>CM055101.1:5853245-6253117 GCA_029204225.1 Diphasiastrum complanatum
GTGGACAACCTTGCTTGACACTAACAGTGCTATGGATGGGAGAAGACAAATCAGTACCCAGCTGAATACGTGCTAGAACTCTCTCATACAAAGCAACCACTGCCACGAGAATAGAGTCGGAAAAGCCAGGGTGAAGGAGATTGGTGGCCCAAGGTATGGGGAAACCATCAACGACAGAGTGGTTGAAACAACGGGAGAAGAAAGGGGAGGTGAGTTTGGCAACTGGTTTGAGGAGCTCAGCTGAAAGGAGGTCAATGTCAGACATACAATTGTTCTTGAGTTTGCAGATGGTGGCTTCAACCATGTCAGGAGCAAAGAGGTCACAGTGGGTAGGACGATAAGAAAGAGAGATGGAAGGGTGAGTGGTGGGTCGAACAAAGAGGGAAGGTGGAGGAGAAGGCGGACTTGGTGCTGGGGAGAAGGAGAGGTAGAGCAGAGAATGATCAACAAGCACCGGGGTAGAGATGGTGAAGGATGCCTGGTGGGGCAATAAAGCAGGAGATGCAATGAAATAGTCCACTACGTTGTGACCGCCAACAAATGGGTGGCAATTATATGCAGAGGAGGATGGCCACTGAAGAAGACCGTTAAGGATAATGAGACCGTGTGCTTGAGCCAACCTCAGAAGCTGTTCCCCAAAAAGCATAATTGTCGCTGATGAGTCCTGAGAATAATGAGCAGAAGAGGTATCCAACGGATGAAGAGAGAGTGTTTCAGCATAGAACTTAGTCTGGCGAGCGGCTGTGCATGCGTTAAAGTCCCCTGCAAGCAATATGTAACCCTGTAGAGAGAGTCTAGCAACGTCGTCAGAAAGGGCCTGAAAAGGATCACCTCCCAAATCCATAAACACTGAAGTGTGGGGAGCAAAGTAGCACATTGCAACAAACAAGTCCCGGTCTAGCCCCAAGAAGGCTGCAATAATCTGAAGCCACAACTAATGGCCATAAGTATCCTGAGACACCAACCGAATAGGAGTATAATCCGACCTGTACAAACATGCAACTCCACCAGAGGCCCAAAGTATCCAGCCCTGTAGCATAGGTCTTGCAGCAGAAATCCACTGAAAACCAGAAATGTGCGGAAGTGGGTGTGTGGAAGGCTCATATGTCTCTGCAAAAAGTAGAAAATCAGCCGAACACATATAGGTGTTCGCAGTTCCAAAAACCGAATGTGACGCTAGCTGGGGCTATCGGGCTGCTCCTTGGAGAAAAGGCGAGGGTTGCCATTATACCACCCGCTGTTGTTTTGTCCTTGCCTCTTGAATAATAAGTTTACGCCGTAACCATTGGCAGTGAGTAAGGTCATCATGTATGTAAATTTGAGAGCCTCAGAGAGTATTAAGCGCACGAAGAACTGTTTGCCGGTCGTCCATAGTTTGGAATTTGACAAATAATACCTTCGGATCATGCTGGAGGTGCCAAGCATACTGGATACCTGGAACTGAGAGCCCCATGCGTGAAGTAAACAAAGAGGTAACCTGGTCCCATGTTGTGCCCTCAGCAGGAAGACCCCGGAATCTTAAGTTGAGCTTTTTGTCATCCCGACGTTGTTGTTCTGCCAAGACGCCTTGTGCCGTGGTGTCTAAAGAGGGTGCTTGTTACGAGCTCGTGACCAGTGCCGAACCCTAGAGAATGCAGATAGGTCAGATACCACAGTCAGGGTCGTGTCCAGCATACACGACCAACAAGGCAAGACAATGTGAGTAGTGTGCCCCAGCACGGTCCATAGCCATGGCGGGCCTAACACGGTCTAGGGACCCTGTCAGCAGGACAGGGAACACAGTCTAGGGACCCTCCCTGTCAGCAGGACAGGGCCCCCAGTTGGGTCCCGACGTGCAGTCGGCCACGTCAGTGACACGTGGCCGACACTTGGCAGTTGCATGCTACCAGTCCTCACACTGGGCTAGGAGGGGCTTACTCTATATCGGGGAGTAGGCAAGGTTGGGTGGATCGGTTAGTGTTTGCCCTATTGTGGTGTTAGGATCTATTACACTGGTATCAGAGCCATTTATATCTTTGGGAGATTAGTAGTAGCAGTAGAGAAAGCTATCAGAGGATAGGAAAAATCTCTCAGATTCTCAGAGAGGAATAGAGGAGGAGAATCGCTGTAGGTGCAGCCTTCAAACTCTTGAATTTCATTGAGAATTTATAGTAGTAAGGAGTCAAATTCCTTGTATAGGTAACTCGCTGGAAAGGCAGCTGTTTACCACTGATTTCAGAGAGTTTTGTACAGATTTCTTAACGAAATTAGAGTAGGAAATAGTAAGCACATCCATCGCTGTAAATTCAGAGACCTACCTCTCGTTTCCAAGTGAAATTTCAGTAGTTCTCAGCGAATTTGAAGCCAATAAGAGATGAGCAGGGTCAGTGCTGCCAGTACCTCTGAAATTCCAGATTTTTGACAAAGTTTTGGGCCTTAACTTGGACGATTCTGAGTAATAGTACTTCTGCCAATTCAGCAAGCAGGGGTTTTTTGGAATTTCAGAATTCAGAAGTGCCTTTGGATTTTAAATTTGGTTTTTTGTGGACCAATTTGGGTGCTGTCAAATCAGCGAGGGGGGATAGCAAAAGAGTTCAGATCTTTTTTGCACTTTTTTCCGCCTTCTATTCAAACTTCTCAGAGCCACAGGTTTGCTAGCAAGCTAGTGAGCTGTTCTACTCAAGGAACTGAAAATTTTGACACCATTTTGGAGCTTCAAACTGGGATTTTCCGGAACAGCAGGTCTGAGAATTTGGGTAAAAGAGCTGAGGGTCTCCAAGGTATTGTGGTCCCTTTACCATCAGTAGGAGACTAGGCGAGGTCACCTATGAACTAGAACTCCCACACAGTAGTAAGGTTTTTCCAGTCTTTCATGTAAGTCAGTTACAAAAAGCCTTAACCAGATCAGAAAATCTGGTAGGGGACAGTGTTCTAGTTCTCCCATTGGATCCTCAGCAACCTCCACATGAACCAGAGGAGATTCTTGATAGTAGAGAGACGCAGACTCATCATACTCGATACCGAGAATATCTGGTCAAGTGGAATGATCAGCCTGTTGAGAATGCCACTTGGGAAAGAGGCAGCAGACTTTGTCTTAGAGGACCAAGACGGTTCTTAAGGGGGAGGGAGTGTTACGAGCTCGTGACCAGTGCCGAACCCTAGAGAATGCAGATAGGTCAGATACCACAGTCAGGGTCGTGTCCAGCGTACACGACCAATAGGGCAAAACAGTGTGAGTAGTGTGCCCCAGCACGGTCCATAGCCATGGCGGGCCTAACACAGTATAGGGACCCTGTCAGCAGGATAGGGCCCCCAGTTGGGTCCTGATGTGCAGTCGGCCACGTCAGTGACGTGGCCGACACTTGGCAGTTGCATGCTACCAGTCCTCACACTGGGCTAGGAGGGGCTTACTCTATATCAGGGAGTAGGCAAGGCAAGGTTGAGTGGATCAGCTAGTGTTTGCCCTACTGTGGTGTTAGGATCTATTACAGTGCTACAGAAGACGAAGAGGTGGTAGATGATCTCAGGATAGAAGCCCATGATTTGGTCTCATGTACTTCTTGCTCGAGAGTAGGTACCTTTTGTACATGTTCCATCGTCTCATATAGCTATTGTTCAAGAACGGGAATCCGGGCAGTGCACTCAATGGTGTCATGTATTTGGCACTCACGTAGGGGAAGCTTATTCATGGATGAGTGTCAATCGTGGCAGTCCTAGTAAGCAAATCCGCACGAAGTTCATTGAGTTATAAAAGAAAAGCGGCAAATTGCTTTTTCAGTGAGGAGATGTTCTTAGGAGTGGTGTGCCGCGTGTAGGTGTGGCATGTGTCTCCCATAGTAGCTGAGGACTAGGCAGCGACCTATGGCGGTCGGCGCTGACAGAATCGGTAGGCATGGTGGACGCAGTTTCCAAAGTACGAAGACGTTTGCGAGAGCCTGTAGACATAAACTTCTTAGCACGCTTTGTGTGCAAGACAAAGCATGGAGGCAGGTGAAACGAAGCCATAGGATGATTTCCAAGAGATAGACCAGAGAGGAAGCAAAATCCTAATCAAGCAGTTTTACAAAAATGAGCGTAACTTTTTCATACGAAGTCCGATTGACCCGAAAATTGATTCAAATCGAAGGTAAGACAGAGCACTACGCAGTCGTTAGCCTGTACTTGCAGTAAGGTACGGATCCATACGGATTTTATAGATTGCAAAAATTTTGAGATCAAGAAAAATCAAAATTTCAAAACTCAAATTGTTGAGGATCTATTGCAATGAAATCTTGAGAAACAAGCTAGCTAAAAGTGAGGCAAGAAAGTGTCATGCACATAAAAGGTAGATCTAGCCACATAGAAAGCTAGAAAGAAGTGAGAGGAGATGAAAGCATGGAGAGAGAGAGAGAGAGAGAGAGAGAGAGAGAGAGAGAGAGAGAGAGAGAGCTTTATTAATGTTTTTCCATGCCAAAAGGCATATAAGACGAATAAGTACATATCATGTGTGTAGAACAAATGGGCGCGTACGAAAACGTCTCCGAGTACATAACGAAAATGCATATAATGTAAATCTAGGTACATATACCAATGATAAAGAAACTACATAGGTATGAATCATGAACTGGCTATGAACGAAAGAAGCCTCAGATCATGTCTTGGAGGTGGTGGTGATGCTGTTGCTGTTGCTACTGAAGAAGGATGTAATACAAGCTGAACTAGGAAGTATAACTGGGATGTGCCGCCGATGTCCAATATGAGAGGGACCTCTCCTCGTGATAGAGTTGCATAGGGACGTGTGGGCTCTAAATATGGGAGAGCCTCGGGGTCCCATCCACTCCCATTGCGGATACAATTTTGGAACTTCAATGGGATTCATTCACTGTCCATAATTAAAGTCCTTTATGATTTTATGGACGGTGGAGATATTATGTTCTTCATGGAGACACATGAGAATCAGGATTGTGGCTTATTGACATCTCCCGAATTCACTTGGGACTTGGTTTATAGAGCAGAGATGAGATTTGTGAGAGGTAGAGGATCATTTGGTGTTGCTTGTTTATATGGATATATCTTATGATTGGTACTTACAATGATGAGACAAGAGGAGCAAGCATGCTATATTTGGGTCAGTCTACAACATGCCTCTTGGCTCTTAGCATCCCCATTCTTGCCACCTCTTGTAACTCTATTTATTGTACTCCTCAAAAGGGAGAATAAATTTCAGGTGATTGAATCAAGCTTTTCTTTGCTTTCTACCTTGCTGTCCCACGAATTTTGTGAGCGCTATTCTTCTTGCAAGTAGATTAAGGCCGATTGCTAGCTTCAAACATTTGGTATTAGAGCAGGATAGGGTAGCACACATTTAGGGAGTATTCCAGGTCGATTTGATCAATGGAGCTTTTGCTTTAGCCTTTCTACATTTCTATAGGAAAGGTGCACTCTCCTAGTAGGCAGCTGATTTTGGATTTTTTTTCTCAAATGTTTGCAGTGGAATATGTTTCTATAAGAGTTTGGTATTTGTTAGAAGTGAAAAACAGCCCATTGAAATGGTTGATTTCTCTTCTTCTTTTGTAGATTCTCAGATAGGGAGTTAAAAAACCAACAACCATAGAAAGTGTTAGCTAATTAGGCAACATTAATTTGCTGGTTTTTGAGTGCGTTAATTTCTGGATTCTCTAGTTTTCTGTTTGAGATGACAACTTTTGTGAAGGAATGTGTTTTTATGAGGGTCTAGGATTTATCATAAGTGAAAGGCAGCCCATTGGATAGGTTGATTTCTCTTCTTTTTTTGTAGATCCTCAGGCTAGGGAGTTAGAAACTAACGGCTATAGAAAGTGCTAGCTTATCAGGCAACATCAGTTTGTTGATTTTTGAGTGCATTGATGTTTGAATTCTATAGTTGTATGTTTGGGACAACAACTTCAATTCTTCTTGTAGCAAGATGGGTGATAGACTTGATTCTTTGGTCTTGAGTGAGTCTAACAAACTTGACGGTATCAATTATCAAGCATGGCATTTCAACCTTATGGGACATTAATTTGAGATCAGTCCAATCATGGGCACAACATCGTTACTACTCCCCAATTAAGATTCCCTCAAGGGTGGCCTATGAGTATACTTATACTCTCTAAGGCTCCTCCACAACGAGGAGTGAACTGTGACAACTCAGTAGCCTAACTGGGCCACCTCAGCCTCTCCCTTTGTGAGTCACTGCTAGCACCATGCAAATCCATCATTAAGTGTTTTAGGTCTCTAAACCATTATTTATGACTTTAATTCCACGAGGGGCCCAACGTCTTATAGCCATAATCGATTTACGGGTTGAAATAGTCCTATTGACCTCCTTACGAGACATTAATCCGAGATCAATCCAATTGTGGGCATGACAAGAAAGGTATGGAGTCATGATAGGCTCAAGGGCTTTCTCTATAGCATCATCCATAGAAGCCTAAGGATCCTCACTAGGGGATGAAGAGGCCATAACAAAAGAAGTGAGAAAGATGGAGAAATAGACAAAAAAGGAAATGGACGATGGACAGGAAATAGGAAGTTATGGAAGGGTACTGGAAATGGGTGATGGACAGCAAGCAGAATGGATGGAGTATATGCTGGAAATGGGCGATGAAGACCTGCTAAAAAGAGGCAAAGTGTTGGAAATTTTGAGCAAGATGATACGCATGTTGAGAAGATGAACTTGCCAAAATAGCTGCCAGAAAAGATAGTGTGCCTCTAAAATAGCCGGAAATAATTTGCTAAGTTTTTCTTGCCTTAAACTGAATCCAAGATTTTAGCATCAATGAAGCATAAAGATAATAAAATGAGTAGCTTAAGCTAATCCCTACAAGAATAGCTAAGAAACATCACATAAAGTCATACCCTAATGCTACAAGCAATGAAAGGAGAAGGCTAATGAGGACTAAGAGAGAGATCAATATCATAAGTTGTTAAATGAATCACAAGGTCTGCTACTTATACCCATAGAAAAGCCCTAAAAGGAAGCTTCTAGAGGATAAGATTGACGAAATTAGTCTCAAGGAGGGATAATAGTGTGCCCTCCCAGTAGACCTATGACCCAACTAGGTGGCCCCGTTTCTCAATAATATGACCCAAATAGCAACTAGACTAATTAATTGGGCCATAGGCTAGTACATGAATAAAAAGGGCCCAAGGCCTGCTTATGCATAAAATAAGGCAATAAAAGAGGGGCGTAGTGAATGTAATGAGCCAAGTCCATAACTACATCCTCCATTTGAACAGTCCTAATGACCTCTTTGAGATGTTCTAAAAGGTACTAGCCTACACGTAATGCCCTAGCTTTCAAGATAAGACTCAGCAATAGTTGCAATCTTTCCAATAATTGGTATGCTGGCAACCAAGTCACATGTCCTCTGAACATCAGTGAAGCAATAGAAAAGTGTTCAGTGATTTTAGTCCCTTCTATGATAGCTGTGGGTGTAATATATATATTACATGGTGGAATGCATACTTGAAATCAGACTGATTGAGGTCGCAAAGCTGTCAGATCTCTTTATCTTTGTTCAACATAAGCACAAGAATCATTCCACAAAGCTAACATGTAGTATATGGCTGATTGTAATAGTGAGACAGCTGTTTGATTTTATAGGATCTCCAGCTTTAGGATCAGATAATGTCTGTACACTAAGATTGACAAAAACCGATGTGACAAAGGAGCTGAAGAGATTTGCAATTGGAGAGGTGGCATCATGAGTGTGGATGGGGTCGCTCTCAAGATCCTGACATGGGGGATTTCATCTTCTCAATTCTCTCAAGAATCATCCATTTCTAATTTGTAGGATTTAGAAAGATGATAATGATTATGTAAGTTAGTACGGCAGTGGTGTGAGATATCCAAGTTTGGGGATCAGAAAGTGTAGATGGGGGGATGGGGAAGAGTCATCTGGGTGGTGAAAAATGAGAACTGTGAAGAATATGGAGATGACTATTGGCATAGCAATTGTCAGGCCTTTTTGTCTTTGAAATGTGCATGCAGCTAATTATTTTAAGTTCACTTTGTGCACCTTTTGACCTACCATGGGCGGAGGACTATTCAAACAAGAAACTGAGAATTGTCATACTAGTTCCAATGTTTTGTTACCCCCCTGCCTTCATTGCTTCCAAACTGTAATTGTTCATTAGTGAGATAGTTTTTGCTGGTTTGCAGTCTGCTGCTGTCATATTAGTTTTCAGGGTTTTCATATTTTTGCTTAGATGGTAACTTGAAGATCTTGTGTTCTAGGTACTGTCAATGTCCACCCCAGCTTGTTGCCTTTATATCGTGGTGCTGCTCCTGTGCAACGAGCAATACAGGTAATAATAGTCAGAATTTTTCTGTCCAATTTTTCCTTCACTATAGTGTCCTCTTAGCTTTAAAGAAGAGATAAACACTCAGAGGGATGCGGTCTTCATACAAATGCACAAAAGCCAATGTGGATGGATCTTTATGCATGTGACCTACACCTGCTCGTATGATGATGATGTCAGTAGGAATGTTGTTGTAGCATATATTTATACTGCAGATGATTGAGTTTAGAGCTGCGGACTTTCTGGGTACGTGTAATATATTGAGGATTCTGAACAAGAGATATGAATAAGGATCCAGATAGCTTGTGCAGGATGGTGTAAAGGTTACAGGTGTGACAATAGCATATACTGTTCGATCTCTAGATTCAGGACCTATAATTGCATGGGAGAGCCTCGAGGTTGATTCAGACATTAAGGTATGTGAAACAGTCTTCCTTTTCAGTGTATGGTGTATTGAGAGTCGGTACAGTTGATTATCCATAAAATTGCTCAATAATGTCTGAGACTCTGAAGCATAGAAACGTGGCATATGGAATGACCTTGTTCTGAAGGTCATATGGAGCGCAGCATTAAGTATGGAAAGTAGTATTTTTACATCTAAAAAAATCAACTGGTTAAATATGTTCTGTTATATGGAATGGAACATGCCTAAATATCCGAAGCAGGTAGCTGTCTCATTTGACTTTTGACTTGTAATCTTAATCTTGCAGGCACCAAAGCTTCAATCCTTACTATTTGCAAAAGGTTGGTCATCATCAGAAAAAGCTCTTTAAGTTTACCCCCAGTTGTAGGTATTTTTTGGGCTGGTTGAATTGACACTCCAAATAACAACAATCCGTAAGGCTATACAAAGAGGATAAGCATGATTATCGGTATTTGTTGTGATTTTAGACAGCCTTCTTACAGGATAAGGTTTCCCCTTCTGTTGAGCTACGAAATGAAGCTCCAGTTTTTGCATGAGCATGGTGAAGCTTGTTCTTGTGTTAAGTGGCACAGTGGAAGACAAATTTCAAATTTCAATTTGGTTGGTGAGATGCATGCTACCAATTTTGGGTTAAGACAGAGTGCACTTAAAAAATCTTTTTATGTAACTTGTCTTAGCTTCTCACTCAGCAGGAACCAGGCTGCTACTTAGGGAGCTTCCAAGCATTTTGGATGGATTGGCTGTCCAGAGCTCCAAGGAGCAAGATCATTCTAGTGCTTCCCTAGCCCCTAAGGTAAATCATCCCATGATCATGTATAATGAAAAATTTAGTAATTACTTTGAAGCAAAATTAATTTGACTTACCATATGAAGCACAGGTCTGGAGCATATGAAATAACCACGTTTGGAACATGGGAATTTCTCCCAGGTTCTGTACAGTACGACATTCCTATTTCTATATTTTTTACATTGAAAAATTAATATGTTTTTTGGTTGTACTTATGTACCCCCTGAAATCCAATGCAATGGACATCTTTGGTGTGAAGAGCTCACCAACCGAAGCTAGAGCAGTCAATCATTCACTTAAACTAATAGCTCCAGATTCTTGCTAGCTATATATTTATTGCAGCAAAATCAACGGGTCATTACTTTATTTTTCAACAAGCGAAGCTGGATTATGCTCCCTGATCTACCTTTTTATGTTTGTGGGCCATGGGCCACTGGTGTATGCTGTCTCCTGGGGGCTATGGTTTGTGACTTTCTTACAACTAAACTTTGCCAAACTTGCAAAATGTCAACTCCAGTCTCCTGGAGCAAAGATCAGTCTCGCTTTCCGCTGACAAAGAATCAAGGATACAATTGATAGATCTAGTGGAGTACTTGTGTGTTCTTTTTGGATTTCTGGTTTTTCTTGCCTGATCCACTGGTTTTGGAATTGAAAAAAGGACCAGAGATGTGTTTTTAAGTACGTGCTCTCAAGTTAATCGTACCCTAGGTAATCTGAATCCTGGGTCATAGATAGCCGCGTATCATTCATTCATCAAAATAGGCTGTTGTAACATGGTCTGAGTAGAAAGATGACCGTTGAGGTTTGTTTGGGCAAGTTCTGCCCAAACCTTCCAGGCCGAAAACTGTTCACATTTTTGAATTTACCATTGAGATGTACTATTGCCTTCAGAAAGTGCATTTTTGGTTCCTGATTGTTTCCATTGTTGGTGGAATTTGCCTACAATTTACCCCTTTGCATTATGCCCATATAGTATCATCTATATTCAAGCCTCCAAGAAAGTTTTCAATTGCTAGTAGAAGGAAACAGCACACTGAAAGCTCTATTATGGAGGAGAATAGGTGCCCCAGAAAAAGGATTAACGTACTATATTCAACTACCAGTTCTGACAAGGTACCTTTCCCACTCAAGAAGCATTCTCCCAACATAAAACCTGTGCATTGGTGTTAACAAGCATGATTTCTTGTGTTGTAAAGTTTACAAAAAGTTTTGATGTTGGGGGAATGCTTCTTGAGCTGGAAAGGCACCTTGTCGGAACTCCTAGCTATAGTACGACTGACCGTTTTTTTAGAGCACCTGTTCTCGCTTCGTAATTGCTCTCAGTTTGCTCTTTCCCTCTACTAGTAATTGAAAAGTTGCTTGCAGGCTTGATATTAACTGATATTTTCTGACATCCCAGTTCGAATCTTTTTCCAAAAAGACTTGTTCATTGTAAACATTTTTAGGACCTTTCATGGATAGTACATAATTATAATTTTTTTGTGGACTGCATGAGTTTGAAGATGAGCACATGCATAAGTCTTAAACCCTAAAGCAAATAGGCATTGGAAGTTTGTTTTTCCTTATCTAAATCATTTGCTTTTAGTGTTGATGTTTCTTATGAAGAGCAGATCAGTGTTGAAGAGTCTTGGCTCTCTTTTGACGAAACAGCACTGGCTATCCATAACAAGGTACTTTGGTAAATTTTATATGAGATTGTTGTTGGCACATGGAACTGTCTGAATTGTTTCTTGTGTGGTAGCGATTGCTTGGATGTTCTCAGGGGTTAGGATTTTGGATTGCCACATATCACAAAGCTTGGAAGTTTTCATGCTGGTTTGGTTTGCATTTGCAGGTCCGTGCATTTTCGGGCTGGCCTGGGACAAAGGCATTATTTCTTTCGAAAAACTCAGTTGGGGAGCTTGAAACAATTGAGGTTAAAATAATTACGACAAGGGTAAAGCCTTATGATAGTGATGTTTCTAACAGTGAGCGGGCTGTGTGGCTGAAAGGAAATTCTTTGGTGCTTTGTTGTGGCGATCGAACTGTTCTAGAGGTAGTGATTAACATCTTTAATGTGGAAGTTCCTTAGCAACAACACGTTTTTCGGTGTGTATTATTTTAAGGTGCATTGTAAGAGTTGAGATCCTGTAAAGCCGTACACCATTTTCACCTTTCGAAGTTTTTGTTATTGAGAAGAAACGTGACTGGAGAAAAAAGCGGGGGGGGCATGCCACACCATTATGGTGTTTTAATGGAAATTAGAAACTAGCTACCGAGGCTCAATTTGTTCTCTAATCCATAAGTACATCTGAGTGAATGATTGTTGAATCATGGAATACAATCAATACAGGTTAGATTTTTTTCTGTCATGCTGCCAATGAAGGCAGTTCTACTTTCTGATGAACATGCTGCCTTTCATGGGTGGAAGATCTGTGTATACTAATAAAAGAAGATATCTGGAAATGGAAATGCAATGCTATAGTTTCACATGATTTCTTATGCAAAGCAGATAGTGGAGCTACAGCCACCAGGGAAAAAGGTGATGAGTGGCCGCGACTTCTGGAATGGGCTGCAGGGGAGACAACTGTTAAAGTTCAAGCCCTGACTTTGTAAACTTTTGGCTCATCAATCTGAGTATTAGCTGTGCTGGTCTCACAAGTGAAACTTTGATTGGGAAGCCATTAATCTTGGACCTTCCCACCAACTCCAGTCTGGCGGGTGACATTACCTGCTAGTTTCGATGAGTTATAAACCAGCAGAACTGTAGCTAGAAAAATATCACCAAAAATTTGATACCATCATTTTAATTTGTTGATAGGTTTTGGTATGGCAATGATCAGATTTTAGTTTCACCGTTCACAGAGGAAAACTCAGGAAAAAGATTTGAGATTTTACGACAAAATGCTCCCAAGCTGAACTCAACTCCAGAAGCCTACGTGTTTATTTATTTATCCATCCATCTTTTGGGAGTTTTTAAAAATGAAGCAGCTTTCAAACTAAAATGTCAGTCACACCAGAATTTGAAACTTTCACTCTTGAGATGCGAGCTTACATTGATAAAAGAACACCTTCTTGTGGCATTTTTTTCTTTAGATGTTAATTCACTCCAGTTGTCTCATTTGCAAATATTATAATAATACATTTAGATTGTATGATTATCTTGTTTTAGAATATATGAAGTGGTTTTTTTTATGAGGGTTCTGGTAAGCAGAACAATTTCTTGCTCCGCAGTTTTGGCAAGCATTCTGTGTATATAGTTATTATTCCCAGTAATTCAGTAATTACTTTCACTGTCAATGCTGATGTGGCTTAATAATGAAGTTCTTATCATTGATTAGATTTTGCTATCGTGTTTAAAGCCTGTGCATAAAAACCTAATAAGGGCTCCATTGCATAGTTAGGATAAAATATTAGCAACCTTCAAAGGTTATGTTTGCGGACAAGTTTGCAGTTCAACTGAATGTCAAAGCGTTTGCAGACATTTCTATACAAAGCCCCGCTTTTACCATGGCTCTGGATATAAATCAGTTTTAGGACAAACAGTCCATCGAAATATGTATAGCACTGAGCACAATCAGAAGTAGAAATCTGGAACAACTTGAAAGAGAATATGGAAAATTCAAATTATCAATCCAAGATTCCTATACCCTTGGTATAAATTTATTGCAACTTGCAATGGTAAATTACACATTTAGTGCACAACATGATAGAGGGATCTAGATACATGTATAATAGCACTCTTAATGAATTTAAATTCAAGATGAATTATGAATCATGATGGATGCTAGTCTATGAAATTTGAACTGCAAATAATAACTGTGCTCCATCCAGAGTTTGGGAAAATCTTTTTGTTATTTTGACTAGTAAATGTAGCAAGCATCCCACATCTTGTATATAACAGTTGGAATAAAATGATGAGAAGCATCTTTTCTAAGCTGAAGCGGCTGTGTATAGTCACATCTCACACTTCGTATAATGTGCTCAAGATGTCCTAGACTTCCTTGGATGTCTGAGCTTCGGACACATGGCCGATCTGAGTATCCGGAATGTTGAGGATGATCAGCGCAAATGCTTTGCCATCCTTCAGCTTCCATTTGGAGATTGCTGTCGTTAGCTTCGGGTATTCCCTCTGCACCTGTAACGTCATATAACTCCTTAGCCATTAGCACGGTTCTCATCTTAAATTTTCACAGATGGTAATTGGCTCCATCAGGCTTATCCATGATAGGACTGAGCTTCCTTTGGGAGTCCACGTGGAAGATTAGTCTAGGTGATAGTAGTAACTATTAGTGACTTAAGTATGAAAATCTGGTGCTAAATTACAGAACGAGAAAGCAATTATCCTATCGCCTAGTAGGATCAGATTCTGTGGGAAGCTTATCAGGCTATAGAAATAGCTCTGACATAAAACTGCTTGAGAAATCAGATAATTTCTGATATTAAAACTCTAAATAATCAGAGAATAGTAATCTATCGCACTGATACCATGTCAGAAGAAGAAAATAATGGAATGGATGACTCGATTTTCTTCTTCTCGATGCGTGCACTACTAGTGACTTAGTAGGCGAACACAAGAATATGATAATTTTAAAGTTTTAAAGCACAGTCGTAGTGGAAGCGGTGAGCAGACAATCAGACAAATCAAATAGACAACCAAACAAAATGTAGAAAAGCATTACAGTATTGACATGAATTTGAACGCAGAAACAGACAGAGCTATAATCAGATTCAGTGTATCAGATTCAGTATAAAAATATACAAGTCAATAATGCGAGTGAGCACAAGACAATAGCGGGCGAAACCGTATACTCACAAAGCTAACTACAATCTGTAAAGGTTATGAACTTTTACTAACAATCTGTCTGAAAAGAATGAAAGAATCAATGCGCGAAAGCATCTATAATGTCTGTCTAACATGTCACAGAATTAAACAGCTAATGCTCTGTTGTAACGCTTATTGCGCTTATGTTCTGCTCTGCTATGATATATACGTAAATTTTACAGGTGTGCAAATGAAGAAGGTACAAAAGTGGTTGTGCCGTCTATAGGAGATCGTGGGTTGCCATTGTTGTTGTCAAAATCTGATAGCACAGTGCATAGAACGAGCGTGAAAAGGCTGCGACGTCGGACTTCGCCAGAAAATAACGTTGGTGAAAATGTTAAGTTGCAACACCCTTTGGCCTTTGGCCTTCTTACTTAAAGGCAACCTGCACCCTCTTAAAAGGCAAGTGTCGCCTGTCATAAATTGCGTGTGAAAATGCAGGTCACATTTTAGGTAAGTGTCGCTTGTTATAAAATGCATGTAAAAATGCAATGTCGCATTTTTTGCATTTTTTGTCTGTCATAAAATGCGTGTAAAAATGCAGTGTCACATTTTCCGCTTGTGTGTAAAAATGCAAGTTGCATTTTGGGCAAGTGTCGCCTGTCATAAAATGCATGTAAAAATGTAGTGTCGCATTTTTCGCCTGTCATAAAATGCGTGTAAAAATGAAGTGTCGAATTTTTCGCAGTTTTTGCCTGTTCAAAATTACTTGTAAAAATGTAGGCTGCTGTGCAACAGTGGCATTTTCTGGAAGTGTCGCAAAACACTTTTTCGCGACAGTGTCGGGTTTTTCGCCTGTGGAAAATCCTGAGTAAAAATGCAGACTGTTGCAACTGTCGGCTTTTTCGCCTATCTTATTTTACATGTAAATGTGCAGACTATAGGACAACACAAGTAAAATACAACAGCATTAATGGAGGCAGATTAACATAGGATTTAGGAGAGTAGAGGAAATAAATCCAACACTTTTCATATTTTCCCTTAGACTTTTGGGTTTTTTGGAGCTATCCAATTTTGACATACATGCTATTTAATAAATAGCTCCTCCACCAACATAGTTAATCATCAATTAGAACATTAAAAAACATTTGAGCCTTAAAAGGGCCTCTTAAAGAAATGTTTATTTATTTATTCCAAGATTTTCTTACACCTGGCCCAATCAAAATATCCAAATTTGAAATCTATGTAATGTAACTTCTCCAATTTGAAAATTTATTTTCTTTTAAGGAAATTGCAATTTGGCATTGGGGACAGCCCACAAGCTATTTTGTCTATAGTATGGATATGTAGTTCATTAAGAAATAATAATACTTGTTAATTGTAACTCTTATTGGGACAATTTCTATACCATTAAAAAGCTTGATGAGAACTTTTCAATGACATCATATATGATCTAGTTTAAAGTGTTGCTTTGTTTTGTAGTCAATTCCTCTAGCAATGCACATACTAAAATTTTGTTCCTATTTAGCAATTTCTCTAGCAATGCTCGTACCAAAATATTCGGTGTGCACCACTTTTCATTTGAATCAAAGCCTTACTTACATGAAAGCCATCAACTTTCAAAAATATGTATGTGTTTTCTAAAGTTATGAAATCAAATGGATCTAAATATAATTTCTTTAATAACTAGCACTTCGAGAATGTGTATTGTAATGTTTGCATTTGTAATTAGACATCCACCTATTTGAAAATTACTTCTTCTTAATATAGTGATTATATGTATGTTGTATATTTCTAAATTTAAGCCTTGACCTCTATGCCAACCATCATTTTATGTGTACCACTTCAAATTCTAATTATATACCATCATTCAATCTCATCTACTTCATTATCGCTAGTTTTTTCAACAACCACCCAAAAAATTTGGCAACATATTTTATTATAGTATTAAAAAGAGGTCCAACAATGTAATTCCAATACAATCTTTTGTATCCGTAAATTAAGCACCCCCACTGCAACTTTGCACTCATTAGAAAAAAATTTGAGCTTGAAAAGGCCTTCATAGAATTGCCGCATATGATGACAAAATTTGTCAATGTGAATTATCAAAATAGATTTTGTTTTCTTGCCATCACAATTCTCAATGCTTAAGCATTTATGCCCACACCATTTTCAATGGTTAACCATTTTGTTTATAATAGAGTCTAGTTAGTATAATTTTTTTAACTGTGGCTTTAATTGAGAGCTTTTCAATGACACCTTACATGACCTAGTTTTGAGCTACGATTCAAAAATTATAGTCGGTCGAAGTTTGCAATCACCATTGGCTATAACTTTACTATTGTCTATTGCTTATGAGTTGATGCCAAATACATGTAGCCACCATGTGAGCAACCCAAGGATGATGCACAACTAGTAATTATGATAGTGGATTATATTTCGTTTCCCGTTTAATATCCATCATGGCATTATAAAGAATTCGATAAGCCAATGATTTTTTTCCATGTCTAAGAATACGGTTAACCAACATGTTAACTAATCTATTACGATAAATTGTAGCCAATAGCTGAGGAGCCCATGAGCGAATTGCAGTGTGCAGTTGAGCAAACTCATGGATGATATGCAATCAATGGTCACGAGCCCCAACGTAGATGATATCCAAAGATGACGTACAATGAACAACAAGCGAGGAGCCCAAGGATGATGTGCAACCGATAGATGAGCATCCTTTGACTTAGATTTCTTTGAGAAAGAAAAGAAAGTCTTGCAAAATAAAGTCTAGAATAAGGCTCCCTAAGAATGATCAACAAAGGCAAAAGAGTCCCCAACCTACTCTTGAGCCGTGCATGGTAAAACCTTTCTTGAGTTACGATCCAAGTTGTTTCAAAAGGTGTCCCATGCTATGCACGATGGGAGATGTATAACTCAAGCTCTAAGCAATGTTTTTGTGAAATGAGAATAACACTTGGCAAGTTCATTAAAGCTCAACATTCTTCATGCGATCAAGCTAAATGCAAACAATTTCTTGAGTGGTGAATGAATGACTTTGTTGTCATGTTTTGAAGTGCAACTAGAGAGGAAAGAATAACAAGTACGATGACATATTGCTCCCCAAATGGTGGCCCTCCAATAAGATTCAAGGTGTGTAATCACAAAAATCAATACAAACTAACTCCATTCATCCTAAAGCTCATCCTAATAGACTAATATATTGATGTGTGTGAGTGAGTGTGTGAACGTTCGAGCCTCAACAAAGATATTACCTTGTTTATGGACAATTCCATATATACATGTGAATTAAGAATTTCGCTTCTAAGATTCTTGTCTTTAATCTTTCAAACAACATAAGCAAGGACATTACTTTATAACAAGGGAATAGATTTTATGGTTTGGAATTAGATTCGCCACTCCAATCAACTCCAATACAATAAAGAAAATGGAAATACGAGTGCCAATTCATGTTCCTTTGTGTTGAGGCTTATTTAGTATTGTGACAATGTAAAAAACAATGAGAACATACACATAATGTATAGAACTTGATACTATGTAGGTGTGTGGTATAAAATTGGACAAGCACGCAATACATAAAAAATTGCACCCTTTAACATCAATAGTGAAGAATTTGCAAACCTACATGTTGTGTACTGTAATTTTTGTTTTGTAATTTGGAAGTTTAACTGGGCTTATCTATTAGAACTATACTTGTAAAAGCACAAAATTGTTCTCTCTTGAATCAATACTCAAAAGTAAAAGCACATACTTGTTTTCTTTTGAATCAAAATTCAAAGGCAATCATAAAAGAATTACATTTGAAAAGTCTCAATGGTCAATGCTAAGTAGCACGGTATGAGTGCTAACTAGTGTGCTAAGTAGCAATAAATGAGTGCAAATTCACAATGCTTGTATTGATGAGTGGTGCTAAGTACTAGTGGAAAAGTGCTAGGTAGCAATGTGAATGTTAAGCATGCTAACTAGTAGCACTCAATAGTAGTCACAACGTGCTAACTAACAATGCCAAGTATCAATGAAAAAGTGCTACGTAGTAGTAGTGAGTAGTGCTATGAATGTCTCCCCATTTACAAAGCTTGCTTCTATGTCATAATGATTGATAGACGACTTCAAATGACATTACAAGGATTGACACTTTGAAATTGTTCAAGCAAGCCACCATGTATTAGCCCAAAAATTAACAAGTTTAGAGTAAATTCTACATGTCACTACATAGATATACCATCAACCATTCTTCCAATGGTAAATGCTTAAAATTGAAGATTAGTGCATAAGGTCAAAATTAGCAGGTTGAGTTGGGTAGGACTAATATCCACTATGATGTCATCACACAAAAAAAGTGCACAATTATTCAAAAGCTAGTGTTTCCAACTAACCAAATAACCATGTCTTTACACATACTTCACCTTGCTAATTCTGATTATTGTCAATCTAGACATGACATGACGAGAGATAAAACTACGCAAGTGTCCAAAATTGGTAAGTACAAGATAATAAGACTTATGAAACCACCTAACTCAACCACAAAAGACCAATATTGATAATCTACATATCAATTGTGATTCGATCATGCACCTTCATGGGTGTAGGGTCACTCTTATCCTTGACCAACTATGAAGAACTTAGCTTTTGGATCATGGTATGCACCTAAGCAATCAAAAGAAGAAATGTCTGAGGCTTTTGGTAAGCATAAAAAGTAAAACCATCTCATTTTGTATGCTCTTTCTAGTGTCAGATTCTCACCAACTACAATCTTGTTGTCACACATCAACACTTGCTTTCATGTTTGACAATTGAGCATGCATTTATTTGCATTGCTCTCAACTTGCTTCTGCTCTTATTAGTATACCTCTATTCACATGCAATAGCATGATTATGAATTTAAGGCTTGTAACCTCTTGCAAAAATTAAAACTAACTACTTAACCGTTTCCAAATCAGTTTTGGACCTCTAGTTCATCCAAAATGGACCATTGTTTTGAAATAAATTTGTTTCTACCTGGTTTACAAATCCCACCACTCAGGCCAAGACTATCAATATCCTTCCCTTGAGTTAAGAACTTGCATTCACAAATGTAATCTTTGATTCACTTTGTCCAAGTTTTTGCAACCTCCTCTTCAATTTTCTATTGTATTAAGGTAGGTTATGATTTTTAAAAATTCATGGCGATGCTAGGTTGACTTTTTGAGTATCAAATATATGCTCCTCATTATTCATTGAAGAAATTTTCAATTTCTTCAATGAATAGCTACTGGTTTTTTCCAACCTAGCATCCCCATTTAGCTTGCACTACTCTTGTGAACTTGACCTTGCACAAGACATTTTTAAAAACATATACGCACACGAACTTGTGAATCTTACTTTGCTATCACACAAAACTTCATAGTACTTAATCTTACTGTGCACAACTAAAATCAAGCTCCAAACTTGAGGTTAAGAAAATGGACTTCAAATACTCGAGACCTAATGTAGTCAGATCAACATTCAGAGACCTGATGACAAACGTAGTTTCCAATCGTAAAACTGGCCATAAAAGATATCTACAAATTCAAATAGGACATTAAAAACAGATGCTAGAAAGATTTCTGAAATAAGTAAAATTAAACCTTAGAACACATTAGCCACCCAACCATCCTTGCAATGTCAATTTAGTACCAATCATCATGTAGGAAAAAGGAAACAATCCACTCAACTATCATTGAAGGTAGATCCTTCACTATCTAGTGTAGATGTCTTACCGTACTATAAGTATATGGTAAGGCAGACAATATTTGGTGCCCGGCAAAGGAGAACCTCTGTTCAAGACTGATGTTTGTGAAGAACAGACCTTAGAAATAGTTCCTATCTTTGGTTTGTTGAAATCTTGGAATTCAATCACACTTGGTGGGCCCATAAAGCATTAGTATATGATGTAAGCATATCAATAAAATTGTAACGTTAGTCAAAAAAATTCCTGAATATCACCACACATTTCTATTCATATTTAAAACCCACACTGGCAGGACTCCTGTGAAGGTGATCTTCAGATGTACTTACTAGAAATGTCAGAACAGGATTGTACTATTCATGATGCCAACAGTGGCAGATAGCCCCACATGTAGTGTACTATATCCATGTCATTGAAGAGAGTGGTTTTGCCAATGATACAAGTGGTAACTTTAACTTCAAAGACAAAACTGGTTTGACAACATCCAACCCTTTCCTAGAGAGGCTGATTTATTGAAAACCGGTGCATCACCCAGTCCTTGGAAGCTTGGGCTTTGGCTGATGATGATAGATCTTGCTATAGGGAATCTCTGACCGTTATATTGGAGAGACCGAGTTGATTATACTGCGATGCTCTTCAGTGTGAAGAGCTCAGAGGAAAGGGCAGTAAGTGATAATGTAATATGCAGCGGACAGGGAGAAGCATTCCTGATAGGTGCACCTTATCGCATTGTATGCAAAAGGGGCATTGCAAAGAATCTCTTTGCAGAAAGACACAAAAACCAATCTTAAAAACAAAGTGGCATATTTGAGCAAAACTACGTACTGGTAGATTAAGCTGAATGTTTTCTTCAGTTCTCCCTTTTTCTTAGCTTGTGCTGGCTCAAGCCAAAGCACATGAATCGTAACGCACCTGAAAACGCAAGTCGATTTGACATACTCTCCTCTGAAAGTGATACATTGACATGAGACCCGTTTACCTGAAATGAATGCTCTTTGGTTTGAGGACACCATGCCGAATAAAGATGAAAACCGTATTTCTCTGCCATACAGATAATTTCATTCTCTGATACATTCCTTATTACATGGCATAGCAGAACCAAAGGCTCCAGCATGCCAGAAGATGGCTCGGCAAGGACGGCCCTACAAGTTTCAAAGAGCAAAGGTAAAGCCTCTGCTACATAAGTCACGTCCGTGCCTATCACTAACTGAAAACCTTCTCTGTTAGATCCTTTTAAAGCATCTATTGCTTCTTGGTCACCCCAGCATAACTGACAGCACATTATTTTTTCAACCGGAAAATTCTGTGAGTTTCTTTTGAGATTTTCATACAGCAGTTCTAATGTCCCCAAGTCACCATCTGTTGCAACAACCCTTTTGGCTACCAATGAAGTTACCAATGTGCATAGTGCTACAGAGCCACAACCCAATTCGAGAACAGTTTTACCAGCTGAAAGGCAAGGGCTTGAATTTAACAGATGTGCTAAAGCATAAGCTGACTCCCAAAGAATGAAGCCAGTCGATTTAAATGTATGTTGAAGCTCCTTGGGAAGAATTTTTGCATGGATGATGTGATTGTCAATTTGGATGCTTGTTATCTGAAATACAAGCAGAGTACTAAGGTTGGTTAATAAAATTTCCCCTGGCTAGCTTAAATCATACCCCAACCCTAAACCCACTCGACTTGAAAGAAGTCCACTCTAAACTACAATTTCTAGATTCAAAACAAATCACAAATGATATATCAATGAATAAAATGACCTGAAATTGCAAAAGTACTGGAAAATTTCTCCATGTTTCTGATTTCCAATCGCTTATTCAAGAAATCAATTGTTTTACTAACTACTGAACAAAGTACTAGTTTACGTGGAACTGTTAGAGTTTATAATAAACTTCCATGACCGAATCAGTATCTCGCCATTTCATGCACACTTGACATGTAGTAAACAGTCACCAAACACAGAGTACCATGTGAGTTGCTCAGTCATTTCAATAAGGTATCTTACCAATTTTCCATTAAAACATGATGGCAGCAAGCTTAAAAGCCAACAAACAATCAGCTCACATCTACTTCATTTCAACCTTAGTTGCCCATTCCGGAACGGGACCTTTTTTAAAAAAAAAATGCGTTTTTTTTCAACAAAGGAAAAAATTAATCCTTCCTGCCATCGAATCCTCCATTCTCTACCTCGCTCAGTTCTGATTGAATCTGCTTGCTTATGAACAGCATTATGCATGTCTGGAACAGAACTAGTGATCCTTCATTTGATATGTTTATTCCGTGCTTTGGTGCTGTGCACTGCAAAGAGAAATCAATATTTTTGGAAGAATTCTTACACGTAGCATCTTTATTCTGTGCTTTGATGCTGTACGCTGCAAAGGGAAATCAACATTTTTGGATGCGATGGGCACACGCTTCTACTTTTACATGTAGTGTGCACATGCTTCTAGTTTCATATTGCGCATGAGAAGTGTTTGCCTTGTGAGCTCCCAGTTAAGCTACTACAACCAGTTACGTTCTGATCAACATATAAAAGCGTTCTGCAACTGGTCCTCAACATTGATAATCCAACACTGAACACTGAACAGTCGTGAAAAATATTGATTTCTCTTTGCAGTGCTCAGTCAAAATTTTTGAAAAGAATTTAGTCAGATTATCACGACTGTTCGCTTAAACCAGTTCCGATCAGCTTGAATAATTTATATTGATTTCCCTTTCATTCTCTATGGCTCGCCCGTCCCTGGAATGGACCTAAATTTTCCACAGGTAGCTGCAGCTGTAATAGACGTTAGAACAAAAATAAAACGTTCCGACCCAGTACGTTCCAGAATGTTCCGACCCATTTTGCTCGGAACGGGCTTCTAAGATTCCAGCTGTTGTTGCTGTGTGACGCAATGCTGTAAGAAGTTGAAAATTCAACTAATGATTGTAGTTACTCATACGGAGGGTGCTCTTGGATGGGTGGATAGTTTACAAGCAATCATGTTGGAGTCGAAGAGCTTGCATGCTGGGTCACGGAGATGGCACATGAGAACGAAGGAGCACAAAAACCATATAAAATTTGAAGAAGACAGCGACAGAGATGTGGGATGAATGGAGGATACACATATGAATAAACTTATGAGCTGGGCAGACACCATTCCTAGATACTATTGATTATAAATTATAGCATAGTTATGCATATAAACTATACACATGATTCATATGATATCATGCAGAGGGACCCTATAGAAAGCATAGATCTGCACTGTCATTATTTGTCATTTTCACCATATAACTTTAACCCTGGGATCTTTCACTTACTGTTTGGCATTTACTACTCTTTTGGGTGCCATGTGACCATTATCGAGCTCCAACAAGCAAATTGATTTGTGGTAACTGGATATTTATATCCAGATTGATTGCAACTATTATGACTCTATGGTAAGAAGTATGCACAGGGACTGTAGAATATTTCAGATCATAATATTTTGCTTTGCTAGAAATAAAATCAAAAAATTCTTGATACTTTTTGCAGCTGGATAGGTGGTAGTGATTTGAAAATCACATTCTCCAACTAAGAGATTTTCGCATTGACCTTATTTCCGAGCTTAAAACCATCTCAATTATCAATGAAATCTGGAACTCTGTCTATTTGGCCAGGATAAAATCTTAGGTACTTAGTATAATTTTGCAGTAAGATAACTGTGTTGGACTGTCCAAATGATGCTTTCACTGGTAAGTCTCTTATCTATTGGGTAAAGAATGTTTCTCAATTCTAAGTGAACGAGGTCTTAGAATTCCAAGATCTAATCCAAAGGAGGGCGAAAGAATCCAGGGCAGATTGATTGACTACTATCTGAGATTTGACTTAACAATGGTTAGTATTAAGCAAAAGTTAAGAGCATCTGATAATGTGATTAGATTTGCCATGCCTGCTGGCATCCTCTTGTGAGATTTATGGGCAGAGTTGTCACTCATTCTGGTACTCTTAAGCTTTGTGACTATTGGTCTCACTTATCCATATCACACTTTTCTGAGAGTACAAAGAATACACATGATTATATCTGATGGTTTAAATGTTGTGCAAATACACAAAGTATCCAATTGGACCCACTACATCTATCAGACTCACTTCCTGGAGAAATGTAGTTGGGATCCCAATCTTACCTCATTATTTACGTTCGAGATTATAACATAGCCGCAGGCTCACTTTGGGGCAGCTTTAGATTTCTTCTCACTAGCTACATGTTGAGACTGGCCGTTTTGAATGTACTCCAAAGAAAACATGATTTGTCATTTGTGTACTTTGGATGAGGTTGAGACAAAAGCGCATTTTGTCTTCAGTTGTCCTCTATATCAAAAGATCAGAGGGCGGTGCAATTGTGTATTTTGTGATTGGAATGTTACACTCCACTCATTGACATCTAATGTTGACCAAAAATGCGTAGCATTGATGGTACAAAGGATGCCCATTTGAGGAGTGACATATGTTATGGCATCGATCCCAACATGAGTATTATACAAACCTCCCTGTATCAGTACCTTCTTCTCTAGACATAGACCTCGTACCAGCACAGATGCAGAGTCCAAAGGATGAGGTGGCTATCCCTTTTAGACATCGGGACCAGAGACAACGTCGTCAGATATTGAGACCTATTGCATCGAGAGCTACAGGATGGGCTTCACAAACTTGCCCACAGCCTCCATGATGTTTGATACCCAAATCTTCCGCCGTCACAATCTTTTTCAGGCACTCATCTCATGATATAGCATGATGGCTATCATTTGGTTAGACTAGTTATATATGGTAGATATTTGTTTCATGAGAGCTCTTGTTATGAGTTATCTTTTAGCTCTTTATTTCGTTCATCATCTTTATATCTTTCATTTAGTCCCTAGATTAGACCATACTTGGAATGTACTCTTTTTAATCTTCTGTACCTTTGGTACCTCACAGAAGCTTTCTTTCATTCTTTCCTTCTACAATTGTGAGTTATAGGTTATTCTTAGATTTTAGCGAAGATGTGCCTTCCTGTAGATGGATTACCACATGATAGTAGTAATGCTTATTCTTATTTAAAGATTGAATGAATATTAGTTTACTTTCTATCTCTTGGGAGTACTATAAGTAGACACACAATTGGTGCTCACTATAACCATAAAAAGAAACATGGGTCTAAACTCAAAATTAGCGAAGGAACATCAAGACTATGGGGTCATGGTTGATAGAATGGGAGAGACACCAGAAGATCAATACATAATACAACTTATACGGAAAAGCAAATAGTAGCTTAATGCTATTCTCTTCCAAAGTTTCCTACATCAATAAATTTGAGTGCAGAAGACCTACTTGCAGGAATAAATCTAGAGGAGTCCAAGTGTAAAGAAGACAATAAATTACTTAGGTGAGAGATTTTAAGCTACGAAGAATTGTGACCAGTCCCCTTTTTCCAGTAACTAGAACATAATTTGAGTTGCCCTACTATGCATTATGTATGAAAAATAAGCAAATATGCTTCAGATGGCTATACGAGAAGAGTGCAATTATAGCCACCTTACCTCAAAAGTCACAGGATCTCCAAACATTTGTGCAGCAACGCCTTCAGTGAGATCAATTTCTAATGCTGCTACTTTAACTGTCGGCACTGACTGCTTTTTGGACTTCCTTTCCAGCACATTTGTCAAGCTGGAGTGAGGAGGAACTTCAGTTTGAACAGCATATGAAAAGCATTCTGATGTGGATGTGTCTAAAGAAGGAGAGGATTGAAGACTTGAGAGGCAAAAGGCACCCTGAATCCAGCGTCTGTCCATGAAAAATTGCAACTGCATCAACAAACTGGACACAATAACTTCAAAGGACTCAATAATTTGGATACTGAACTCAAAGAACAGTAACAATAAGGAAACAAGGCAAGCATTGGACCTATGCATTGTGATTCTCCGTGACCGGTTCTCCACATTTCTGCAGTGAATACGTATATCCTCCAAGGTAAAGCCTGCTGCTAAAAATAGATTCCCAAGTGACTCTTCTGAGAAATAAAAAGCGCGCTGTAAAAAATAACCAATGTCACATTCGGATTGTAGAAGCTGAGAACGAAAGAGCTTGTGGACAAGCCATAATTTCAACAGTCCGTCTCATTATCAATTATCTTCACAGTCTATTCTTAGCTGTAGTACGAGTTGTGACAGCATACCGTGCCATCACCCCTGACGTAGAAATTTTCACCTATCTTTTGGTCCTTGCCATCCAACCTTTCCTGCATTGGAAAATTCTACGATTTTAACAAAGTCTCAGGAAGAAAAAACTTGAAATAGTTAACTGGATAAGTGAAGATTTAGTACATTTCACCTACCTCACTACCAAAAGTGGTAATCAGACAAATGCTAAACCGTAAACCCAACATCCACATGCTAGACAATCTTTATAGCTATATAGCTATGAGTCGAAGTATTCAAAACTATATTGGCAACAATTTGTGCTGATACAATATTACCATAGCACGAGTGCTACAAAAATGGGTCCAAAGCCTCTAGGCAACTACAATTTCTTAAACTACAAAACAGATATGTAAGCATCAAATCTAATTGTATGTCTCAGTTCTTAAGTGAGACATGTTCATACAAGATCATTGAAGATTCACATCAATCATGGTTCTAAGAATGCCAAAACAATGCTGAATTGTATGCAGCATGGAAGCAGTTCATTGCAAGACTGTGATTGATGATTCTGATCATCTCCAAGCAGAAGTGAACAGCTTTCACTGCTTCTAGACTTCAGATGGTACTGATTGAAATCTTGGGCCAAAAACTTCCCCAGTCAAGGTCTTATACTTTACTTTCAAATGCTTCAAATAAGTCATGTGAAAAACACAATGCCTGTGGGTATTCTGGCAATAACAAAGGTTTACGTGTAGGGTTTAAGAGTTTTGGCCTTCACAAGTCATTGATCATCTCTAATCTCTCAATTTCAAGTCAAAAACTCTACTGCACTGAACTAACCTGGGCAAGGTCTCCAACAGCATAATCTCGTACAAGTACATGACCACCTGGCTACCATCACAATATAAAGGTATGTTTCAAACCATTTTGCTGGAGATGTCACCAAATTGCTATTGATTAAAGCAACTGTGCAACAAAGTAGGTATCAATAAATCTATATTTCAAAACTGAAATTAAAGGCCTCAATATAAGGTAAACTTTTCCAAACAGTGACATACCTTCAAAACCTTTTTGACATTGTGCAATACATGAAGCATTTTCTCTGGCGCTATTGCAGACAGCACAAACACCTACAGAAGAGATACGAAGCAAAAACTTCTCTAAACCAGAAACAAAGCTTGCATCTCTTGATAATCCAAAAAAGTAATATTTTTCGATGGTGGGCAGGTCTAGAAAGAACGGCGGACTTCACTGAAGGCTGGCCCCTAAAATTAAGCTTTACAGGACCAAAAGATTCTGATAAATCAGTGACCAGATTTTATCATGGTTACAAAGAGCAAGAACTTAGGCTAAAAGGTGATGATAGCTACCAGGGTGACGACATCGACCGATGAAGGTGCAACCTCTTGAGTTAGTACATCGGAGGTTACATCACAGACAAAAACATGAAAATAACTCTCGTTGTAATCCTTATGTGACTGCAGCAAAAGAAGACACTCTCAATAATTGCAACAACAATCCCTAAGCATAGTTCCCAGCTGTACAAAAGGAGG
Organism: Diphasiastrum complanatum; assembly: GCA_029204225.1. Lineage (NCBI taxonomy): Eukaryota > Viridiplantae > Streptophyta > Lycopodiopsida > Lycopodiales > Lycopodiaceae > Diphasiastrum > Diphasiastrum complanatum. The sequence continues at coordinate 5,880,894 of CM055101.1, forward strand.
TGTTCCGAAAAACGCTCGGAACATGGACAAAATCCCATGTTCTAAGCAGAACGGACATAAAAAAAGTTCTTACAATTTAAAACAAAATATATGTTTTTTATTTGTATGTATGGAAAAGAATATAGCAAAGAAAGCCCAAAAGGTTGATAGCAACCTTATTTCTCAGCTCTAACCAAAAATCTTAACATGGAACATTAAAGAATGAGACTGTACTTTCTGAGTTGCCATTGGAGTTTTTAAACTTAGCATATTGTAAAGGATAACTAACCTTCACCAGGTTGACAGCACGTGGCGAGAAATCACATGCATGAATAAATAAATGAGGAAAATCTGCAAAAAGGGGAAATATTGTGTTCCCAGCACCACATCCAACCTAGATCACAAGAGCAAACGATAATGTGAGTTTCGATTATTTCAGATGATAAAATACTAAAGACATTAAATGACAGTCAAAACAGAATAAGAGAGCAGAATATGTCAAACTCCAATGACAGTAGGCTGCTGCTATGCTAACCCTTCAGCTGAACAGCTCAAAAGGAAGCTCACAAACCCTAATTAAAAAAGCCATGAAAATGAATGAAACAGAAGGCTATCTATGGCCTGCTTGAGTCCCGACGCCCTACCGTAAGGAATTTATAGACTCCATTGTCCTTGGAACCTTCTAGAGGGTGTGCAAGAATGACCTTATGAAGATGAGTAGCAGCAAAACTATACACTAGCCTTTTAGGTAGTTTCATCAAGAGGGTAGGCCTTCCAACTAGACCCAATACTAGACTAATGGCAGCAATAATTATGCTGAAATTATCCTTGAAAAATTGCAATATGTAAGAAGGATTGATTCTAAAGCTGGTAACAAGCCAGTTGTAAGCAAAGGTATGAATACTATCATAATGGCACAAATCTCCACGTAGGAAGGACATCTCATGTAACATGAGGGTGAACATATCTGGGATCCTCGTATGTGATGAAAGAGCATGAAATAGCACGTGGGTGTCTGAAGAGGCAATAATACCTCCCTCAAATCTCATAGTACACTAGACATCTGAAGACAAAGTGTTCCTTAAAATTAACTCTCCTAATGGCACATCCTGTCCTCACGTAGAATACCATCATCTTGTCTCAATGGCAAGCTAGTGAGAAGAGACTTGGAACTATCCCAAAGTGAATTCCATAATCAAGATACTGTGGCAAGACCGGGAAACCCGACATATCTAGCTCCAAGAAATAAGTCCAATAACAGTCCAATTTTGACACCCAACTGCCACTACCAAGTATGTTGAAGATGAGCTTGATGGATAGATTGTCTAATATACTGATGAGTGTCTGTTGGAAGATCTAACATGGAGATGCCAAATGTATCTAGAAGGCAGATAATTTGGCTTTAAGACTTCACAGCACGATCGATCCCAGAATCTACAAGCCTCTTGGTTGTGTCAAAAATAAAAACCAATAGTGCCTTTGTCAAGTTTTTATTAACTAATGACAAGTTCATTGATAACTTGGCCCTACCAATGTTGTATACCCATGGGGGCACTTATTTTTAATGTAATATCAGCTTGTAAGCTTAAAAGGCCCATTTAAAAATATGGCTTTTAGAGTCCGTACGAGTTTGACTGTTTGCCTACTCTTCTAGTAAAGGGATGGCGGTTGGCTATTCATTCTTGGGCTAAGTCCCATCTATTTGTATCTCTCCACATTGGAGAAGTATTGTATTTCTTGGTTGAATAGAATCCTTAAGCCTACTCCATGACCTCTCTCAAGAAGGCTTAGTCTATGGCTGTCCACATTTTTTAGATTTGAATTATGTTCAATTTTCTTGATTGTATGCACAATAGCCTGAGCCTATGAGATTTAAAACTCACCTACACCTTGAGTATCCGGCATACCCCTTACCCTCACAATATGTGCTTTTTATTCTCTCAACTCCTCTTCAGGAAAAGTGGAAGTAATATCAAGTGAGGGCAATTCTTACCATCATCCTTCCTCAATAGTGATGCCCACTTTTTGGTAGCCTCTGTGTTGTACTAACTCTTGCTCCAATTCTCAGATTTTCAATACCTTTTGAAGAGGCATGGGTCAGAATTTGTCATACAAATTCCAGATGGAAATTACTAGTCCTACTAGCACTCTAAACAAAGCATAGAGATTAAAGAGATTATAGATTGTAGAAGAAATCAGCAAAGCTCCAAACAACTGGAATGAACTGAGGTGGGGTGCCAGCCTACATATATAGTTTCTCTAATCTATGTGAAAAGCTAAAAGCATAAAGCAAATAGCAAAAGACAAAAAGCTATTTGCTAATATTACTACCTATATTGGGTAAAGACCCAAGATGTACTTCTAAGTGGAAAAACAAATCCTAATCTAGTAGTAGTGCGCCCACCTACATGCATGAGTAATGAAAAATGCATTACTATAAATAGTAATGACCCTAAAAATATGACTTACTAAAAATAGTGATTGACCCTATAATAGCACGCAGGCATGGCCAAACTCACACTAAGGGGTACCAAATAAACATTAATTCCTAACACTCCCCCTTAATGTTTACTTTGATATATTACTCTTAGAAGTTCTCCAAGTTCTTTGGTAAAGATATCTGCAACTTGCTCTTCCGAAGGACAATAGATAAGCTCCACATCACCACTCTGAATCTTCTTTCTGATGAAGTGCTGTTGTACTTCAATGTGCTTTGTCCTATTGTGAGAAACTGCATTTCTTGCCAATCTAATACAACTCTGATTGTCTACTTAGATTGAGAAATAAATAGCCCTTGCACTACTCTCCATACATCAATCCCAAGAAAATATTGTAAACCAAGATCTTTCATGTCAAACTCCAATGAGAGATCTTTCTTGATACCTTGAATCACATCATGATCTGATCCTGTAATAACAAGGTCATCCACATACATCACTATAATCACAATATGAAAATCCTTGATCAAAACATAAAGTGTAGGCTCTGAACTACTCCTCTGAAAACCAAGCTCCTCAAAGTGCCAATCCTTGTGTACCATGCCTTCGGTGCTTGTTTCAATCCATATAGTGCCTTGTCCAACTTGCAAACCTTGTTTTTATGTCCTGCTACTATGTATCCCTTTGGCTGCTCCGTGTAGACTTCCTCCTCTAGAAATCCACTTAGGAATGCACTCTTTACATCCATTTGCTGAATATCCCATCCAAACTGAGCTGCCAATGATGAAACCGTCCTCATAGTAGTAGACTTAGCAACTGGTGCAAAAGTTTCTTCATAGTCAATCCCTTCCTGTTGAGCATAACCTTTTGCCACCAATCTTGCCTTACATATATCTATAGAACCATCTGATTTGTACTTAGTTCTATAGACCCACTTGCATCCAATGGCCTTTTTACCTGTAGGTAACCGAACAAGTCTCCAAGTCTTGTTCTTCATGATTGAGTCATACTCCTCATCCATAGCTTTCCTCCAAATGTCCTCTTTTTTAGCCTCCCTGAAAGGTAGATGGATCCTTGGTTTCCAATATTGCGGCCATATATGCAAAATGTACATCCCCATCTTCATGACGATCCTCCTGTTGAACCTCCTATCGATCTTGATCTTGAGTCCGATTCTCTACAACCTTTGTAGGACTTCGATTCAAAAGATAAACCGCCGTCTTAAATGCTTCACCCCAAAACATATTTGGAAGATTTTTACTCTTGAGCATAATCCTTGCCGTTTCCACTATAGACCGGTTCTTTCTTTCCGCAACTCCTTTTGTTGAGGTGTGTCAGTGTTTGCAAATTGTCTCTTTATACCATGATCCTTGCAAAACACCTGAAATTTCGTAGAAATATACGCTACCCCTTTGTCCGAGTGAAGTATCTTGATTTGTCTATCTATTTCTTTCTCCACCCGTGTCTTAAACCATGTGAAATACTTGAATGCTTCACCCTTATTCTTGAGAAGATGTCTTCCTAAACTTGCTCCCCCATAAGATTGAGTTCTCATAGAATCATGTGATGCTTGCCTAAGACACAACCTTCACAAACCTTGTGATCAGAAACAACTTGAGGTAAACCTGAAACCATGTTGTATTTCCTCTGTAATTCAGATGCCCAAACCTTTTGTGCTATAAATTGATCAACAGAAGGCCTCACCTCCTGTAACGATAACATCATCACAAAGTTTTGATAAGCTAAAGGTAGACTATTAAGCACAATGGATACTCAAATTGAATCCTGAACATTTTCTCCAACCGCAATAAGTTGTCCTCTCAGATCTTTCACCCGAGTAAAGTAGTCCGTTACTGATTCACCTGTTCCCATCTTCTATGTGTGTAGCTTATTAGTTAAAAACAAGATTCGTAACTGATTCACTGCCTCATACAGGTTCTTTCCAGCAAACTAGTTTAGTGTTTCAACAATAGGTAGAGTTTAGACAGCAATAATCGGATCCCAAGTCTGATTTACAGAGATGAAGTCTGATTTACAAAGATGAAATCAGATCTGTAGCTAGGGATCAGGTCTGATCTTGTAATCAGCGAACAGGATCCAAATTAAGATAGCGAACAACTATAATTTGCACCCTCCAACACCTATGATCAATCTGTAGACAGCGACAATCCAGAAGTGATCAACCTGTCAGAATTTGATATATCAGGCAGTAAACAGTCTGCAGTTCCAGCAAACACTTGTAGTAGGCCAGAGATCAGGTCACTTTACTTCAGCCGACAATTGTATTTAGCCAACGATCTCAAATTCAGGTCAGCAGCAATCTCATTCAGATCTATCTCAGCTCAGTATGCAAGTTCCCAGCGATTTAGATAGTAAAAACTTTGATTGCAGCTCAGCTATCAACCAGAAAATTATCCTGCTTAGGCAACAAAAAAGCTTGCTCTGATACCATGTCAGAATTTGTCATACAAATTCCAGATGGAAATTACTAGTCCTACTAGCACTCTAAACAAAGCATAGAGATTAAAGAGATTATAGATTGTAGAAGAAATCAGCAAAGCTCCAAACAACTGGAATGAACTGAGGTGGGGTGCCAGCCTACATATATAGTTTCTCTAATCTATGTGAAAAGCTAAAAGCATAAAGCAAATAGCAAAAGACAAAAAACTATTTGCTAATATTACTACCTATATTGGGTAAAGACCCAAGATGTATGTCTAAGTAGAAAAACAAGTCCTAATCTAGTAATAGGGCGCCCACCTACATGCATGAGTAATGAAAAACGACTTACTATAAACAGTAATGACTCTAAAAATATGACTTACTAAAAAAAGTAATGGCCCCTATAATAGCACGTAGGCATGGCCAAACTCACACTAAGGGGTACCAAATAAACATTAATTCCTAACAGCATGTGCACTCCATGTTGTTGGAATCTATTTTGAGGGCTTTTGCCTGGAGAGCTTGAGCTGCAGCATGAATGGTACGCTGTCTTTGATCTCTATGAATATGTGTCTCATCATCAAACTATGGGTCCCAACATGGTCTTCTCCTAGAGAAGAAAGAGGCAATCTGAGGTTGAGCACTAGGATGAGTCTACTGAGATGTCTGGCATATATCTTGTCGTAACAAGAGCATAAGTGCAACACAATGGGAATCCTCATATGCTATGAGCGAGCAAAGTGTGGTGGGCATCGCCAAACAAGCAGTGGTATCTCCCTCTGATCTCATAGTATATCGGGCATTTGAAGATAAAATGTTCCTTAGACTCCACATCCCCCAAGAGCATAACTGGCATACCCGTTCCGCTCCCGGGATACCGCAGAACCTTCTACTCTCAATAGTCAATGATGAAACTGAGATCTGGCCCAATGTGAAACGAGGCCGTGGTCCTCATATTGTATGCGTGATCGTAGTGTGATGGGCATGTCATGAAACATGCAATGGTATCTCCCTCTAATCTCATAGTATACAAGGCACCTAAAGATGAAGTGCTCCTCAGAGTCCACCTCACCCAAAGAGCATAACTGGCAAATCTGCTCCTCTCTCGGAATACCATGGAATCTCCCGGTTTCAAATGACTCAAGGAGGAGGTGGGACGACTGAGAGAACTATGAAAGCCTGTAGCTCTAATCATGAAGATACTATGACGAGGCAAGTGCTATCTGTGTGTATCTCCCATCTACATCTAGAAGCACCTAGTTATGGACTCGGCTCATTACATTCGTCGAAACACACTGCATTCCACCGCAATCCACCGCATTCGACCGCAAACAACCACACCCCAACTGCATTCGCCCTGGAATTGTAGCACACCGCATTCCACCAAAACCCACCACAAACAAACAGCACCCCAACTGCATTCCCCTTCAATTGCAACAGATCGCATTCCAATCGCAACCCACCACATTCAACCATATCCAACCAGAACAGAACGCATACAACCGTAATATATTGCCACAGGCCCAATAAGCAACCGTTGTTTTATTTGTGGCAAAACTAGCCACTTCATGGTTGACTGTAAAGTTAAGAACCAATACCATGCGAAGTGCCCAGACTGATGCATAAGCAAGCCTTGGGCCCTTTTTTATTCACTAGTTGCATTCAGACTATATGGTTGGCCTTTGGCCTTATTATTCATTATTAGGCCATTTGGACATATTACTGGAGAGTGGGGGCCTTCTTGGAGGGCGCACTACTATCCCTCCCAGTTGGGCCCTAGCCACTGGAAGCTTCCTTTTAGGGCTTCCTCTTGGCTATAAGTAGGGAAACTGTGTCATTTGTCATTCAGCTGATGATATTGATCTCTCTCTTTAGCCTCCTTAATCTCTCTCTTTCCTGCTTTCTAGGGTTAAGTCTTGCTTATGTGATGCTTTCATAGCTTAATTCTAGATCAGCTATGGCTTTATTCGTAACTTGGTATCAAAGCACTTTTCTGAGCACAATCTGGAATTTTTTCTTTGCTGCCTTGCCTTGTGTAATAGATCCTAACACCACAGTAGGGCAAACACTAACTGATCCACCCAACCTTGCCTACTCCCTGATATAGAGTAAGCCCCTCCTAGCCCAGTGTGAGGACTGGTAGCATGCTACTGCCAAGTGTCGGCCACGTGGCACTGACGTGGCCGACTGCACGTCGGGACTCAACTGGGGGCCCTATCCTGCTGACAGGGTCCCTAGGCTGTGTTAGGCCCGCCATGGCTATGGACCGTGCTGGGGCACACTACTCACACTGTCTTGCCCTGTGGGTCATGTACGCTGGACACGACCCTGACTGTGGTATCTGACCTATCTGTGTTCTCTAGGGTTCGGCACTGGTTACGAGCTCGTAACACTCCCTCCCCCTTAAGAACCGTCTTGGTCCTCTAAGACAAAGTCTGGAAAAATCTTGCGAAGGGCGCTGCCTCTTTCCCAAGTGGCATTCTCAACAGGCTGATCATTCCACTTAACCAGATATTCTCGGTATAGAGTATGACGAGTTTGCGTCTCTCTACTATCTAGAATTTCCTCTGGTTCATGTGGAGGTTGTTGAGGATCCAATGGGAGAACTAGAACACTGTCCCCTACCAGATTATCTGATCTGGTTAAGGCTTTTCGTAACTGACTTACATGAAAAACTGGAAAAACCTTACTGCTGTGTGGGAGTTCTAGTTCATAGGTGACCTCGCCTAGTCTCCTACTGATGGTAAAGGGACCACAATACCTTGGAGACAACTTAGCACACACTCCTGATTTGAGGGTTTTAGAGTCAACTGGGACTCTCAAGTAGACTTTCTCACCAGTGGAGAAATGCACATCCTGTCTGTGTGGATCTGCATAATGCCTGGCTCGATCCTGGGATTGTCTAATGCTACGCTTAGCATGTTCTATCATCTGGTTTAGGTCTTCTAAAAAGTTTCTGGCTGCTTCAACTTTTTCTTGTTTAAACCCTACAGCTGTGGGTGAGCGTGGCTGAAAACCGTACATCAGCATAAATGGGCTGTATCCCGTAGCTGAATGTTTGGTACTGTTGTAAGCAAACTCTAATATTGAGAGATACTCCTCCCAATTAGTCTGCCTCTTGCTGACGTATGCACGAAGCATATCCTCCAGCACTTGATTTACCCTTTCTGTTTGACCGTCCGTCTGTGGATGGTCGGTGGTACTCATATTAAGTTTAGTATGGAGATGATGGAATACTGCCTTCCAAAAATTTCCAGTAAACTTACTGTCCCGGTCGCTGACTATGCCGGAAGGTAGACCGTACAATTTAAATAGCCCGTCTACAAACAACCTCGCTAACTCTGGAGCTCTAACGGTTGTTTTGGTCGGAATAAAATGAGCCATTTTGGTCAGACGGTCAACTGTGACCCATATAGCGTCATTACCCTTTTGGGTTTTAGGCAGGCCTACTATAAAATCCATGGAGATACTCTCCCATTTACCAGCTGGTATTTCTAAGGGATGCAACAACCCTCCTGCCTTTAAACGCTCTGCTTTATTTACTTGACATTTCTGGCAACTGGTTACATACTGGTGGACGTCCTTTTTCATACTGGGCCAGAAAAATTGCCTACGAAGAAGCTCATAGGTCTTCTGTATGCCTGGGTGTCCCGCGCTAGGATTGTCATGACATTCATATAGGACCTGCTGCCTATAATCCTCTGAATTGGGGACACATACTCTATCTCTATAGAGCAAGTACTCATCCTGAATGGAATACTGTTTCCATTTGAATCCTTGAGTCAACTGACCCTCAACCACTGGGGTTTGCTTGGGTGATACAGGCTCAGAATCCTCAACGTCATCTGATGACGTATACTCGGACTCATCATCATCCTCAACGGAAGTTGCCGTATTCTTGGATGAACTGGCACCAGCCCCGGGAACTGGTTCTGGAGTCTGTAACTGTCTGTTCTGGACTGAGTTCCAGATAATAGAGAAGAATGCATCATGCTGGCATTTCCCTCTCAAGGACTCGAGTAACTCATTACGAATCTGAGTAAAACTCAGCTCGTTTATTATAGGCATTCTGCTAAGGGCATCTGCTACTGTATTGAATTTTCCACGCCTATATCTGATAGACATGTCAAACTCTTGCATCAACTCTGCCCAACGAGCTTTCCGACCCCTAAGCTCAGGTTGATTGCAAAGGTATCTGAGACTCTCATGGTCTGTCAGGACCTCAAATTTGGCACCATACAAATAATGCCTCCAAGTCTTAAGGGCATGGACTATAGAAAAGAGTTCCTTTTCATAGGCACTATACCTAGTCTGTGCTGGCTCGAGTTTTTTACTCTCGAACGCAACTGGTCGTCCACCCTGAGTTAGCACAGCACCTACTGCAAAGTCGCTAGCATCTGTTTCGACCACAAATGGCTGATTGGGGTCGACGACTTTTAAAACTGGTGCTGTAGCTAAGGCTGTTTTGAGAGCATCAAAGCTCTCCTGTTGTGCAGACTCCCAAATGAACTCCTTTCCCTTCCCCTTAAGAAGATTTGTCATAGGGACTGCTATCTGAGCATATTCCTTGACAAATCGTCTGTAATATCCCGCCAGACCAAGAAAGATTTGAAGTTCCAAAATATTCTGAGGTCTCAGCCAACTGAGTATGGCTTTAACCTTATTTGGGTCCATCTTAATCCCATCTGAAGAGATAATGTGACCCAAATATGCTACTTCTTCAACGAAGAATTCACACTTGGATTGTTTAGCATAAAGCTTATGCTTTCTGAGCAGTCGAAACACCTTTCTGAGGTGTTTTAGATGCTCCTTCCTCGTTTTGCTGTAGACGAGGATGTCATCTAAAAATACGACTACAAACTTACCCAAGTATGGTCTGAGGACACTGTTCATCAAGGTCATAAAGGTAGCTGGAGCATTTGTGAGCCCAAATGGCATCACCTTAAACTCATAATGACCGTGACGAGTCCTAAAAGCTGTTTTCGAGACATCTTCCGATTTTATACGGACTTGATGATATCCCGATCTGAGATCTATTTTGCTGAAAAACTTAGCCCCGTCGAGTTGATCAAACAACTCGTCTGCCCGAGGCATAGGGTATTTATTCTTAATTGTGACTTTATTGAGGGCTCTGTAATCTACGCAAAGACGCATAGACCCCTCTTTCTTTTTCACCAATAGGACTGGTGAGGCCCATGGTGAACTACTGGTCTGAATTTGGCCTTTCCCAAGATAGTCTGTTAACTGCCTAGTTATTTCTTCATCCTCTGTTCGGCTGACCCGATACGGAGGTTTAGAAACAGGTGTTGTACCTGGTACTAGGTTTATTACATGATCTACCTCTCTGCTAGGTGGTAAACCATGTGGCAAATCTTCAGGAAAAACATCTTTAAATTTAGACAATAAAGTTTCTAATTTACTGATTTTCTGCTGAATAGAACTGGAAATAGAAACTTCAGGAATAAACTGAAAGTCACATAAGAATACCTGATGGTCTTCGTCTCCGATTAGCTGACAGAGCTCTGAACTGCAGACCATAGGGCTGTTGGGAACATCATGCTCCCCATGCAACTGGATCTCTCGGCCTTTATACTGAAAGCTGAGAGTGTTCTCCTGATAGTTTCTGTGGAGGGAAGGTCCTAAACTGTAGAGCCAATCTCTCCCGAGAACAATGTCTGTTCGATCTAGGTGCATTATCTGAAAGTTTATTTGATCTTGGTACCCCTGAATACCAAGATTTAACTTACTTACCATAGTTTCCCATATTTTTTTATCTTCACCCTTAGCTAATGAAACTATGTACCTATGCTGACTAGGTACTTCTGGTAGTTTAAGCTTTTTAACCAGGGTGTGGTTGATGAAATTATGGGTTGCCCCATCATCAACCATGACTCTTACTGACTGGTTACCAACTTTCCCATGCATACGTACTAGGTCATGCGGCCCAAAGCTGAAGGGTCTCGCTAGCATTGCAGAGGTCAGCTGGCAACAGTGTTCATGATCTTCATGATACACTTTAATCTCGGAAGCTGCCGAGTCACTGGGGAAACATACAGTCTGAACAAGATGAACTTGTTTTTTATCTTTCTTATCTTTTTTAGTGAAAGGCCCCTTGGGACACTGTCTGACTGTGTGTCCCTTGCCCATACACACAAAGCACAAACGTTCTTGTTTGGCTTTCTCAAAATCATCTGGTTTTAAGGGCTGTATGAGTGAAGGGCGTTTCTGAGGAGCTTCACCTTTAAATTTATCTTCTTTCTTTCTTTTTAAAAATTTCTTTTTAAATTGAAAGTCTTTCTGAGGAAGCTGCTCAGAAAGTGGTTGCTGTCTCGCTCTCTTCCTACCCACTGAATCATCATAGATTTGAGCATATCTGAGAGCTTGCTCAAGGGTAGTAGGCGAGTTTCTCTGGACCTCTACTTTATATTCATCTTTGAGGCCACGGACAAATCCCCTGATTTTTTGATAGTCATCCATATTTTTAATCTTTAAAATTGCCTCTCGATACTGCGAGATATATTGGATGAGGGACTTGTCCATTACTGTTCTTTCCCAGGCTTCCCAGGCTCTATCAAGTTCATTCTCTGGTAGAAATTCTCTTAGGAAAGCTTCTTCAAAAGCTTTCCATGACCGGGGAGTCTGCCCAGTCTCCTGGAGATTTAACCACCACTTATAGGCCATAGGCCCTAAAGAAAGACTGGCCTCAATTGCTTGCAAATGGTCAGGGGTCTGTTTAAGAGCATGAATGTTCTTCCATTTGTTGAGGAAGGTTTGTAGAATATCTGCATTTCTATCCTTCTCTTCCCCATTAAAAGTAGGAGGCTTTAAATCTTTAAAAACACTGGGGTGAGACCGTAAAGTCTCACCCGAAACTGATGGAAGTGGAGAAGGGGATAACTGAGAAGTGGAGGGAAGGCTTCCTTTCGCGGAGCTCAAAATCAAGTTTTTGAGTTCAGCGAACGAGTCGTCCACACTGGACTTGAAATTGGCTAATGCCAGCTTCAGTTCATCCACTTCTGTTACCAATTGGAGGAACTGCTCCTTGGTAACCAGTTCGTCGAGTTCTTCGGCGAACTGTTCCTGTTCTTCTACTTCCATGGGTTCCTTCCCTTTTCTGTAAGCCAAGGCTTCTGTTTCAAGTTCGTCGAAGCCTCTCTCCTGGGGTTGATCAGGTCCCTGAGGAGTGGTCATTTTCGAAACTGAAAGAGAGCTACCTTAACTTCTGAAGGAAAAAAGTCTAAAAGACTAATTTACAACTGTACAAGGGAAAGGAAAGATGACTTAGCTGTTTCTGAGGACTGTACTTCCAAAGAAAGAATGAAGAGGAACCCTTTCAGCTCTTTTCCCCAAAATTTCAGACTTGCTGTGCCGAAAAATGCCAGTTTGAAGCTTCAAAACGGTGCTAAATTTCCCGGTTTTTTGATGATAGTAGCTCGTTGGTCTGATAGGAATCCTCTTGCTCCAAATCTCTGACGTTGGGGCCCAAAAACTTGTTGAAAAACCAGATTTTCAGAAGTACTGGCAGCGCTGGCCCTGCTCCTCCTTTTTGGCTTCAAACTCGCTGAGAACCAGTAACTTTTTCCCTGGAAATCGGATGTAGGTCTCTGACTGTACAGCGATGGAGGTGCTGGCTTCTTCCTACTCTAATTTCGCTGGGAAAACTATAGAGAATCCTCTCAACTCAGTGGGAAACAGCTGTTTTTTCAGCGAGTTACCTACACTTGGAATCTGACTCCTTGCTACTGTGATTTCTCAGTGGAAATCAGAAGTTTGAAGGCTGCTCCTACAGCGATCCTCCTCCTCTATTCCTCTCTGAGAATCTGAGAAACACTTCCTATCTTCTGATAGCTTTCTCTACTACTGTCCTGAACTCCCTAGGATGGAGATGGCTCTGATACCAATGTAATAGATCCTAACACCACAGTAGGGCAAACACTAACTGATCCACCCAACCTTGCCTACTCCCTGATATAGAGTAAGCCCCTCCTAGCCCAGTGTGAGGACTGGTAGCATGCTACTGCCAAGTGTCGGCCACGTGGCACTGACGTGGCCGACTGCACGTCGGGACCCAACTGGGGGCCCTATCCTGCTGACAGGGTCCCTAGGCTGTGTTAGGCCCGCCATGGCTATGGACCGTGCTGGGGCACACTACTCACACTGTCTTGCCCTGTGGGTCATGTACGCTGGACACGACCCTGACTGTGGTATCTGACCTATCTGTGTTCTCTAGGGTTCGGCACTGGTTACGAGCTCGTAACACCTTGCTCCTCCATCGCTGTTCCTACAGCTCCATCACCGTTTTGACAGCCCTGTTCCATCGCTGCTCCTTCCACTCCTTCCTGCCCAGCGTTCCCCCTGTTTTGTCCCCTCTTTTCTTTGCTGCCCAGCGCTCCTCCTCTTCCTTTCCATCGCTGTCCCTGCCTTCCGACCTATCACTTTCGTCTGATATTTTTCCAGTTTGCAGCCATCTTCCACAGTTAGTTCCCTGACTGTCCAACGCCCATCCTCATCCAAAAACTACCAAATTCCGACATCATTTGCTATTCCAAACAGCTAAAATTCTTCAACCTGTAAATCGCTGCCTCAGCACTCCCAACTTGTGACTTTTGCCTTTTTTTTTCTCCAATTCCAGCCATCTTTTACAGCTTATCAAAAGGCTGTCGCGCGCTCATTCTCCACCACATTTTCAGGAATTCTGACTCCGTTTACTCTTTCAAATTCACATTGTATCCCTGGCTGTCCAGCGCATTTTTACAGCTTCTCCATTGTTCATTGCTGTCTGTTTTTTTTTCAATTGTGATAATATTGGTTGTAATAGGCTAATTTGGGGTGACGACAAGAGTCCGCTCCCTCAAGTTTTCGTCTATTCCTTCCACTATCATTATGGCACATTCACCTACCCCGAGTGAGACTACTCAGGAAACCTTATCCGATCAGTTTCGTCGCATGGATGAGACCCTTTCTGGCCTCGTTCTTCGCTTCGATTCAGTTATGACCGGCTTTGCTACTATGCAGTCACAGATTGATTCTTTACAATCTCATGGTCCTGGTAAAGCTCCTGTTTTTCCTACATTTGGGACTCCCCCTCCATTTGGATTTCCATCTTCTTCTGCTAGTCAGCCTGGTGGTGGACCGTTCATTCCATCTAACCCACCTCTCTTTCCTCGTCCCCCCCTTCCTGAGCCACACTTTGCTCAAGACTTTCGTGATAGGGTACAGCTTGCTACCTATTCCGGTTCCTCCGACGGGAACTTATTAGAGAATTGGTTTGCTAAGCTTGACACATATCTTCAGATTTACCCCAAGACTGATCCTCAGAAGATCCAGTTGGCTGCTTTACATTTAGATGGACGTGCCGCCACGTGGTGGCGAGTTTATAGAGTATACTTTTCGCCGTGACCTCCGCCATGCTATGATTGATCCTCAGTGGCTTGACCGCCAACGTGATACATTCCGTAGTCTCACTCAGACCAGTGATCTTGCTTCTTATACAGATCAGTTTATGGAGCTTTCTTATCTTTTCACAGATCTACAGCCCACTGAGCTTATTTCTCGTTACATTGCTAGGCTTCGTGGTGCTTTACGTTATGATGTTTCTTCCTTCCGTCCTACCACACTTGTTGAGGTGATGTCTCTTGCCAGTACTTTACAGCATAAGTACTCTGACACCCTTCCTTCCCGCTTCTCCCGATCCCATCCTTTTGCTTCATCTTTTTCCGCTACGTTCACCCCTACACCGGCCCCTTCTGTTCCAGCTCTCTCCATTGCCCCTTCGCCTCCTCGTCCTCCGACTCCTCGACCTGCTTTTGTCCGACGTTACACGTCTGCAGAGTTCGCTGATCTTCAGCAGAAGCATCTTTGCTTTCGTTGTAAGAGTCCTGACCATCTTGCCCGTGATTGCCGCCAGCCTCTCCCTACTACTACTGCTGTTTTTTACGATGAGGGCACTACTCCAGATGATTTCGATATCTACATTCATATTTCTAATGAGCCTGACTTATCCTCTGAGCCTTCCCCTGATTTACTTCCTGCTAGTTGCCATGCTCAGCTTGCCTATGCTACTTGGACAGGGCGTCCTGGTCCTCGCTCCATTCGGTTACGTGTGCGTATTACAGGTCGAGAGTATATTGCTTTAGTTGATACTGGTAGCACTCATTCTTTTATTATCAGTTATATCACTAGTCGGATTCGTGCTTCACCTGTTCCTGCTTCCCAGCCTCTCACAGTTGAGGTTGCCAGTTCTCATTCTTTTCCTAGTTCTCAGATGTTTCAGCGTTTACCATACCGCATTGCAGATTTCTCTGGACAGGCAGATCTTTACATTATCCCTATGGAGCGTTATGATCTTATCCTTGGTGCTGATTGGTTTGCATCTCTTGGAGCCGTTACACTGGACTTGACACAGCAGACATTGACATTTGTACATGATGCAGTTACACACTCACTTGTGGGCATTGATTCTCAGGGAGACTTCCAGTTGATTACTGGGAAGCAGTTTATTCGCAGCCTGCCGAAGGCTCATTGTGCTGCCTAATTATGTGTTCAGCGGGCAGTACCAGTTCCTCCAGTTTCTACACCAACAGCTATTCCTCAGGTGATTTCTGACTTATTACATCAGTATGCTTTTGTCTTTTCAGAACCTACGACGCTACCACCATTACGTGACGTGAACCATCATATTGATTTGCGTCCTGGTTCTGCTCCTCCCTCCCGTCCCCCTTATCATATGTCTCGATATGAGCGTGATGAGCTTGAGCTCCATAACCTTGTTAGATCAGGGTCTCATTGTTCCTAGTCACAGCCCTTTTGGTGCTCCTGTTCTCCTTATTAATAAGAAAAATGGTACCAAACGCCTTTGTATTGATTACCGTGCTTTAAATAAGTTGACTATTCGTAATCAGTACCCTATTCCACACATGGATAATCTCTTTGACCAGCTCCATACCTCTAAAATCTTTTCCAAGATAGACCTTCGTTCTGGATATTACCAAATCAGGATGCACCCTTCTGACGAACATAAGACTGCTTTCCGTACTCATCCTGGTTTATATGAATTTCGTGTGCTTCCTTTTGGTGTTACTAATGGCCCTCCTACATTCCCAGAATGTGATGAATAACGTCTTACGTCCGCTTCTTGGTCATTGTGTCTTGGTTTTTACAGTCTTTTAATTTCTTTATATTGTATCGTCCTGGTCGTGCTAACACTGTTGCTGATGCATTATCTCGTCTTCCAGCTTTGTTAAATACACTCGTTTCTACTATTCCTCCATGGTTTGATGCTCTACCTGCAGCATACCTTACATGTTCTGATTTTCGTGATGTTTATAGTTCTGCCCCACCTGTTTCGTCCAGTCCTCATCAGGTTTACTCCATTATTGACAATCGTCTTTATCATTATGATTCTCTTTGTATCCCTAGTTCTTTGGGTATCCGTTCCCAGTTGTTGTCGGATGCTCATTCCTCTCCTGTTGAGGGTCACTTTGGTTTTCAAAAGTCTTATGCTCATCTCAAAGACCATTTCTATTGGCCCTCTCTTCGATCTGAGCTTGCTGTACTTATTCGTACCTGCCCTTTCTGTCTTCGTAATAAGTACTCCCGTTCTAAATCTGCTGGTTTGCTCCAGAGTTGGCCTATTCCTCATCGCCAGTGGACTGATATATCTATGGACTTTATCCTTGGCCTTCCCCATACCCAGCGTGGTCACGATTCATGTATGGTGGTAGTTGACAGGTTCTCGAAACAGGCACATTTTATCCCAGTTCGCAGTACTATCACAGCAGAGCAGTGTGCACGTTTGTTCCTATCAGAGATTTTCCGCCTGCATGGATTTCCTCGTACTATCCTTTCTGATCGGGATAGTAAGTTTACATCTATATTCTGGACAGAGCTTATGCGTATTTTGGATGTTCAGCTTTTTATGGGTTCTGCTTATCATTCTACTTCTGATGGGCAGTCTGAGGTCCTTAACAGGATCCTTGAGTATTATTTACGCCATTTTGTTACTCCTTCAGGGAAGGATTGAGATCAACATTTATGTTTAGCAGAGTATAGCTATAATAGCTCTGTTAGTACCAGCACAGGTGTCTCTCCATTTTTATTATCTCATGGCTATGCATCTCTTTTACCTGGCATTCCTCTTCCTCCTGAGGATACACCTGTTACACTTGCATCTTTTCTATCAGGTGCTCGAGAGCTTATTACTCGAGCCAGTTCTCATTTACAGCATGTTCAGCAGCGTTATCAAACCTCAGTTGATCGTCACCGCCGCCATGTTGAGTTTCAGCTTGGAGATATGGTTTATCTACGCTTACGGTTTGCACGTCATCATTTTGTCCAGGGCCATGCTTCTACTGAGAAACTTGCACCACGTTATTATGGGCCTTATCGCATTGTGGAGGTTCTTAGTCCAGTTACATATCGCTTACAGCTTCCTGCTTCCACACGCGCCTGTGATGTATTCCATGTCAGTTTATTACGTGCTGCTATTGAGGATGACGCTCCTTGTGATGCTGAGTTTCCTACTGCTCCAGAGTTATTTCCATTTTTACCTGCTGCTATATTACAGGTCCGTCTATACCATAGTCGACGCCGCCGGCAGATTCAGTTTTTGGTCCAGTGGGATGGTCGTCCTATTGAGGAGGCTACATGGGAGCCTATTGATGTGTTTTATCATACACCATTACTTGCGGATCAGGCTCGTGCTCTTGCTGCACTTGTTGATTCCTCTACATCAGATGTTCCTCTAGCTGTTGATGCACCAGGGCTTGCTGCTACTTGATCCGATCCTGATTGATTGCTCGAGTGATGCGACTTTTGACTGCAACAGGTTCTTCTCATTGATCAAAGAGGTTACTATGCCCTTCAGCTGTGAGATTTCTTGCTTCAAAGTCTGAAAATTTGCCTTAATCTGATCAATCTGCCAAGATGAGAAAAATCCCGTTGAAATTTTCAGTTTTAAGTTTTGTATAGTTTGAGTTTTTAAGAGAAAAACTTAAGGTATGAGATATCTGCTGTAGGTTGTGGTTCTTGGAGGGAAGAAGAGCTGGCAGCAGAAGCATAGATGATAGGAGTGGGAAGAAGCCCAATAGGAGAGATGAAGGAAGCAGTAGAAAGAGGAGCAGAATCGATGGGGAGGGTAGAGCAAAAAGAGGGAAGAGCAGAGGGGGCAGATGGAGCAACATGCAGTGGGCAAAATGGAGGGGATGGAGCAGCAGGCAGTGCTGCCACATCAGGGGGCAGCGCTGCCACATCATCAGCAGGTTGGGAGGTGGCTGCCACGGTGGGAGAGGGAGAGCGAGGGGTGGGAGCTTTCCGGCAACGAGCGAGCGAGAGAGAGAGAGAGAGAGAGAGAGAGAGAGAGAGAGAGAGAGAGGCTATGTAGTTACTAGTTACTAGTATGATGTATCTACTATCATCATTCATGTTTGTCCAATTGCGTAGTTTTTGCTCGCAGCTCAAAGTGCTCAATGCTACAAGAGGTAACCAATTCAAAAGGTCGATTCGAATTGGCTTGAAACTATGGACAAATCTAACAAAAATTATCTTTTTCTAGAAAGATGCAGCTAGGTAAAGTCACTTTAGGATGAGTTGATCCAAGACCGGAGAGATCAATAACAACCATGTGCCATGCTTACTTAACACTAAATCAACCAATCACAAACAGGCTCAATGCCAATCACAAACAAAGCAATGCTCAGGCTTCAATACCAATCACGAACAAAGCAAATGATGAATATTGTAATGCTTGATAGAAATAGTGTTTTTACCAAAACTCTTTGCTTATGGAGCACCAAGCATTTCTTCCAGAGATTTAAGACTAACCTGCCTGAGAAAATTTTATTTTTGAGGCTTGTAAGGACACTTGAATTCAGGAAAACCATGTGCATACCTCCAAAACAGTTTTTGTTTCATGTGACGAGTCAGTGACCTGGAGCAGAATAACAAAATGCAAATAATTGAACTCATTGAAATCTTAAAAGTTCCATTTAAGACTTACTGAAATTTCATCAAATGAACAGCAAGGCGAATGGGATGCATAATAATATCTCAAACATAACAAGGTAGACCGTACGATTTTCCTTTCCTCCTCACTTCAAGATGAATACCATGCTGAAACATAATACTAAACATGTGTCTATAATCGGCTCTAAAGGATTTGGACTTTGTTATAAAGGAAGGAGCTGAACAGGAACACGGTCTCATCTTTGAACAGCAGATGTAGACAAAATTTCAAGACATTTACTTCAAAATCGGAACTGCCAAGTCAAAATTTGAGGAAAAATAAACAATACCTACCGATCCAAGAAAGTACCGTCTCCACTCCTTTTCAAGATAATGTCGATCTCTAAAGAACTGCCAAAAGTAATAAGTCATCAATTCATGAAGCACACATGAATATGCATCTAGACAAACATACACAATGTCTGCACCCTTCTAGTATCACTCCAGTACAAATTATTAATAGCTGAGCCCTTGGCCAACTTAAACTATAAATGCATAGTAGTGGGGCTTTGGGCATGTACGCAAAATAAAAAGGCTCGAGGTTCAGGTGAAGCTTTCATATTACAGGTTCGGGTGAATGATAGACTTAAACAGCTCCAAATTTCAAACGATCCAACTCAAAGGCTGATAATAGACCCTAATTTTATCACAACGTCATATGTTTAGAGTCTAAGAACCAGGACATTGCATATTTAACTTTCTACTTGCAGCTTGGGGTCCTTGATAGTCCAATGAATAAATCCACACAAATGCCTGCACATACACCATGTGTATCTCTATCGCAGGGTCCACAATAATGCAGAGATAACTTGTAGCACTTCCCTGTCTTAAGAGAAGTTGAGTCCTTTGGAATCAGGAGAAACACCATGTCTCCTTCCTTGAACTCTCTTGGTGTGCGATCCCGATCAGCAAATGTCTTTGCGCGATCCATCGCATGTTTCACATTTTTCTTGGCTAACTCAAGCATCTGTACCATGTGAGTTAGAAAGTCAATAGCACTAGGCACTCTATGAGGTATCCCTACCGTAATTGGACTAGCTAGCCTAAAACCATAATTCAATTTGAAAGGACTCATCTTAGTTGAAGCATTCTTTTTATCATTATCAGCAAACTCCAACAATGGCAAATATTTCTCCCATTGCGTTTGCTTAACACTTACGTATGCTCTAAGCATGTCCTCCATGGTTTGGTTAACTCTCTCAGTTTGACCATCCAATTCAGGTGATCAGTACTACTCATTCTCAATTGCGCCTCAAGCTTATCCATTACGGCAGTCCAAAAATGACCCGTAAAGCGTGGATCTCTGTCAAACGCTATGGATGAGGGTAACCCATGAAATCTGAACACATGCTGTATAAATAGATCAGCTACCCGAGGTGCATCAGTCTTAATATGGGTTGGAATGAAATGAGCCATTTTTGTGAGTTTGTCAACCACAATCATTATGGTATCATGTTGAAGTTGCGTACGAGGCAGTGTGTAATAAAGTCCATCGATACACTCTCCCATCTTCCCTCTGGAATAGGCAAAGGGTGTTAACGATCCAGGAACTTTAATCGTTTTGATTTGTTAACTTGACACTTAAAACAATGTGCCACATTACTATGGACATCTTTATTAATCTTAGGCCACCAAAAACTACGTCGGATCAACTCACAAGTCTTATCCACACCAGGATGACCTGCACTAGGGCTATCATGACAAGAATGCAAGATTTTACTACGCAGCTCCTCACAAGCTGGAATGAGAAATTTGCCATTCCTCTTAACAAAACCATCTTCTTTGGTATACTTAAGATAAGTGCGAGCAAAGGGAATAGAGCTCTCCTCCTGAGACTCTACATGGCCATGACTCACCTCAAGCTCCACTTTCTTACACTGAGGATCCTCTAGTTGAGCCTTCTTTATCTCAACCAATAGGTCATTTTCAATGACGACAAATGACATTTTCATGGCATTTGATAGGCCTAGGAACACTATTTTACATGGTTCCTGATTTGGGCCCTAGTATTTGATTGTGATCCGCTGAACAAACGATCTAGAATTTATGGATCATCAACGATCGCCCACCCGAATCACTAAAAAACAATTCAATTGTTTTATAGGAAAAAAAGACCAATGGTTGAAATTTTTTTGGATAGTTTAGTTAGCCGACAACTTTTACTATAGATAGTTAGTTTGCCTAGTCAATTTGCTTAACTTGTTAACTATTGGAGTTTCTGTATTAAAAATGACTTTTAGAACATTTTTCTGATTTAATTATAATACATTGGTCCTTGATAGCTTGATCTTAGGCCTTCATAGAATGGTGTTGGGAGCTCAAGTCAAGAAAAGAATCACTCATTCATCAATGTCATAATCTCTAAACTATTGACAATTTATCCAGAAAGTAGGCCATTAATTTGTTCAATGTTGCATGCTCCATTCCGGAACACATTCAGGAACGTGATCCAGGAAATCCAATTAGGATTTCCCGGATCGCAAAAACTTTTTCAGAAGCTGCCAATATGGGTATCATTTGAAAGGATTTCAAAAGAGTAGTTCTGTTGCTTGGTTTCAGATAGTTAACCACCAATATCTGCTATTCACTTCAATCGCAACCAGCAATTCATTGGCTGCAAAAACGATTTGGAGTTACTGAAGCAAATCCGGATTGTTTTTACAGATATTGAAGCAGGTTGTTTTTGTAGATATGGAAACTAATTTGGATCGTTTTTGCAAACGTTTTTGAAATTGATCCAGATTTGCAAATGAATATCAGATACTGAAAATCATTTTTGTAGATACGGATTTGCAGATATATTCATTGGCTATTCATTTCAATTGTATCTGCTTCAGAATTTCTGCTATTCATTTGCATTGCAACCAGGGGTGGATCCCTGCCCCCGATGAGAAAAAAATTCGCAAATTTTTTTGCGATCTGGGACAACGTTTCAGGTCCCGGATTGCTGGCAATTCGGATCACACAATCTGGCTCATTTTTGGAGCAGATCATGATCCGCACAACCTTGAATTTTTCTTTCACAAGTTCATCCTTATCCTCACTCGTCATCCATGTTGGGACCCAACTAGCATTACGAGTGATAGTTACTTGCAATAGTTCATGATTCCAAAAGGGCTTCTTTTGGTACACAATTGTTTGATACTTTATTGCTGATAAACCAGCATACTTCCACCCTTTTATATGATTCCCCTTTAAACAATTTCAAGGAAAAGGGTAAAAAAATTCAGATTTTCTTTTTGGAGTTCCAAAAACCATAACCCGAATTTCCAGAACGTGATCTGGATCACATACCGGATGCAAGTATGATCAGCATAAATTGCCACTGAGGTTCCTCAGTTGGTAGCTTATGACTTTGAAGGCTTCTGCTATTGCTTAGTTAGGGCTTTGTCTTCATGAGCTGCTATATTGTGTCTATACGAATGTCTTCGATGTTATCTTTGATTTGAGTCCTTAACTTGGTATCAGAGCTCTTTATAGGGGCTGTTATTTGTGATTTTTTTTCAGCGCTATTACTGGAGCTTCCATCATTGGAATTTCCAACTTTTATTTTACAGTTTTGTGGAGAAATTTCAGTGCTACTCTGGGTGCCTTCATCGCTGGAACTCAGAGCATCTATTTTACAGTTTTGATGAGCAGTTTGAGCACTACTTTCATTGCTGGATTTTGCAGCCCTCTTCCACACTTGTTTGCAGGAGTTTACTTCAATTGATTGCCAGCCTTGTCTTCCACAGGTTCATCACTGAGTAGACCATCACTTTTTTTTCGATTTTCTCTAGCGTTTGCTGCCTATTTCTTGCCTACTTCCCTTGCTGGTTGCTGTTAGGAAATTTGTTGATTGGAGGGGCCTATCTACTACTCTTTTCCAGCCACATTCGCGTTGAGTTTAAGCACTACACTCTTGATGATCCATCGTTGGAATTGAGGCTTTGTTGGTAACTGATTTTCTCCCCGCTATGTGATATTTCTACTGTGGCATGGATCATGTTAATTCCAAGGGCTCTTAAGACCATCATGTAGACCTTTTTAGAGGATGAACTTGGAAGAGGAAGTGAAGAGGCGAAGAAGATTGTTTGTACATTTTGATTGTTAAGAGTTTTCAGCTTGAAGCTAGTATTCAACTTGTTGTTGGTAGTGACTAACCATGATTATTTAATTGGCCTATGCATGTATTGGCATGGACTGTCTGCAGTAATGTGGCAGTGACCCTACGCTACATGTACATAGGAGTGGGCAGGCTCACTGAGAGATCTTTACCAAGAGGATAGAAGATATGCTTAGACAGATTTGTGCCATATGCTTAGAACGAAAATGATTATGGGATCACTGACGACTTGCCCAAGCTCTTAGCTAAGAGTGATTAGTCGGTAGTTTCAAAATCAGAATTGGATCAAGTTGGATTCTATGGAGTCAACAAGGGGAAGATGCTAGAGGAGTACCTCAAGCAAGGGTATCTAGTTAAATTCTATCCACCTCACTTCTCAATCTTGTCAAGGATGACATTGTTCAGAAGTGAAAATTGGATTTTTTGTGCACATAGTGGTAATGCCAAAGCCTGGATGTGCTCAAGGTCGAGTCGCATTACTTGTATGGTGAGAAGTTAGAACTATGTTTCTACACTGAGCATATTATTAACAGTATTTTGTAGTCAGCCAAAAGTTTGTGGTCACAAAGCTAGGTGGATCGAGCTTATGCAAGGGTTTATTTTAAGTTTCTAGTACCGGACATGAAGAGTATAAGAAAGGCAAGGTGGACACGGCTCCTCCAGTGACACTATCAAAAGCGGCGCAATATGGGTATCAGTTTCCTGACACTTCTTTGATAGTTATGAGTGGACAACTTTGTGGTAGAAGTATTTTAGTTCTATTTAACATTGGGTCATCGCATAATGTCATAAATTCAACTCTTGTTAAGAAGTTAAAAGTGAGCACACAACCGTCCAAGTATCAGTACATAGTCGAGATGGCTGATGGAAAGGGTACAGAGATTTGGGACACGAGGGTTGTGAGTATGCCTTTAACTATTCAGAGTTATTCTGAGGAGTTGGATTTTGAGATAACTCGTTTGGCGAGTTTCAGCATGGTGGTAAGCTTCATTCCATCCGTGGTGAGCGGGATGTGCCTCCAGGACCACTGGTCTCAACTACGCAGCTGCGTAAGGTAAGCTGTGAAGGTATGTATGTTTGTTTTCTACTGGATATGACTACTAGTACTAGTGAGAGTAGCATGTGGCAGGTGCAAGACAATACTTCAGCTAACCTAGACCATGAAATCAAGAGTGAGTTTGTAGATGTATTTACTGATGATTTGCCATCTGCATTACCGCCTAATAGAAATGTTGAACATAAGATTGAGCTTATTCCTGGATCCTGTCCTGTAAATAGATCACCTTATAGAATGAGTTTGAGAGAGGAAGAGGAGGTGAGGAAGAAGCTAGAAGACTATCTTTCACATTGGCAGATTAGGCCTAGCTTCTTAGCTTTTGCCTCGCCGATCATTCTAGTAAAAAAGGACGGATCTTGGCATATGTGTGTGGATTATCGAGGCCTTAATAAGATTACTATTAAGCACCGATATCCTATGCCACGTATTGATGATTTGCTTGATGCTCTTCATGGTGCCACTGTATGTAGTAAGATAGACTTGAAGAGTGGGTATCATCAGGTTAGAGTTCGTGAAGAGCATGTTTATAAAACTGCCTTCCGAACTCGGTTTGGTCATTATGAGAATCTTGTGATGCCCTTTGGTTTGACTAACGCCCCAACTACATTCATGATGTTCATGAATGATGTACTCAGACCGTATATGGGTGAGTTTGTTGTAAACTTTATTGATGATATTTTGACTTACAGTGCAGGTGAGGCCCAAGCATGTGACCCACCTTAGGACTGTGTTGTCTACCTTGAGGGAAAACAAATTGTTTGCTAATGCAAAAAAGATCGAACTTTTTAAAAGAAAATTGAGTATCTAGGTCATATTGTGACTGCTGATGGAGGATCCTAAAACGGTTGTTGTGATCGTTGCGTGGCCTGTGCCAGTTGAGTTAACAGCATTGAAGTCTTTTCTAGGATGATTCACGTTCCACCCCGCCGTAGGACCTAATCCGGGTCCACCCACCGTGCCCTGGCCTGTGACCGTATCAAGCTGGATCTGACCTCCCTCCTAGACGGTGTCCGCCTAGGCTCTCAGCCATCTCCTGCCTAACGCTAGCAAACATCCTGGCCGTGCACATGCTCTCCATCCACCTCCTCCTAGGTAGATAGAATGGATGGCAAATGAGTCCTCCTCCCCTTGTATACCTCCAAGGAGAGAGACTCCAAGCCATGTGCACACCTAGATCAAGACACGTGGCAACCATGCAGGTTCACGAGTCACCAGTCAAGTCTACAGGCCTTAAGGAAGGAATCCAGGGAATCTTAGTTTAAGGTCATGTTCCTTTTCCCAAGTATCATCGTCCTCAGAACTTCCTTTCCAACAAACCAAGTACTCAGTTACCTGCCGGTTCCTGAGCTCACGTTGATGTACATCAACAATGGCATGTGGTTCAGTAGGTACAAAGGATGATAGGTCCTCCAGCTGAACTAAGTCCTCCTGAGGCATCAAGTCATCCTTTCCACCAAGTCGTTCCTTTAAACGACTAATGTGAAAAACTGGATGTACCTTAACACCTTGAGGAAGTTCTAGCTGATACGCATTCCGATGGAGTTTCTTTACTGTACGGAATGGCCCTGCGTAATGAGGTGATAACTTAGGACATTTCCCAGTCTTTAGTACCTTAGAGTCTTTTGGGATTCTAAGATATACCCAAGCCCCCTCCTCATAGACCCTAGGTTGTTGTCGCTTTTAATTAGTGTAAAACTGGGCTCTATCCTGAGCTGTTTTTACATTTTCGCGAGCAACAAGCAACATTTCTTGCATATCATGCAGGGAATCTACTGTTGCCTTAACCTTGAGGCCTTTGAGGCCCACTGAAACGGGAGCCCTAGGCTGGAAACCATACATCAGAGAAAATGGACTAAAACCCGTCGCTGAGTGCTTTGCGCTGTTATACGCAAACTCAATCATTGGAAGGTACCTTTCCCAATCCGACTGTCTTCTGGAAACATATGCTCGAAGCATATCTTCCATAGACTGGTTCGTCCTCTCTGTCTGACCATCCGATTCAGGATGATCTGATAACCCCAAACTTAAAGTGGTCTCTAATTTCTCAAAGACCGCTTGCCAGAATTTGCTAGTGAACTTTGGATCTCGATCACTAACAATGTCATTTGGCAAACCAAGCAACCTGAACAACTTTTCAACGAAAAGTTGAGCAAGTTCATAAGCTTTGACAGCTTGCTTGGTTGGTATGAACTGCGCCATTTTAGTTGACCCTCCACTTGACTTTTTAAGTTTGGTAAGTAAAAGTTCCTTTTACTAAGTCAAGCGTCCTTTGAGCGCCAGGGTGCCCTGCACACGGGCTGTCATGACATTCATGCAGGATTTGGGCCCTTACATCATCATTTTCTGTCACACAAACTTTTCCATTCCAAAAAAGTAACCCATTCCTAATGGAATAGTCTCTCAGTATCTTGTCCTGAGGAGAAATCTTGGAATCCTGCATTCCAAGCTCATCACTAGATCTAGAAGAACCTGCCAGGACGTCTAGCCAAATACGACCGAAGTACCTATCGGTCTTACACAAATCTCTTAAGGACAGATACAACTTAGATTGGATCTTAGAAAAGCTTAATTGATTAACCTCTCCAATCCGGCTTAAGGCATCCGCGACACTATTAGAAGTACCCTTCCGGTACTCAATGTCATAATGAAATTCTTAGAGCATCTCTGATCATCTAGCCTTACGACCCCTAAGGTCGACCGCATCGTTAATATACTTTAACGCTTGATGGTCAGTAACTATGGTGAATTGGGAGCCATACAAATAATGTCTCCATACTTTCAGGGCATGGATAATAGCAAAAAGTTCTTTGTCATAGGAGGAATATCGCCTTTGAGTAGGGTCCAACTTCTTGCTTTCAAAAGCTACCGGCCTACCATCCTGATATAGGACTGCGCCTGTAGCATAGTCACTGGCATCCGTTTCAAGTACATACGGCTTGTTAGGATCCACTATGTGTAGAATAGGCGCTATAGTTACACAGTATTTGAGATTCTCAAAACTCTGATTCAACTCTTCAGTCCAAGTAACCGGAGGACTGAACTTACTGTGCCAGCTAACTCTTTTAGCTCCTTTGAGGACATTCATTAAGGCCAATGCAATTAATGCATAGTTCAAGATGAATCTATGAAAAAACCCTATAAAGCCCAAAAAGGACTTAACCTCCCGAATGGTTTTAGGGATAGGCCATTCACGTACTTGTCGGACTTTATTTGGGTCAATTTCCAACCCATGGTCCGAAATAATGTGACCAAGGTATAACAACCTTTTCTGGAAGAACACACATTTGGACTCCTTGGCAAAAAGCTTCTCCTATCTAAGTAACTTTAAGACAGTCTTGAGATGCTCCTCATGCTCCTCCAAGGTCTTACTATAGATGAGAATATCATCTAAGTAGACTATTACGAACTTTCCCAGATATGGATGAAGAAGATCGTTCATCATCTGTTGGAAAGTCGCTGGAGCATTTGTCAAGCCAAACGGTAAAACCAGAAAGTCATAATGGCCGTACCTAGTTCTAAACCCAGTTTTTTCAACATCCTCAGTTTTTATGCGAATCTGATGATACCCTGATCTCAAATCGATTTTGGTGAAATACTTTGCACCATGCAATCGATCAACCAGTTCATCCATTCGCGACAAAGGATAACGGTTTTTAATCGTTAATTTATTCAACTTTTTAAAGTCCACACAAAGATGAGTACCTCCGTCTTTTTTATCAACAAGGAGTACAGGTGCCCCCTAGGGAGATTTACTTGGCCTAACATGGCCCTTCTTAAGATAATTTTGCAGTTGCCTATAAACCTCATCCTCTTCAGTAGTACTCATCCTATAAGGGTACAGTATTATAGGAGAACTACCAGGAATCAGTTTAATACCATGGTCAACACCCCTAGAGGGGGGAAGACCCTCAGGAAGCTGCTCAAGAAACACATCGTTAAATTCTTGCTTAAGTTTCCTAAAAATTTCACCCTCTGGTGAGTTTTCTTGCTTTAGGTTATTATGTTAGAAATCCATAAATCATAATATGGATGGACAGACTAGGATTCGAACCCAGGACCTCCCTCATACCGGATGGGATGCTCTACCACTGAGCTATCCGCCCTGTTTGATAGTTCTCTCTAGAGTGTGGATTGATATTCCAACACCCCCCCTCAAGCCACACTTGGTTGGGGTCCTAGCTGTCACCTGCCCCACAACTTGGGCCACCTAACCATGACTTTGACACCATGAACTGTTAGGTCTAACTTGGCTCTGATACCATGTTAGAAATCCATAAATCATAATATGGATGTACAGACTAGGATTCGAACCCAGGACCTCCCTCATACCGGATGGGATGCTCTACCGCTGAGCTATCCGCCCTGTTTGATAGTTCTCTCTAGAGTGTGGATTGATATTCCAACATATGAGACATTAGTTCCATTTGGAGATTGCAAAATTGCAAACTGTGTTCTTCATGGTAAGTAAAATCTTTTAACCACCATAAATAAGAACTACAATCAACAATATCCATGCGTTTAACAGTTTCCAAACCAGAAAGCATATACGGAGTAGAAATATCAACATTTCCATTCAATTCTATGAGTGAGCCGTTATGTAAGAACGACAAACTATGTGTTACATAGTTTTTCTTCATAGACTCGTTCCTCTCATAGAACCACTCCTTACCAAGTATAACATCTACCCTATCTAGATTCATAATGTGAAAGTCTAATTTATCCTTATAGGCTTGAATCTCTATTGGTAGACGTGGGACTATCCGGTCCCAAACTTGGCTTTCTGCTCCCGTTGCCAGCTTCATTGTGTATCGGTGGTCACTTTGCCTTGTTTCTACCTTTAGCTTCTACAACAAATTAGCGTTAATAAAATTATGTGTGGAACCATTGTCAAATAAAACAGTTACGGCTTGACCACCCACAACATCCGAATGAGGTCATGAGGGCCAAAAACAGCCGAATTAAAACAACAATGCTCTCACACAGAATTACCAGCAAAGGAAAGATCTACACTAGATATGCTAGAGAAAAGGCATCAGGGTCTAAAACAGAGGCAGATGTTGTAACAGGGGACATAGGCTGTGTGGTAGGAGTAGGCTCCAGTTTTACAAGGAAAAGAGAGGTGAATTAAGAAAGAGATGATAGAAGAGAATCAAAAGCTGCTCAAGGAAGGTAGATACAAAACTACTCTTGTTGTCTCTTCACAAACCAAATGGTATTGTCCATGGCTGCCAAGAGGAATAAGAGAGAGCAAAGAGAAGGATGCACTGTAGGAAATAGAAGCCTAAGGATCCAGGATCTTAACTATTCAATCACACAAAGCATTCTCAAAAGAAAGAGAGAGATGGCTAGAAACCCTCTTGTAGAAACTCGTGGACAGCCAAGGAGAATAGTCAGTAATGCTTACAAAAGTGTCTCATACAAATGGGATGCACACATATATATAGTCCAAGATGACTATCTAACTTCATGAATATTGGCTTTCCAACTACTTGACTGTTGGCTGTCCAACTACTTGACTATTGACTATCCAACTACTTGACTATTGACTATCCAACTTTCTATCAGTTACATAGAAAGAATAAGGTACCTCCAATATGTCAAGTTGGGGTACTTAATGTCACAATTAGGCCTAGTGGACCCATGAGTCCCTACCAAGTTAATTTCATACTAACTTAGCTAACTCTAAGTTTAGTAGGCCTAATATAATAAATGACCATGGTTACACAACTCTTGACCTTTTGGGTGAAAGTAACCTATGGTAATGTAAGCAATTCCATTTACATTCCAACACCCTCCTTAAATGGAAATGCATTTCATAACATGAAGTAACTTCTCGAAAGAGAAAACTGCAACTTGTTGTCCGAACTTCATGTCGCCAAACAAACTTCACAACGAAGTAGTCGAAATCTCATCCCCAATCATGTCCAACATATAAAAGGAAAAGAATGCGTAATAATGAAGCATCAAGTTGAAGGGTGAGGATTTGCATGCTCCATCCGAAGTAGGGAACCAACATAAGACTCTGATTCTTTAGCCATAACAGAAAAATCAGCTTGTAGTAGATAGGAAATAGATTTTCCAAGACAAAATCTACTCAAAGGGCAGCAACCTCAAAGTTGAAATTATGAGCACAATAGATTGCAATACTCCACATGCAATTTGCTCAACAAGTAATGAAATAGCTGGCTGATTTCTGCACAAAAAACCAGAATGCTCACAAATAGGTCAACTTCGAATGAAGCCAAAACCAAAACCAGAAATTTGTGGCTGAAAAGAGTGCACACTATGTGCATATAGAGCTGATGGTAGCGCCCTACTCCAAGCTCACCAACAGGGAAATTTCAGCAAAAATCTGTGTGAAACACATGTATCTTCATTTAAGAAGTAAATCTGAAATTTTCAGCATGTAATTGAGTCAAGATCACATGCAATTGGTTTGAGCATGGGCGCCCTACTGCTAGCTCTCAGATAGGTGAAGGTGGCCTGCAATTTCCTGCAAAAAAGTTATAAGAAGATGAACAGATTCTTCTCCTGCAAAAATTAGCAGCTTGATGATTTTCTGCTACCAAAAGGGAAAGAATTAAGCTTCTTATTGGGCGCCCTCCTGCAAGCAATCTAATCACCTACAGGCTCTGATACCATGTAGGAAATAGAAACCTAAGGATCCAGGATCTTAACTATTTAATCACACAAAGCATTCTCAAAAGAAAGAGAGAA
Organism: Diphasiastrum complanatum; assembly: GCA_029204225.1. Lineage (NCBI taxonomy): Eukaryota > Viridiplantae > Streptophyta > Lycopodiopsida > Lycopodiales > Lycopodiaceae > Diphasiastrum > Diphasiastrum complanatum. The sequence continues at coordinate 5,911,633 of CM055101.1, forward strand.
ATGGCTAGAAACCCTCTTGTAGAAACTCGTGGACAGCCAAGGAGAATAGTCAGTATTGCTTACAAAAGTGTCTTATACAAATGGGATGCACACATATATATAGTCCAAGATGACTATCTAACTTCATGACTATTGGCTATCCAACTACTTGACTATTGGCTTTCCAGCTACTTGACTATTGGCTGTCCAACTACTTGACTATTGACTATCCAACTTTCTATAAGTTACATAGAAAGAATAAGGTACCTCTAATATGTCAAGTTGGGGTACTTAATGTCACAATTAGGCCTAGTGGACCCATGAGTCCCTACCAAGTTAATTTCATACTAACTTAGCTAACTCTAAGTTTAGTAGGCCTAATATAACAAATGACCATGGTTACACAACTCTCGATCTTTTGGGTCAAAGTAACCTATGGTAATGTAAGCAATTCCATTTACATTCCAACATGCACCACCACCTCCACTTCTTTTCACAAAAAACAGATACATAGGAGAGGTATGCCTCCCTCTCCATGCCATCCTTCTACCTGCCAAGTGGCCTTGCCTTGCCACCTAGCCTCCACCTCAGCCTTTTGGCCATCTCCTGGCAATCTGCCAGGTGGCCCACAGCCCCACCCCCCCTTCCCCCCCCCTTCTCTTTTTCTTGAATTACTTCAGATTGTCCATTGCTGGAAAACAGGGACAGATCTGGAGTAAATGTTTTATATGTGTAGGGAGGGTCCCGATTTCACCAGCCAAGGATCAGAAAAGGAGCGGAATAGGAAAACGCTGCCTATAGACACCTGTCCCGGCCCAAACAGTGCCACATGGCAGTTTCCCTACAAATTTCAAAGGACCATCGCTGGTCTGACATCGATGAAGGAGTTGAAATTTTCCCAATGCTGAGGAGGGCCTATCGCGACCAGATTCATACTTGAATCTGAGCCATTCAATGGTAAGAAGGGCCGCCACCTGTCCTTTCCTGGACAGTGCCACGTGGCAGGTCCTCCTTGGGGCCCCAACTGTTTTTTTTTTAAACCTTTACTTCAATTTTTGTTAAAAAAAAGCAGAAAGAAGAACACAAAAGGATGCATAAAAAATGCGTTTTAAATCCGTTTTGAAATTCGTCAGAAACACCAAAGCCTACAAGAGAAGCTCTACGGATCAACGCACCTGCTTTCAGCATGCAGTGGCTCTGATACCATATGTTACAATCCCTACTTACTGCAAACCTCCAGGTGCCGGTTAACCACAAGAGACCGAACGATTCACGTTCCACCCCGCCGCCGTAGGACCTAATCCGGGTCCACCCCCCGTGCCCTGGCCTGTGACCGTATCAAGCTGGATCCGACCTCCCTCCTAGACGGCGTCCCATACCACCGCCTAGGCTCTCAGCCATCTCCTGCCTCACGCTAGCAAACATCCTGGTCGTGCACACGCTCTCCATCCACCTCCTCCTAGGTAGATAGAATGGATGGCAAATGAGTCCTCCTCCCCTTGTATGCCTCCAAGGAGAGAGACTCCAAGCCATGTGCACACCTAGATCATGACACGTGGCAACCATGTAGGTTCACGAGTCACCAGTCAAGTCTACAGGCTTAGTCATCGTCCAGTCTCAAGTTTGGGTTTGGGACCCAAGGGAGTTGGGTCCCTAATAGGCGGTGTTTTATAGAAAACATGTTAAGAGTTACTCCCGTATCGTAGCACCTTTGACAGATCTAACTCAAAAGAACAAGTTTGGTGAGTGGACTGAACTGCAACAAGCAAGCTTTGATCAGTTAAAGCAAGCTATCGTTGAGTGCGTCACTCTAAAAATTGTTGACCCTCTAAAACCCTATATCCTTGATACAGACACGAGTGACAATGTTGTGGGGGCAGTGCTGATGCAGGAGGGAAGGCTTGTAGCCTTCGAGAGCAAGAAGCTCACCTCGGCACAGCAGAATTACCCAACTCATGAGAAAGAGTTGTTTGCCATAATCCATGCATTGAAGGTATGGAGGCATTATTTGTATGGATTCGAGTTTTATGTGTACATTGATCATGATACCTTGAGGTATTTCTGAAAATGGCCCGATCTCAGAGGCCGACAGGCGAGATGGTCTGAACTTATGCAAGAATTTCAAATGAAAATTTGGTATAGAAAGGGGCAGAAAATAGAGTGGCTGATGCATGGTCTCGGATAGTGTGGTTATCGATGATAAAGTCAAGTAACATGCTAATACTAAAAGCAATATAAAAATGATGCCACTATGATGATGTATCAATGATGTCTATAATGGTCGTCGTACAGACATGTCGTACAAACATGTATGCACATAACAATCCCTAATAGATGGGAATAGATCCATGGGCTTTAATGAAACCAATGTTGCACGTTCAGTTTTGGAACGCAATCCGGGAAATCCCATTAGGGTTTCCCGGAACGTGCACTACTTTTGTTTTTTGATCTTTTTTCAAAAAAACAAATTTGTTAGTGTGTGCATTATTTAGACCATAGACGCAATCACGGTTCAGAATTGCGATTCGGAAAAATTCCAGAATCGTTTTTGGGGGATTTTTTTTTGGGCAATATGGTTATAGATGAAAGCTCTAATTCAAAGCATTATTACTGTGTGGTTTGCCGAATGTTTCGGGTGCAGGATGGTCCAGTTTAGGTGCATTAACTCCCAAGTTTACGCTATAGCTCCTTTTAATATAAAAAATTAACAAAAAAAAAAAGAGAGTGCCCCAAAGTGTTCATAATAGGATTCTCCCTCTCTCTCTCTCTCTCTCTCTCTCTCTCTCTCTCTCTCTCTCTCTCTCTCTCTCTCTCTCAGATCACAACAAATTGAACAAAAACCATGCTGAATCCATAGATGCACCGAATCGCAATTCGCTGGGTCCACGATTCGCGAATCGCGCTCGCAACCCAAAATCGCAAAAAAAAAAAAAAAATTGGAAAAATAGCTTATGGCTGAAATTTTTTTAGGGGATCAATGGTCAAACCAGTGTTTTGTATGCTACAGTTTGGACTATCAACTGTATGGATGACGATCACTTTTGCAATCGTTTCACTGGAGATGTGAGTGCAATGTACATACAGTTGGGGGCATAAATATTGGGCCCTTCTCGGTGCGCATTTGGACCCCATTTTTATCTACAGGGGTGCGGTAGCATTTTTATCTACAGTGTCTATATAGCAAGAAGCTCTAGGGGGTTCGGGGGGCAGTAGCCCCCCGAGAAACGGGGGGTCCGGGGGGCGGTAGCCCCCCGGTGGGGGTTTGGGGGGCAACGCCCCCCAACACCCTGAGTGAAAACACACTTTTTGGTGTTTCGTACCCGAAATAGTCAGCAAACTACACAGTCATAATGCTCTCAATCAGAGCTTTCATCTGATACCCATATTGCCTAAAAAAAATTCCAAAAAAAAAAACGATTCTGCGCGATTCTGGGAAAATCCCGAAACGTGTTTCTGAGGTCTCCAGAGATAACATCGACAAATTGTTATCTATAGTGGCTGAAAAGACAAAGTCTGGAAAACTGTAATAAGTAGATGTAATGTGACTTGGTTCATAGATATGTATACAAAACACTACAAAAATCGATGTGGAGAGAAATATGGGCAAAAGAATGATGTAACAAGGTAAAAAAAATGTATGCAAATATATGAAAGAGAGGAAGTAAGTGAACACTCTTAAATCTGACGTGTGGATGTCCCTAACCTCTAGAGCAAGCAGAAAGCTATTGTAGGAAGACCAAAAATGTCAAATGGTCCTAGCAAAGATAGAAAAGAAGATGCAAAGGACAAAGTGCCAAAAATCATCTAAAAGGTGGAAAATATTCTGACTGCTAGAGATCCTATCTAAAAGTTGTGAATTGCATTGAAGCACTGCATTATACGAGATATAGTGATCTGAAAATCTTTAGAAAAAGGAAACAAAAAATCACAAAAAAAGACAGTCTTCAAACCTACTGAAAATTGGAAAATCAAAAGCTTAACTACACTCTCAATTGACGAGCTTTAAAGTGCAATAGAAACTATATGAAGAATAAGTGTCCAAGCTGATTCTAAAAAGGACAAAAAGTATTAAGTGCCAAAAACTCAAAGAAAGTCAACTTCTACGCATCCAAATCAAAATTAAAAAAGTGCATCAGGAGCACCCTACAACAGAAAAATCAGTGCTCCAGACACACTTGAGTACACATCTTCAAACTCCTGCAAAACCTAAAGACTGTACTCTTTAGATTTCAATGCATCTTGAATTGATCTTCCACTATTTGACAAGTGGAATCGAACAAACAAACAAAACTGAAACTGTGACCATAACATTAAAGGCTACGAAAGACAAGAAAAATCTGAGTTCCTAGAGTTTGCAAGTTAGGGTGGAGGACCAATAGTGACCATATGACTCATAAATGACTAATATTCCAAGGTCCAGTAATGTAGGCCCCAGTTGAAATAGATGCCCCCGGGCATGATATTTGGCTCATGAATCCAATCAACATTATATCTACTATCTAGTAGTTGGTTGACCCCCTACTGGCTCTTCTTCCAAGGACATGGTTCATAAGTGATTTGACCCTCACAAACATTGAGCATCGATAGAAGCTTGTGGCCTCCAATCAATTGGTGATGACAATGAAGCTCCTCTCTATGTTAGACTACAATTTATGTCCCCTACCTATCTTTCAAGTCTTTGGGTCACATAACAGTCAATTGAGTACCATGCCCCCAACTAGCACTTCATAGTTCGGGTCCAAACCGAAGATTAATAGCATTCCCTCTTGTGCCTTGGTATTGCTTAGTGATTATCTAGACTGCCCTAGTAGCTAGTTGACTAGCTTCTTGTTAGGGCCCTACCAACACCAAAGGTCACCCACATTTCTTGCAGCTTGCCAGATGAAATCACCAAATTGCATAATGTCACACATTTAACTAATTTGGGCCAAATTTGACAATGGTTATCGACCATCTAGTAGCTTAGGGTCAATTGGCACCATGGTAGCTGATTCATCAAAGATCATGCCAATTGCCCGTTATAACTAAAGGGACAGAAGAAAAGATCATAAGTTTAATGCATTCACTTGTTTTCTAAACTAACGATAGCAGTAAAGAGAACCAAACCCACACAATGATTAGCCCACATGATGATTAGTACTTGACAACCAAAGTAAGCTTCTTAAATAAAATTTCCTAAATCTCATAAATAAACGGCAATTTACATACCCGGTTGGCATTCCGCTTATAAAAAAGATCCCAATTTCTTTTAGCTTCCTTCTCATACATTTCTGTGATACGAAAGCATTGCAAAAAAATGCAAGATTAGTTGAAGATTGACAAATGAAAATAATTCCAAGATGTGGATCCTATGCTTATAGTCCAAATTTTAGATAGCTTCAAGATGAAAAAGATGGTCATTAGCTATAGCGAATAAAGTGTCACAAGTTATGACCAATAATTTTTAAAAAAATTTATTGCAAAAAAACCTACAAAACACTAAAAAATAGCCTAAAAACACTTTAAAAACAGCCCAACAAAGCGCTAATTTAACAAATAAAAAGTCATCATTTCCATTTTTGAATGCCATAATTGGATTCTAATTTTACCCTAGTCATCTACATTTCTTTAATTTTTTAATGTACTTTTTTAGCAATTTTTTACTATTTTTGAAAAAAAATTAAGAAAATATCTTGTTCCATGGATTTTCCCCACAGAACGGTACGAAACAGAACCATACCATCCCATATTTATTCTTATATATATATATATATATATATATATATATATATATGTGGAGCATTCAGGAACTGATTGAATGCAATTTTTGACAGGCAACAATTAGGGCAAAAAGCGATGCGAAAAAGGCGACATTGCAGTTTTACACGGGATACTACACAGAGGAGAGTAAACGAATTGATACTAGTGCTTCACTTGCTACTTTGGAGCAAGAGCTTGAAGCTAGTGGTAATCTCTTCAACCAAGACTATGCTTTTGTGTCTAATATTCCTTATACTTGTACTTCTACATCAATGACGAATTCAAGTTCTGTTTTGCAAGTTGCTGATTTTCAGCCCATTGAATGGGTGATTGATAGTGGTGCTACTCGTCATATGACTTCTCGCAAAGAAGCATTTACTAAATTAGTGAAAGTACAAAATGGAAGTAAGGTACAATGTGCGGATGATGCATCTTATTCTATTCATGGAATTGGAATTGTAGCCATCATTCTGCCTAATGGTGAAGAAAAGTACATTAAGAATGTGCTTTATGTTCCGGGAATCAAGAAGAATCTTCTTTTGGTTTCAACTATGTTAAAGCAAGGACTACTTGTTGAGTTCAAAGAAGATAAGTGTCTTGTCAAGGATCCTAAAAGATCACTCTTGATTATTGTTTCGGGAACAATGCATGCTAGCTTATTCATTATGGATACCTATGAGCGACGAATTCCCTCTACATGTCTTGTTGCTTCTACATCACAATCATTAAAGTTGGCTGAATTGTGGCACGCAAGGTTTGGGCATCTCAACTTTGCAAGTTTGAAGAAGCTGAAGACATTTAATATGGTAGAAGACATTCCTACAATTGAGCAGTCGAAAGGGCATGTATGCGAGCGGTGCATACTTGGAAAGTTTCAAAGGAAACCTTTTCCAATTGATGGAACTATAAGGGTTCTTGATAACTTTGATTTGGTTCATAGTGATGTTTGTGGTCCAATGAGGACCGAATCCATTGGAAAGTGCATCTATTTTGTGACTTTTATTGATGACTTTTCCCGTTTTACATGGATCTAACCTATGAAGGCTAAATCGGAAGTTTTTCAACATTTCAAAGATTTTCTAGCAATGGTGGAAAATCAGTTTGGGTATTCTTTGAAGACAGTACGCACCGATCGAGGAGGGGAATACATCAAGAGTATGTTCAGTGCATTTCTTCGAGGGAAGGGAATTCTACATCAAATGACAACTCCCTATACGCCTCAACAAAATGGTGTTGCCGAGCGAAAGAATCGCACACTTATGGAGATGACCCGTTGCATGGTCAAAGCAAAGGGGCTGCCTCACAAGTTTTGGGCGAAGCGATTATAACGGCAGCATACATAAGCAATCGTTGTCTTACTAAAGCATTGAAAGTATTAACTCCTTATGAAGGTTGGTATGGAAAGAAGCCTACAATCTCTCACTTTCGCATTTTTGGTTGTACAGCTTATGCTTTTGTTCCGGATAAACTTCGTACAAAGCTTGAGGATAAAGGAGTTAAATGCATTTTTGTTGGCTATAGTAGTGAAAGCTGTTCAAATTGAGCACTAAAGAGATTATTGTTAGTCGTGATGTGCATTTTGATGAAAAGAATTCATTGGATGTGGCCCCAACTCATATCTTGAAGGGGGACAGCCCACATAATGTGAATGTTGAAGTTTTTCCAGATTTGGTACCATCTTCTATTGCTGGAGATAAGGGGCAGCAATCAACCAGTTTCGACCTGCCCAACACCTCATCAAGTTCAGAGCCTAATGTTCTTCAAGAACCGCCCATTGTTGTTCAAAATCGGCCTGCAGGAACTGTTGGACAGCAAGGACTAGTTTTGGAAGATCTTGGACAGCCAAGTGCGGTGTCGGAGGATCTTGGACAACAAATTGTAAGAAGAGACATGGCTGTTAGACAGCCCAAAACAGTCCCACGGTGGCTGTTGTCGACTTTGCGGGACAGCAAAGTAAGTTCATTTTATGATGGAAAGACACGTGCCTCTACAAAATCAATGGACTATGCTGATTTTTCAGATTTTGCTCTTACATCTCATGGAGATATTGCGGAAGAACCTGTTTTCTATGAGCAGGCCAAGGGAGTAAAATGTTGGGAAGATGAGATGCAAGATGAGTATGACTCACTCATGAAGAACCAGATTTGGGTTCTTGTTGATCTTCCTCATGGGAAGAAGGCAGTTGGTTCTAAATGGGTATACAAAATCAAGTATAAGGCAGATGGTACCATTGAAAGGTACAAGGCAAGGCTCGTTGCCAAAGGCTATGCTTAGCAAAAGGGGATTGATTATGAGGAGACTTTTTCTCCTACTACTCGGATGACTACCGTGAGAGTAGTAACCTCTTTGTCTGCCCATTTTGGTTGGCGTTTGCGGCAACTTGACATAAAGACAACATTCCTCAATGGTGATCTCAATGAGGAAGTGTACCTTCAACAACTTGATGGTTTTTGGTTGAAGGGATAAAGTTTGTCTTCTCAAGAAGGCACTTTATGGACTGAAGCAAGCCCCGAGGATGTGGTATCAAAAGATACATGCCTACTTTTGTGATCGAGGATTAACTAATAGTCCTAGCAAATCTACTCTTTATGTCAAGCATACTTCAGATTATATCATCATTATTTTGCTTTATGTTGATGATATTATTTTTACGGGAAGTAATGAGCAGCAGATTGATGCCGTAATACTTGATCTTGGTATGGTTTTTGAAACCTCAGATTTAGGCCTATTGCATTTTTATCTTGGTCTTGAATTTGTACAAGAAGGGGTTGAAATTTTCATCTCTCAAGAACGCTACATTGGGCAGATTTTGAAGCGGTTCAAGATGGAAGATTGCAAGCCGGTTGCTACACCTATGGAGACAGGCCTGAAATAAAGTAGTCAAGGTGATGGTGAGCCATTTGATACTACTTTATATTGTCAAGCTATCGGTTGTCTCATTTACCTATGTAATTCAAGATCGGACATTTCTTATAGTGTCTCACTCATGAGTCAATTCATGCATGCCCCGATGACATCACATTGGAAAGCATTGAGAGGATCTTTCGATATCTTCAAGGAACAAGAAGTCATGGACTGGTTTGTCCTGCTTGTGATGATGCATGTTTGGTTAGTTTTAGTGACTCGGATTGGGGTGGAGATCAACACACTAGACGCTCTATAAGTGGACATTGCTTTTTCTATGGAAATTCTGCAATTTCGTGGTCAAGTAAAAGGCAGCCCACTGTTGCTACTTCTGCTAGTGAGGCAGACTATCGAGTGATATTTTCAGCCACAACAGAGTGTTTATGGCTGAGAAGACTACTTGTTTGTAGGAAATCAAAGTGCCAAGATCCTTCTAACATTCAATCTCCATATACAAGAAGAAGAAAAAGAGGAAGAGGGTTAGGCGCCCTCAAGGAGAGAGAAAGTAGTAGCAATGCTTGAAAGGGAATGAATTACAAATGAACAAAGAGTACATATAAATAGGCCTTCCAAGGGCCTAGACTCTTCCAAACTCTAAGTTCTAGAACTTTCCAAGACCCACTACTAATTATAGGGCACCCCCAAAAGTCAAGATAGGGTCCCTTAACATAATTAGACTTTACTTGGACCCACGAATTACTACTGGACCAAAATTGGGTCCAACTCAACTAAAACTGACTTAAGATGGTATAAATAATAAACCTAACCCATGGTTACACAAGTCTCGACCTTTTGGGTCAAAGTAACCTATGAGAAACGATCATTATCATTTATTACTTCTAACACCCTCCTTAAATGATAATGTAAAAAACATAACATGACATGAAATATGAAAAATTGCAACAAAAATGCAAAGTGTTGCATGCTGCCCAAAACTCCATGTAGCCGAAAAAGAAAAGATGTAGCTTGTTGTCCAAGCTTAATGCCGCCAAAAAAAACTTCAGCTTGAAGTAGTCGAAGTAGCCGAAATCTCAGCCCCAATCATGCCCGATGTAGAAGAGATGTAGAATACGAAGTGCGGTAGCATCAAGTCGAAAAGTGAAGACAAGCATGCTCCATCCAAAGTAGGTAACCCAAAAACCAGCCACAAGCCGAAATATGGATTTGCAATCCATCAATGGTTCCCACATGATTCCATAAGTCTTCTTACCACAAGAAACATAAAGAAGAGTATGATACTCGTTTACCATCACATCCTCCCGAATCTTACTATCAATGATCAAATCACCAACACTAGGTAAGACAACACCGTCATCATAAGAAGTAAGCATCAAAACATGAAAATCAGCATAAGATATTGATTTTGGTGAGGCATGTGTGTTTCCTCCAAGGTAAAAAGATGCTTTGCTATCCCGCAAAGACTCGGACAACCAACAAGAGGCTGTAGCAGGCTGTCCAACAGCCACAAAATCACCAACACTTTGTTGTCCAAAGTGTTCCAAATGTGGACCTTGCTGTCCAAAAACCTTCCGCAGGCAGTTCCCGATGCATAATAGGATGCTCACGATGTAACATAGGCTGAAAATGATCAATAAACTATGGCTAAATCTGGTGTCCACCATCTTCAAGAAAAAAACCAACAGCTTGCCACTTTGAACACCCAAATAATCTAGCAACACGCCAGTTTGAACCAATGTACTAATTGACATGATTTTTTCCCCTCCTCCATTAGTATAAAATGGCTTCAAAGAATGCTTGATTTCAGCCTTTTCCAAAACATTATCTTGAAAAGCTTGCTCATAAAGTTCTTCACTAATGCATCCATCATTTGCAACAAATGGCTCAAGAGAAGAAGAATGCTTTACCATACCAACATTCCGATGCAAACTTGTACTTGTAGAAAGACAATGATCAAACTTTGCATGACTTTGCCCTTCTACCTTCAAAGAGGATGAACTAGAGAGGAGAAAGCATGATGATGAATCCTTTATTCGGTACATCTTTAAAAGTGTTTCCCAAGCACTTTTAGAGGTCTTGCAAAATCTCAAATGATATAAGATAGATCTTGCTACCAATAAAATCTTGATCATCACGTCCATGCAAAATCTCAACTTGCAACTCCATGAAGAATAGTTGGTGCCATCCAACATATCTTCACCTGAACAAGTACGAATTGCTCCCAAATCTCTTGCCATAAGAACCAGCCAAGAAGATAAACTTTTTCAAACCCTAAATGTGCCCTAAAAGACACAAAAATCGGCAAGTATCAAATCTGACAAATCAGCACCGGAATGTGTCGAAACCACACATTAGATGGATGTAGGAACTCACCCTCCTACAAGCCTTGTGTGCTGAAAATTTCAGCCTGAAATTGCATTACAAACTCAAAAACCAGCAAGCAAAGAATCAGGTTAGCCTCCAACAAAGCTTTTTTTGGAATCCTTCTTTCTTGCCAAAAAGTGTGAACAATACACACACGGATAGGGCTGTTGCAACACCCTACAAATGGTAATATGCTGTCCAATTTTCAGCCTCGGAATGTGATCGGATCATCACAAAAAAATTAGCGCCTTCTTCCACACCTGGAAACAAGCAAAAAGAAGCGGATCTTCACTTTGTAAAATCAGCAAGGGTGTTGATTTTTCAGCCAAATCAGAAGAATAGAAATTGCTTGTAGATGGGCGCCCTCCTGCAAAGGAGCAAATCTGAAAAATAGGGCAGCAGCGGACCAACGGAAGTAGGATAAACCTACACGGATGTGGGCGACCTAAAAGAAGCCCCGAAGAAGATAATTAATGGCGCCTTCCTGCAACCTGAAAAATCAGCAAACAACAACCTGATTTTTGGGCGCCCAAAATCCTGTTATCTTCTTTGATGTGTGGCGCCCTCCTGCAAAACGGAAAAGAGTCAAAAAACGGATCTTCACTCCAAAAAATCAGCAAAGGTGCTGAATTTTTGTGATCCCTAAGTGAAGACGATCTCTTTTGGTAGGGCACCCTAAATCAAGCATAGAAGATCCATGGCTCTGATACCATGTAGGAAATCAAAGTGCCAAGATCCTTATAACATTCAATCTTCATCTCGAACTCATTTGATAAATGAGCCTTCACCTTTTCAATAAGCTGCCACTGTTGTGTGCATTGCCTCGCCCCAAAAAGAGTTGGGCAACCCCTTTGCCTTGAGCATGCACCTTGCACACTCCACAATAGTTCGGTTCTTTCTCTCGGCTATGCCGTTTTGCTGAGGGGTATGAGGAGCTGTAAGCTGCCTATTGATCCCATTATTCCACAAATTCTGTCTTAATGAACTCTCCACCACCGTCTGACCTGAGCATCTTTATCTTCTTTCCTGAATGTTCTTCCACCAAAGCTTTGAAATGCAGGAAGTACTTGAATGCTTCAGATTTTAACTTCAAGAAATAAATCCAAATCTTGCATGAGAAGTCATCAATAAAGGTCATAAAGTAAAATGCCCCCCCTGCAGATTTGGTTTGGGTTGGTCCCCACAAATCTGAATGTACCAAGTCAAGTATATCTGCTGCCCTGGTGGTGCTCTCCTTGGGAAACTTCTGTCTTTGTTGTTTTCCCATAGCGCAAGCCTCACAAACTGAAGAGCTTGGCTTAACAACTGGAAGCCCCTCCACCATATGATGTTGGTTCAACACCTGCATGCTTTGGTAGCCAAGATGTCCATACCTCTCATGCCACAACCTATCCACATCACTTCCTTTTGTTGTATAAGCATGCTGACTAGGGATAGAAGTGTACGGTTAACCTGTATAGATTATCTTCCTGCAATCCTTTGGCCACAACCTTCATATTATCACTCAAGTCCAAGACAAGACAAGAAGTAGCATCAAATTCTACTTTCATATTTTGTTGAGTGATAGCTCCTACTGAAAGAAGATTTTTAATGGCTTTGATTTCTCCTGATGGAAGCTTTATAGGTACTGTGCCCTTTCCCTTGACCTTGTGTGTTGAATTGTCACCTAGGCACACCTCTTGTCCATCACAAATCCCCACAAAGGTATCAAACCAATCCCTATGAGGGGTCATGTGCTTTGAAGCACCTGAGTCAATGTACCAACCACCTGTTGTAGCTTGTGAGGCCAATGCAACAGAAAATAACTCAGCTTGCCTTATGTCACTCTGCTCCTCTCTTGCAACACTCTCAACAACATTTCCTCCCTACTTCTTTGTGCTCTGCAAGCTTCTTCCTGCACTCAAAAGCAAAGAGTCCATATTTACCCCAGAAATTGCAATTCCCCTTCTTTTGAGGAGTGGAAGAAGTATTCGAAGAGGATTATGCTTCTGACATCTGCAAGTTCTCCATTCCTAGCTCAAGTGTTTGTGGTGCTCCTTTGTTCTTGCCTTTACCTTTCTTCTTATCCTTGGCTGGATTTTGCTTCTTCTTAGAAGCAAAGGCATGCTCCTGGAAATCTTCCCTCTTGGAGAGATTAACTCTCCTCATCTCCTCTTGTAACAAGTGACCATAGACCTCTTCGTAGGTAGGGATCTTCTCTCTCACAGATATCATCATCACAAAGTTCTGATAGGCATATGACAAGCTATTCAGATCTATTGGCACCAAGTCTTTGTCAGCAATCGACTCTCCAAGCACAGAAAGCTGATATCTAAGATCCTAAGTCTTAGTAAGATGATCAGTAATTGTCTCCCCCGTCTCCATTCTAAGAGTATACAACTTGTTCTTCAGGTAGAGAATGCAGGAAATCAAAGTGCCAAGATTCGTCTAACATTCAATCTCCATATACAAGAAGAAGAAGAAGAAGAAGAACAAGAGGGAGAGGGTTAGGCGCCCTCAATGAGAGAGAAAGTAGTAGCAATGTTTGAAAGGGAATGAATTACAAATGAACAATGAGTACATATAAATAGGCCTTCCAAGGGCCTAGACTCTTCCAAACTCTAAGTTCTAGAACCTTCCAAACCCACTACTAATTAGATTTTACTTGGACCCACGAGTTACCGCTAGACCAAAATTGGGTCCAACTTAGCTAAAACTAACTTAACATGGTCTAAATAATAAACCTAACCCATGGTTACACAAGTCTCGACCTTTTGGGTCAAAGTAACCTATGGGAAATTAACATTATCATTTATTATTTTTAACACCCTCCTTAAGTGATAATGTAAAAAACATAACATGACATGAAGAAGAATGAAAAAATTGCAACAAAACAAAATGCAAAATGTTGCTTGCTGCCCAAAACTTCATGTAGCCAAAAAAAAACTCCAACTCGAAGTAGTCGAAGTAGCCGAAATCTCAGCCCCAATCATGCCCGATGTAGAAGAGATGTAGAATACGAAGTGCGGTAGCATCAAGTCGAAGAGCGAAGACAAGCATGCTCCATCCAAAGTAGGTAACCAAAAAACCAGCCACAAGCTGAAATATGGATTTGCAATCCATTAATGGTTTCCACATGATTCCATAAGTCTTCTTACCACAAGAAACATAAAGAAGAATATAATACTCTTTTACCATCACATCCTCCCGAATCTTACTATCAATGATCTGCTCACCAACACTAGGTAAGGCAACACCATCATCATAAGAAGTAAGCATCAAAACAGGAAAATCAGCATAAGGTACTGATTTTGGTGAGGCATGTGTGTTTCCTCCAAGATAGCAAGATGCTTTGCTATCCCGCAAAGACTCAGACAGCCAACAAAAGGCTGTAGCAAACTGTCCAACAGCCACAAAATCACCAACACTTTGCTGTCCAAAGTGTTCCAAATGTGGACCTTGCTGTCCAAAAACCTTCCACAGGCCGTTCCCAATGCATAATAGGATGCTCACGATATAACAGAGGCTGAAAATGATCAATAAACCATGGCTGAATCTGTTGTCCATCATCTTCAAGCAAAAAGAAGTGGATCTTCACTTTGTAAAATTAGCAAGGGTGCCGATTTTTCATCCAAATCAGAAGATAAAAATTGCTTGTAGATGGGCGCCCTCCTGCAAAGGAGCAAACCTCAAAAATAGGGTAGCAGCGGACCAACGGAGGTAGGATAAACCTATACGGATGTGGGCGACCTAAAAGCAGCCCCGAAGAAGATAATTAATGGCGCCTTCATGCAACCTGCAAAATCAGCAAACAACAAGCTGATTTTTGGGCGCCCAAAATCCTATTATCTTCTTTGATGTGTGGCGCCCTCCTGCAAATCGGAAAGGAGTCAAAATTCAACGAATCTTCACTCCAAAAAATCAGCAAAGGTGCTAAATTTTTGTCATCCCTAAGTGAAGACGATCTCTTTTGGTAGGGCGCCCTAACTCAAGCATAGAAGATCCATGGCTCTGATACCATGTAGGAAATCAAAGTGCCAAGATCCTTCTAACATTCAAAATCCATATACAAGAAGAAGAAGAGGAAGAAGAAGAAGAAGAAGAGGGAGAGGGTTAGGCGCCCTCAAGGAGACAGAAAGTAGTAGCAATGCTTGAAAGGGAATGAATTACAAATGAACAATGAGTACATATAAATAGGCCTTCCAAGGGCCTAGACTCTTCCAAACTCTAAGTTCTAGAACCTTCCAAACCCACTACTAATTACAGGGCACTCCCAAAAGTCAAGATAGGGTCCCTTAACATAATTAGACTTTACTTGGACCCACGAGTTACCACTAGACCAAAATTGGGTCCAACTTAGCTAAAACTAACTTAACATGGTCTAAATAATAAACCTAACCCATGGTTACACAAGTCTCGACCTTGTGGGTCAAAGTAACCTATGGGAAACTAGCATTATCATTTATTATTTCTAACAGAGAAACCTAGTTGTACTTGCTGTCTCATACATTGCACAAAGAATGTGCCATGCATCCATAGGCCCTTTGGCTGACCTGATTAGAGGAATCACATTATTCCTCACTGACATGTTGATGATCATGTGTGCCTTTTCCCCTCTCTTGATATAGTCCTTGAGTTCAAGTTCAGATATTGGAACAGGCTCCTCACCTGTCACAAGCTTCCAACATTCTTTGTCATCAAGAATGTTCTTGATCTTGAATTTCCATATGCTAAAGTTAGTGTCATCAAGCCGGCTGGCTGCACTCAACATGCTCTCTGCAAGACTAGACATAGCTGAATAGAAATAAAACACAAAAGGTAAACTGGGGTTTTCACCCAACTAGGGTATGCAGCCGCTTGCTCAATAACCCTCAACTTCTGGATTTGAAACTATCCCCCTGTATGGCTGTCCTAGCCCTTGTCCAAGATCTACGCAGAACTTTCACTGAAGTCCCCACTGTAGAAAGCGCCCTCCTACAGTCCTGGCTGTCCAAAAAGACTCAAAAATTTTTCTCCCAAATTAGAAACTTTTTGGCTCCCTGTACTCCCCTTGCCAACAGTACTCCAACCATGCAGATAGCACAGAGATCAAATGCCCCTACAAAAAGTGCTCCCTCCTCAAAGATAAGCTGCTCTCTAGGAATGGCAGGAATCTGATCAAAACAAAAAAGCTTTCACCACGCCACAGGCAACATAACCTACTCTGATATCATGACAAATTCCAAGGCCTAGAATGATTATTCAAAGAGTAGTAGGGCGTGGAAACCTCTCCAAACTATGGGCTACATTTAGCATGTACTCTATAGAGGTGGTGTCTTGCTAATTCTAGCTCTAGAACCTACATGGGTCCTCAACCTACTTGTTATTACTTGCCTAATTAGCACAAGTGGGGTGTACTATGTACATAAATGTTTTACCCCCATGTCTTATGCACAGAAAGCGGCATCTATCTGAATGGGTGGAACAGCAAACTCTGCAAGAAGGATCTCATGTGGAACTGAGCGCTTCGCCCGAATCATACGAGCTAACATGGTAGTCTGTAAGCGTGAAATGCTAGCCCAATGTGATGAGGGAAGACCGGTACACCATGTCTCTGCTGCATACAAGGTTGTGGGGGTGACAATAGTATCAAAAAGTTTACACTTACTGCGTGCATCTCGGATGAACTTCCTGAAACAAAACCACTCAAGCTAAACAAGGGAGGAATGCCCCTTCCCAAGTCGGGTGGTGGCTGTCGCATGCTGAAGGTAGGGGCAAGGGAGCGGGGGGTGCGTGTGGTGCGAGGGGGGGCTGAACCGCGAGGGAGAGCCATAGCGTCAGCCAGCCAGCCCGAGAGCGAGAGAGAGAGAGAGAGAGAGAGAGAGAGAGAGAGAGAGAGAGAGAGAGAGAGAGAGAGAGAGAGAGAGAGAAAGAAAGAAAGAAAGCTTTATCAATGTCTTTTCCATGGCATATAAGACTAGTAAATGTACATGTCAGGTATGTGGTAACCATGAGAGCGTATGAAACATCTCCAAAACGATAACAGAAATAGCAAATCTAAATGCTATGAACTGAAGTAGATGTGATGATATCTGGA
This sequence comes from Diphasiastrum complanatum, assembly GCA_029204225.1. NCBI lineage: Eukaryota > Viridiplantae > Streptophyta > Lycopodiopsida > Lycopodiales > Lycopodiaceae > Diphasiastrum > Diphasiastrum complanatum. The sequence goes on from CM055101.1 coordinate 5,928,632, forward strand.
ACATGTGGGAGCATATATACTGCTAAATGTCATGAATAAGGTATGACACTATCAACCAATCATGTCCTGCTGATGCTATAAAAGGATGTAATGCGAGCAGCAGCATGAAGGACCGTTGGTGGTCGCTGACGTCGTCTAGGAGGATGAGGTCTCCTCGTAATAGGTCGAGTAGCTCGTGCTGCAACATGAGTATGGGTGGGACATTGTCTCCGATCTCTATGGGCAAGTAAGTCGTCGCCATCATCATCATCATCAAATACTAGGCCTCGTCCTCTCCTCCTGGAGAAGAAAGAAGTGATCTGAGGCTGAGAGACGTGACTCTGCTGAGCTGTCTAACACAAGTACAGTCGCAGTATGAACATCTCTCGTATCATGAGTGCAGCACATCGGGAGTCCTCATAAGCTAGGAGGGATCGTAGGGTGACTGGCATGTCACGAAACGAACAATACTATCTCCCTCTGATCTCATAATACACCGGGCACCTAAAGATAAAGTGCTCCTCTGACTCCACCTCATCCAAGGAACATAACTGACAAATCCGCGCCTCTTTCGGGATACCCTAGAATCTCCCAGTCTCAATAGCCAACTGATGTGACGACACGCAGAGCTGTCTCAATGTAAATCTGAGACTGTGTGATAATCCTGAGTCCAAATAGTGTGGCAAAACTGGGAGCCCTGCTATGCCAAGCTCAATAAAGTGAGTCCAGTAATAGGCGGGTTTGACCCCAAGCTGTCCCCTCCAAGTACAATCGAGATATGCCCGATATAAAAATCGCCTGATATACTGATGAGTACCTGATGGGAGCGCTGTAATGGAGATACCAAATGACTCAAGAAGAAAGTGGGATGCCTGAGAAAACCACGACAGTCGATAGCCCTGGTCATGAAGGGAGTGTGAGGAAGCAAGTGTTGTCTGTGTATACCGCATATCTGAATCTGGTAGAGCTTGAACTCTCTGAATGTATACAATAAGCTGAAAAGCGGCATCTATCTGAATGGGTGGAACGACAAACTCTGCAAGAAGGATCTCATGTGGAACCGAGGGCTTCGCCCGAATCATACGAGCTAACATGGTGGTTTGTAAGCGTGAAATGCTAGCCCAATGTGACAAGGTGATGAAGAGAGCGACACTCGGCATCGTACCAGGGGGGGTGTAGAGGGCGAAGCGATGAGGAACGTGTGTGTCTATTTTTATGGGGCTTAGACGGAAAAGCTAGGGAAGCCGCGACATGAAGAGAAGTGCTCTAAGGAAGGCAGCTTGAGTCTCAACTGTACTATCGTGTGGAAAGGAATGGAGTAGGGAGGCTAGAGACTCCTGGTAGACTGGCGCATGGAGGGAGCTGAATGTATACTGCACGAGGGAGCACGGGATGTGAGGGTGGCTGGAGAGGTGGGAGGCGGCCGATAGCGAAGGAGAGAAAAGAATGATCAGAGAGAGTGGCGGGAGATATATGAAAATCAGAGATGAGAGGTATGGAGGATAGTGATCCCATGAGATAATCCACAACACTATGTCCACTACTGTGAGGATGACAAGTATAACTGTCGGAGTCTGGCCAACAAGTTAGGCCATTGTAAATGGCTAACTCATGAGCCTCTCCAAACTGCAATAAATGCTCACCGTAGGGGGAAATAGGTCCCAAGCTGTCCTCTGAACCCTGGTAACTCCCATCTCATCGTTGTCGAGGGCATGAACGCGGAGTTGGTCAGTGATGTCGTAAAACTCTCATTGTCGTGAGGAGGTCCGGGCATTAAAATCCCCAGTGAGGAAGATATGCCCCCCGCTCTGCAAATCTGATAATATCCGGTGATAAATCAAGGTAGCGTGAACCTGTACCCTCAACAAGACTCTGGAGGAAAAGCCACAAAGAGGTCCCTGTCCAAATAAATATCATGTCCAGTAATACGAATCCAGATATAACGTGCATGCTCATCGTGTCTAATGAACTCGATGCTCGGATGAAGAGACTCCCTGTATAAGCATGCAACCCCACTGGATCCACGACCACTAGCTAATCTAGTCTCAGGTCTATATACGGAATCCCATTGGTATCCTGGAAAAATAGGTAATCCTCTCTCCTGGCTCTCGTGAGTCTCCATAAAAAGCAATAAGTCTCTACCAGTGATGAAATCAATCAGGTCTCCAGCTATGGAAGATGAGTGTATACCATCACAGTTCCATACTCCAACCCGGAGATGGTGTGGATGGGGCCCCGGGGCACTCCCGAACCCGGGGACCCCAAGTCCCTAGCACTGAGAATTGCGTGGGGCGTCATCAAAAAAACGCACCCGACCATCATGGTATATAACACGTCTACCTGATTCCCGGGCTGTTTGAAAGGCCTTGCGCCTTTCGTCCACCTGGATATATGTGAGGTCGTCATCCATAAAGAATAGTAGTACCTCGGAGCTTAGCTCTACACCGTAGAGCATCTTTGCGGCTCTCTAGGGAGGTGAAGCGAATGATAAATGTAGCTACGTCTCTGGTGGTCCTCCATGCAGTGTCAATCCCGTCAGTCGTATGGCCTAGAGTGATGTCGAGAAAACGTCTGGCTTCTGCCACTGCATCCTGGGTGTCCAGTATCCCTCGAACTCGGATATTATGGGCCTTGTAGGCCCTTGCTTTCTCTTCCGTACTAGTGGTTCAGATGACCGATGAAATGGAGGCGTTGGGTAGGGTGCCTTTCTTCAGCATAGAAGCCCAAGAAAGCGTCTCTTCTTTTTGTTTTTCAATTTTCTGCTCCAGCTCCCGTATCATCGTGGTAGCTGAATCCGGACCTGCAACCTGTTTGGTACTAATTATTTGCTCTAATGAGGCAACTTTGGATTGCAGCTCATTCTTTTCTTGAATCAAGGAGACCACTGTCCCTTGTAGGTGTAAAACTTCTTGCTTTAAAAGCTGGAAATCCGCTCGGAATTGGTCAAATTCCCAGGAAGAGAAAAGTTCGGTGGATTTGGAGGGAGTGTATGGGATGTGAGCCGTAGATGAGAGCACTGTAGCTGGCTGGGAACTAGGAATGGGAAGAAGTCCAGCAGTGGTATTTAGAGCAGAATCTGAGGTAGAAGAAGAGGAAGGAGCAGGGATGTTAAAAGAGGCAGGAGGAGGGAGTGGGGGTAGAACTGCTTGGTGGGACAGGTGTGATTAGGAAGGAAGAGCAGAAGATGGAGATGAAGAAGAGGATGAAGAAGATGAAGCAAGGGGGGGGTGTTGTATCATTAGACACCTCATCAGTTAGCAGATTAGGGGGTGAGCAGACAGCGAGGGCAGTGAGTGAACAGGTAACGAGGGCAGGGTGGGTTTCCAGGAGGGCAGGGTTGATTTCCATGAGGATAGGGGGTGGGCAGACAGCGAGGGGGGAGGGGTGGCTTCAGCGAGGGCATTGGGTGAAGTGGCTACGAGGGCAAGGGGAGAACAAATCGCGAGGTTAGGGGGTGGGCAAAGATTGAGGGGGGTGGGTTCAACGATGGGAAGGGTGGCGTCAGCGAGGGGGGGGGAGGGTGAGATGGCAGCGCTAGTGGCAGGGGAGCGGGAGGTGCGTGTGGTGCGAGGGGGGGCTGAACCGCGAGGGGGAGCCATAGAGCCAGCCAGCCAGCCGAGAGAGAGAGAGAGAGAGAGAGAGAGAGAGAGAGAGAGAGAGAGAGAGAGGATCTCTTTCTCCATGAATTTACATCCTTTTATAGCAGGTCCATGCCTCATTAATGAATCTTTGGTTTCCCTCCATAACAAAAACCCTATCAACAATGTGACTAGATTCAATGCATCTAACATGTGTCCAAACTCGACCTCCTAAGTTTCCCACACTTTCCAAAAGTGGTAATTCAAATGAAATTAGACTAAAATAACTTTCATAAAGTTTATCTCTAAATCTAAAATGCATTTTGCCCTAATATTAACAATTAACCAGAATATGACTAAACTTGACTAAACTAGTTGAAATTTCTCACACTCCCTCTTCAACTGATTTTGGCATAGTTTTAACCATAGAACTTTGATCCAACTTTAGAATGATCTCCATCCTAAGTATAGACCTCCCATGGTATCAGAGCCATGGTTCTTCTATGCTTGATTTAGGGCGCCCTACCAAAAGAGATTGTCTTCACTTAAGGATCACAAAATTTCAGCACCTTTGCTGATTTTTGGGAGTGAAGATCCGGCCAGTGAGGTTTTTGGACAGCAAGGTCCACATTTGGAACACTTTGGACAGCAAAGTGTTGATGATTTTGTGGCTGTTGGACAGTTTGCTACAGCCTTTTGTTGGCTGTCTGAGTCTTTGCGGGATAGCAAAGCATCTTTTTACCTTGGAGGAAACACACATGCCTCACCAAAATCAGTACCTTATGCTGATTTTCCCGTTTTGATGCTTACTTCTTATTATGATGGTGTTGCCTTACCTAGTGTTGGTGTGCAGATCATTGATAGTAAGATTCGGGAGGATGTGATTGTAAAAGATTATCATACTCTTCTTTATGTTTCTTGTGGTAAGAAGACTTATGGAATCATGTGGGAAGCATTGATGGATTGCAAATCCATATTTCAGCTTGTGGCTGGGTTTTTTGTTACCTACTTCGACTTGATGCTACCGCACTTCGTATTCTACATCTCTTCTACATCAGGCATGATTGGGGCTGAGATTTCAGCTACTTCGACTACTTCGAGTTGGAGTTTTTTTTTGGCTACGTGAAATTTTGGGCAGCAAGCAACATTTTGCATTTTGTTGCAATTTTTTCATTCTATTTCATGTCATGTTATGTTTTTTACATTATCATTTAAGGAGGGTGTTAGAAATAATAAATGATAATGTTAGTTTCCCATAGGTTACTTTGACCCAAAAGGTCGAAACTAGTGTAATCATGGATTAGGTTTATTATTTAGACCATGTTAAGTTAGTTTTAGCTAAGTTGGACCCAATTTTGGTCTAGTAATAACTCGTGGGTCCAAGTAAAGTCTAATTATGTTAAGGGGCCCTATCTTGACTTTTGGGGATGCCCTATAATTAGTAGTGGATGAACTTAGGGTTTGGAAGAGTCTACCTTGGGAGGCCTATTTATATGTACTCATTATTCATTTGTAATTCATTTCCTTTCTAGCATTGCTACTACTTTCTCTCTCCTTGAGGGCGCCTAACCCTCTCCCCCATATCTTGACAATTTGCACACATCCACATGAAATTGCTCAAACATGAGATAGAAGAAGGTAAATTTGAACAACACTTGCTTGCTGTTCTTTTGACCTTGAGTCTTCATATACTTGCAAAAACAGATCCAAAACATCTTTGCCAAATGATCGTCCTTTGATGCTCTTGACTAACTCCAAATTGTCACTATCCCTTTTGTGTTGTTGAAGCCCTTTGAGATCAACCTCTTGATCTTCCACTTGACCATCAAAGCCATTGACTAAGAACTCTTTTCCAAATCCATTAGATGATTTTCCAGCATGAAAACCATGAGAACCAATATCCACTTGCATAGCATCATCTACACAAGAAGATTCTCCAAAACGTGTGAGTAAAGCAAAGTGAGTCGCTTCCATTTGCTTACCTTTCTCTTGAACATCAAAGATATCAAAGATATGAATATCTTCAAACCTGAACCTCTGGAAATACTCCCTCTCAAACATATGATCTAGATCCAACAAGATCTCATCAATGCTTGATCTCGAATTTCCACAAAGGTTAGTAAAAAACAATGTCACAATCATAAATCAAAAGATAGATTCCAAACTTTCCATCCAACATGAAGTAGAGTAGGTGAAGATGAGTATCAAACCTAATAAATCCAGCCTTCTTGAGTCCATAACAAACCTCAATAAGCTCACCAATGAGATCTCCCTTGCCTTGAAGAAATTGCCTTTCGATTTGCTCCATGTAGTCTTCTCCAACCAACCTTTTGCCATCTCGATCATGAGTGATCAATTCACAATCATAGAATACTTTGAGTTGATGAAGAGATGTGAGATCCATGCCTTGAATCTTCCCAAGAACCAATCTTCCATTGCTCTTTCCTTCATAAGACTCCCTCTCAATGATTGCATCATAAGAAGTAGAAAACCTCAAAAACATTAGAAGCCATGAAAAAAATGATTAGTACCTTCAACATAAGGATGATTGAAGTACTCTCTTTTTTCAAACAAGAACTTCTACTCCATGTTTTAGGTAATAACTCATCATGATGATTCTTCCTCACTATCATTCACAATGACATCATTCAAAGTACATCCTACTTTGAACTCTTCACATACTTCTCTTCTTCTTGCCTTGTGACTATCTCCCTCACCAAGTCTCATGATAGAACCATTTTGATCTACTCTCTTTATAAAGACATGTGACTCCACTTGTTGCAAAAATGACTTTCTTGGACTCATCACAAAAAAATGTAGAAGAACCATCTCTTTCATGAATGCACTTAGCAACAACATTTTTCAAAGAAGAACCTTCACCACCTCCATTGATGAAGTTAGCTCTTTCCTTACCTTTTGCATGCTTGCACTTGCCATGAAAAACCATTGAACAACCTTCACCATCCTCATAGCTAGCCAAGTTAGCACAAAGATGAACATCTCCAAAAAGCATATTAAGTTGAGACCAATCTCCTTTTCCATTCCATCCTTTTTGTTAGCCGTAACAAAAGCATCAAGCTTGAAAAGTCTACCTTGTCTATTGCCCCTAGCAACCAAGATTTCTTCCTTTGTAATGAAACAAGCATCACCATCAAACTTTACCATGTATCCTTTCTCTATCATTTGACCAACACTTAACAAATTCTTTGAAAGTGAAAGAATGTAAAGAACACCATCAAGTCTTGCTTTCCTATTAGTAGAAAGACAAATAGGAATTGAACCAATACCTTCAATCACACACTTACAATCATAAGTGACCAAAGAAGTAAGGAACTCCTTGTGACTAGTCATCCGTGAACTAGCTCCACTATCAATCCACCATGAATCTTGATATTGGACTTAAAGAACACATCAAAAGAGAATCACAACCACCTCTAGATCCTCATCATCCAGAGCTCTCCCTTTCGAAGGTCCTGCATTGGAAATTCTGGTAGCGTTTGCCAGCTATGATATCGTTCCACAGGGAGAAACGATTCCACAAAGCTGAGTTTTGATCTAGTAAGGTAGTTGTAGACAAAATCAAAGCTCCTTATGGGAATGGTTGCTTCACAAAGGAGAACAAACCACGAGTTGGGGGAATCCACGTCTAGAATATCAATCTCCTTAAGGCATCGACTAAGGTTGACGAAAGCCGAGCGACAGTTTTGCTGGGAATCTGTCGGCCTCTGAAGAAGGATCCCTCAGGGTACTCAAACCCAGGCATTGCGTGCACATATATGGAGTATCTATCCTCGTTGCCTTTGAAGAACCTCTCCCATAGTCGCTCGTGTTGGAATGTAAATGGAATTGCATACATTACCATAGGTTACTTTCACCCAAAAGGTCGAGAGTTGTGTAACCATGGTCATTTATTATATTAGGCCTACTAAACTTAGAGTTAGCTAGTTAGTATGAAATTAACTTGGTAGGGACTCATGGGTCCACTAGGCCTAATTGTGACATTAAGTACTCCAACTTGACATATTGGAGGTACCTTATTCTTTCTATGTAACTTATAGAAAGTTGGATAGTCAATAGTCAAGTAGTTGGACAGCCAATAGTCAAGTAGTTGGAAAGCCAATAGTCAAGTGGTTGGATAGCCAATAGTCATGAAGTTAGATAGTCATCTTGGACTATATATATGTGTGCATCCCATTTGTATGAAACACTTTTGTAAGCAATACTGACTATTCTCCTTAGCTGTCCACGAGTTTCTACAAGAGGGTTTCTAGCCATCTCTCTCTTTCTTTTGAGAATGCTTTGTGTGATTGAATAGTTAAGATTCTGGATCCTGAGGCTTCTATTTCCTACATGGTATCAGAGCTTTAGGTGATCAGATTGCTTGCAGGAGGGCGCCCAATATGAAGCTTAATTCTTCCCCTTTTGGTAGCAGAAAATCATCAAGCTGCTGATTTTTGCAGGAGAAGAATCTGTTCATCTTCTTATAGCTTTTTTGTAGGAAATTGCAGGGCACCTTCACCTATTTGAGAGCTAGCAGTAGGGCGCCCATGCTCAAACCAATTGCATGTGATCTTGACTCAATTACATGCTGAAAATTTCAGATTTACTTCTTAAATGAAGATACATGTGTTTTGGACACATTTCTTGCTGAAATTTCCCTGTTGGTGAGCTTGGGGTAGGGCGCTACCATCAGCTCTATATGCACATAGTGTGCACTCTTTTCAGCCACAAATTTCTGGTTTTGGTTTTGGCTTCATTCGAAATCTGCCTATTTCTGTGTGCAAAAATCAGCCACCTATTTCATTACTTGTTGAGCAAATTGCATGTGGAGTATTGCAATCTATTGTGCTCATAGTTTCAGCTTTGAGGTTGCTTTGAGTAGATTTTGTCTTGGAAAGTCTATTTCCTATCCACTACAAGCTGATTTTTTTGTTATGGCTAAAGAATCGGAGTCTATTAGTTCTTTATTTAATGAAGATAGGCTGGATGGTGTAGGAAATAGAAGCCTAAGGATCCAGGATCTTAACTATTCAATCACACAAAGCATTCTGAAAAGAAAGAGAGAGATGGCTAGAAACCCTCTTGTAGAAACTCGTGGACAGCCAAGGAGAATAGTCAGTAATGCTTACAAAAGTGTCTCATACAAATGGGATGCACACATATATATAGTCCAAGATGACTATCTAACTTCATGAATATTGCTATCCAACTACTTGACGAGTGGCTTTCCAACTACTTGACTATTGGTTGTCCAACTACTTGACTATTGACTATCCAACTACTTGACTATTGACTATCCAACTTTCTATAAGTTACATAGAAAGAATAAGGTACCTCCAATATGTCAAGTTGATAAAATTGACAAGGTTTCGCATGAAACTTTTCACTAATGCATCCATCATATGCATCAACTTGCGGTGACTTGAAAAAAGAAGATTGTTTCAACATCTGCTCAATGTATCGTTGTTGAGAGATGAAGATTCCAGCCCCATGTGGAAGATCAACAAGAACCCAAGTGTGGTTCTTCATGAGTGAGTTGTACTCCTCTTGCATCGCATCCTCCCAACATTTTACTCCTCTGGCCTGCTCATAAAAAAACAGGTTCTACTGCACCATCCTCAATAGAAGTTAGAGCAAAATCAGAAAAATCAGCAAATTCTACTGATTTAGTAGAGGCACGAGTCTTCCCTTCATAGAAATGATCCACTTTGTTGTCCTGCAAAGTCTGCAACAACCATTTAGGGACTGGTTTGGGCTGTCCAACAGCCTTACCTTTGTCAACACTTTGTTGTCCAAAGTGTTCCGAACTTGGACCCTGCTGTCCAATGTTTCCGTACTTGGACCTTGTTGTCCAATGTCTTCAACAGACTGCTCTTCACCATAAATAGGTTCTTCTTGATGAACTATGGGCTGCAAAATTGAAGAAGTAGTGGGCTGTCCACTAGAAGTTGATGGCAGTCCCTTATCTTCATGATTAAATGGCAAAACCAAATCTGGAAATATTTCAAGATATGCATCATGGGGGAAGTCCCCTTTCATGACATGAGTGGGCACAACATCATAGGAGGTCTTTTCATCAAAATGAACATCACGACTCACTATGATTTTATTAGTATCCATATTAAACAACCTATAGCCCTTGCTTTCGCTACTATAGCCAACAAATATGCATTTAACTCTTTTATCATCAAGCTTGGTTATTAGCTTATCGGGAATGAAAGCATAAGCCGTGAAACCAAAGATGCGCAAGTGAGAAACAGTAGGCTTCTTACCATATCAAACTTCATAAGGAATTAATACCTTCAAGGCTTTAGTAGGACACCAATTACTAATGTAAGCCGCTGTTATAACCGCTTCATCCCAAAACTTGTGAGGTAGTTGCATCGAGCCATCTCCATAATAGTGCGATTCTTTCTTTCGGCAACACCATTTTGTTGAGGTGTGTAAGGGGATGTCATTTGATGATGGATACCTTTGCTTTGAAGATAAGTACCGAACGTATTCTTTATATATTCCCCTCCTCGGTCGGTACTTAAGATCTTCAAAGACTGCCCAAACTGGTTTTCTATCATTGCTAGAAAATCTTTAAAGCGTTGAAGAACTTCAAATTTTGCCTTCATAGGATAAATCCATGTAAATCATCAATAAAAGTAGCAAAGTACTTACACCTTCCAATGGATTCGGTCCTCATTGGACCACATACATCACTATGAACCAAATCAAATTTGTTATCAACTCTAATAGTTCCATCAATTGGAAAAGCTTGCCTTTGAAATTTTCCAAGTATGCATCCTTCTCATACATGTCCTTCGGGATGCTCAATATTAGGAATGTCTTCAACCATATTGAATCTCTTTAACATCTTCAAGCTAGCAAGTTGAGATGTCCAAACCTAGCATGCCATAATTCAGCCAACTCCAAAGAATGTGAACTTGATGCAACAAGACAAAAAGATGATGAAGCTCTTCGCTCATAGATGTCCATAAGGAACAATCCACCACGTAACATTCCCGAAGCAATGATCATAAGAGATCTCTTTGGGTCTTTGATAAGACATTTGTCTTCTTTGAATTCCACAACCAATCCTTGGTTCATAATTGTAGACACCGAAATGAGATTCTTTTTTATTTTTGGAACATAAAGTACATTACGAATGTACTTCTCCTCGCCATTGGGTAAGATAATGGGGATCACTCCGATACCTTTGATAAAATAAGAGGTGTTATTAACACCTTGAACTTTGCTTCCATCATGCACTTTCACAAGCTTTGTGAAGACCTCTTTGTGATAGGTCATACGACGTGTGGCACCGCTATCAATCACCCAATCAATAGATGAAAAAACAGCAACTTGTAAACCTGAAAATGAGCTGTTTTTTGCTGAAAAACCAGCAAGATTTGAAGTGGCAGAAATCTCGACTTTAGGAGAGATGAGATTATTAGTGACAAAAGCATAATCATTATTGAAAAATTTATCCTCCTTTTCAAATTGTTGTTCCAAAGTAATGATTGAGATACTTGTATCGTTACCTTTCTCTTTTTCCTTTGCAAGCCTCTTCCTACATTCTTTGATGTGATGCGCAAACTTCTTGCAATAGTGGCACTTACCCTTCTTCTTGGAGTCTTGATCTTGAGCTTCCTTAGATTTTTTATCATCTATGGAAGTTTTGAAAGAAGGCTTCCCTTTCCACTTGCCTTTGCCTTTGCCTTTTGCAAAGAAAGCTTGATCTTCTTGTTCACCAAAGTTGATCCTTGTTTGCTCTTCTTGAAGAAGTATGCAAACAAGTTCGTCGAAGGAGATTTGATGTCCCCTAAGAGAAATGCTCAATGATGACACAAATGGAAGGTAAGAATTAGGAAGAGAGTTGAGAGTAATAGATATAAATTGTGAGTTCTCAATCACCTCATCAATACTAAGAAGCTCCTCTCGAAGATCCTTGATCTTCGTCAAGTGGTTTGTAAGCAAATCACCTTCTTGCATCTTCAAGATAGAAAGTTGATTTCGTAGATATACCACTTTTGCCGCATTCTTTACTTGAAACATCTGCAAGTTTGCTAAATTTTTATGATGAAGACGTTGGACAGCAGGTTCAGTCATCTTCTTTTGGTCATTTACAACCCATTTTACATCATGAGTAGTCCATTATGCTTCAGGAACAGCCTGCGGAAGATTATGGACAACATTGTCCATGTTGGGAACACTTTGGGCAATAAAGTGTTGAACAGCCCATAACGGTTCCTTGTCGGCTATTGGAGACTTTGGAGGACAACAAAGAAATATCTTACTACGAAAGGAAGGCACATGCCTCTTTAAAATCAGTACCTCTTGCTGATTTTTTTGGTTCTACACTTACTCTTCATCATGATGTTGGTACATCGCCTATTTTATGTGAGCAAGTCATTGATGGTAAGGTTCGGGAGGATGTGATGCCAAAAGAGTTTGATACTCTTTTTTATTGTCCTTATGGTAAGAAGTATTTTCGAATGATATGGGAACCTATGATGGATTACAAGTCCATGTTTCGACTTATTGCCGAGTTTATGTTGGATCCCTACTTCGGATGGAGCATGCAAATCCTCACCCTTCGACTTGATGCTTCATTATTACGCATTCTTTTCATTTTATATGTTGGACATGATTGGGGATGAGATTTCGACTACTTCGGTGCAAAGTTTATTTGGCGACATGAAGTTCGAACAGCAAGTTGCATTTTTCTCTTTCGAGAAGTTACTTCATGTTATGTTATGCATTTCCATTTAAGGAGGGTGTGGGAATGTAAACGAAATTGCTGACATTATCATAGGTTACTTTGACCCAAAAGGTCGAGAGTTGTGTAACCATGGTCATTTATTATATTAGGCCTACTAAACTTAGAGTTAGCTAAGTTAGTATGAAATTAACTTGGTAGAGACTCATGGGTCCACTAGGCCTAATTGTGACATTAAGTACCCCAACTTGACATATTGGAGGTACCTTATTCTTTCTATGTAACTTATAGAAAGTTGGATAGTCAATAGTCAAGTAGTTGGACAGCCAACAGTCAAGTAGTTGGAAAGCCAATATTCATGAAGTTAGATAGTCATCTTGGACTATATATATGTGTGCATCCCATCTGTATGAAACACTTTTGTAAGCAATACTGACTATTCTCCTTGGCTGTCCACGAGTTTCTACAAGAGGGTTTCTAGCCATCTCTCTCTTTCTTTTGAGAATGCTTTGTGTGATTGAATAGTTAAGATTCTGGATCCTTAGGCTTCTATTTCCTGCAGCTCGTGTGCAAAATCACCCCGAACTATGAACATAAACGTGACTCTTTCTAGTCCTGCAGGCGGTTCACAAATAGCAGCATCGCGAGCCACGAATTGAAGATTTGCTTCACTCAAAAATGTATGATTCTTGTAAGACTCAAAAATCTGACTCCTCCTCTCTCGATCAGAACAATTTACATCCAACACATTATTTCTTATTTGATCGATCTGCATGTCAGCGTTGGACTGCCATCCGCTGCTCCATCGACGGATTGGTCTCGAGAATGACCAAACCTGAGCAAAAATCAGCAATCCTGCCATCATGGCGGCCGCTCCGATCACTGCACCCTTCATATTCGTCATCAAAAGTCACAGCTGCTGCACGAATTGTGGACACTCGACACTACACCTATTTAGATGCCGGTTGATCAAACAAACTATCTAGATTTTAATTTGCAATTTCTACCCAGCAGCAGATTCTGGTCTAACGTAGATTCTCCATTAATTTGAAGAGAGTTATATTCTGGTTCCTGCTTCTTCTTGTTTCCTCAGTTGATTCATGAAAACAATTGTTGAAAACAAATTGAGCATCCTCAATTATCTCATCAATATTGAGAAGCTCCTCACGAAGATCCTTGATCTTCATCATGTGATTGGTCACTTGATCCCCTTCTTGCATCTTCAACAAAGAAAGTTGATTTCTGAGATACACCACTCTTGCTGGATTTTTGACTCTATACATAGTATAAAGTGTATCCCACGCACTTTTAGATGTCTTACAAGACCGAATATAAGGTAAGATAGATCTTTTCACAGCAAGGGCAACCATAGAATGTGCTTGTGCATCCCTTCTATCCCACTTCTTTTGTTCTTCCGAAGATGGAGAAGATGATGTTGATGATGATGACCCACGAGGTGTAGGAGGTGCCAAAGACGGAGGCCTTTCCTCATCACCATTGACCAAATCCCACAGCCCTTTCGCTATGAGAAGATTCTTCATCATGTAACTCCACAAGGAGTAGTTTATGCCATCCAACCGAAGTTCACTAAACAAAGAACTGATAGCTTCCAATTCTTTAGCCATTACCTCCAACAGAATTTCAGCTTGTAGTAGATAGGAAAGAGAGCCTTTCCACAACCAAATCTACTCAAAAATTGCAGCAAACAAAGAGCTGAAAGTAGGAGCACAAGATGTCTTTCAATCTGCAACCAAAGTGCCCAAAAGATAATGGAAAGATGGCTGTCTTTCTGCACAAAAAAACCAGCTTCTTGAAAATCAGGTTAGCTTCGATTGAAGCCTACACCGAAACCTAATTAGGAAGACAAATAGTGTGATCAACAAACACTCCAATAGGGCTGTTGAAAACGCCCTACTGCTTGCTGAGAATCTGCAAATTTCCAGCCACAAGTTGACCTAACCCTGAATAGGGTTTGCTGAATTTTGGGCGCCCTCCTACACAAATGCAAACCTAAAAACAAAAACAGCAAGATAAGGAGACACCACAACCAAAAAGTAGTAGCAGATTTTTGGGCGCCCTCCAACAACCTGAAAAGAGAGACAAAAGCTGATCCAAACTCCACTTGGAAAGATCAGCAGGATGCTGAAATTTCACAACAAGAAGCAGAGAAGCTCTTCTTCTGGTAGGGTGCCAGCAAACAAGCTTGCTGCAGATCCGGTAGCTCTGATACCATGTAGGAAAGTAAGAGTCCAGTCACCAAGATCTAGTTATCAATCAATCACCACAGAAAACAAGAGAGAAGAGGCTGGGCGCCCAACTCACAGAGAGAGAGAGAGAAAACAACAACAAGAGCAATGGAGAGCAATGCTTAGCCAAACTGTAAAAATGGAATACACATTGAGCATCTAAGTACTCTACCTGGATGTGGCCAAATGCCACCAAACCCTAAGGTTAACCACTTAGTAAATGTAGGGCACCCCCAAAAGCCAAGATAGGGCCCCTAAACAAAATTAGATCCCTAAGGACCCACGAGTCAGTACATGACCAAAATTGGGTCCAACTGAACTTAAGACAAACTTAAGATGGCCTAAATAACTAAATACCCATGGTTACACAAATCTCGACCTTTTGGTTCAAAGTAACCTATGGATTAACTTCAGCATAGTCATTTATTTCTAACAAAGTCTTGAACAGGTTCAACATGCAAGATTGCAGACCCGTTTCCATGCCCATTGATATTA
This sequence comes from Diphasiastrum complanatum, assembly GCA_029204225.1. NCBI lineage: Eukaryota > Viridiplantae > Streptophyta > Lycopodiopsida > Lycopodiales > Lycopodiaceae > Diphasiastrum > Diphasiastrum complanatum. The sequence goes on from CM055101.1 coordinate 5,943,637, forward strand.
GCAGCAAGCCATCTAGAGATGATGGCACTCGTTTAGTGGACGAGACTCTTTATAAACAGCCTGTGGGTAGCCTGATCTATCTCACCACTACGAGACCATACATTTCCTATGCGGTTGGTGTAACAAGCCAGGTCATGAGTTCTCCAACTGAAGCACATTGGAAAGCAGCCAAGAGGGTTTTGAGGTATGTCAAAGGGACAACATGCTATGGGATTGAGTACACAGATGACGGAAAGCTTCAGCTTGGGGGCTTTACCGATTTGGATTAGGCAGGTGATAGGGATGATCGAAAGTCGACCACAGGTTACACTTTCAACCTTGGTTCAGGGGCCATTTCTTGGTGCAGCAAGAAACAGCCCACAGTTACCTTATCATCGACAGAGGCTGAGTACAGGGCAACGGCAAAAGCTACCTGCGAGGCAATATGGCTCAGGAGACTTCTTGGGGAGGTGGGATGGTCTTACTATTCTTCATTGTGATAGCCAGAGTTGCATCCAGCTTGCCAAAAATCCTGTGTACCATGCTCGTACGAAGCATATTGTGGACCAGCACTTCTTACGAGAGAAGATACAAAGCGGAGAAATTCAGCTCGAGTACTGTGATACCAATGATCAAGAAGCAAATATTAAGTAGAGAAAAATTTGAAAATTTTCGTAGCATGCTAGGTGTTGGTATGAATAAAATAGCCATTGACGGGGGGCGTTGAAATAAATGCCTATTTTGCCCCTTAAGGCTTGTATACTTGTAACTTGTAAGTTGTGCATAAGACATGGAGGTAAAACATTTATGTACATAGTACACCCCACTTGTGCTAATTAGGCAAGTAATAACAAGTAGATTGAGGACCCATGTGGGTTCTAGAGCTAGAATTAGCAAGACACCACCTCTATAGATTACATGCTAAATGTAGCCCATAGTTTGGAGGGGTTTCCACGCCCTACTACTCTTTGAATAATCATTCAAGTTGTGTGAGCTTTGAAGTCCTCTCTCTCTTGCTTTTGTCTTCTACTCCATAGCTGGTTTTTTCAAGCTTTCATAGTGTGCTTATTATGCTGTTATGATACTCCATAGCTAGGCCTTGGAATTTGTCACTCTTGGGTTCATCTATCCATTGGTGTACTATCTTGATGATATCTTGCAATCTCGTGTGTAGGATGCTCATATTTTGCTATTTTTAGATCCACATGTGGGAAATACAGTAGGGTACTTTTATTGTACAGACAGAAACTTCATTTTATCATATATTTGATGTTTGATCAAGTTCTTATTGAGTTTGAAGCTCTTTCATTAAGTGGATGTTGAATTTTCTACACTGGCAATGTTGTAGATTGTGTTGACTTTCTAACCAAAGATTAAGGGACACATTTTGGATCTTCATGATTTGAAATTCTTCACACATTCTATAGAAACATGTCTATCCAAATATCCTCTTATCCACCCATGCATTCCAATGACTCCTAGGAATTCTAATCCTTAAGTGATTGTATTCTTGTCCCAACTCCAACATCATCAAATGTGAATCGATCCATATCTTCTTAAAACATAAAATCATTAGTTTAGTCTTGTCGAAATAGATTAAAAGGCCCGAATTCCTTGAGAGCATCATGATGTAGTTGAAGACTCCTAGACGCGTTAGCCAAAAGAACCACAATGTCTGTGTAAAATAAAAGTTTAATAGCATAATACCTCCTCCTTTATATAATGTGTATTTGAAATTAACTATGTGAAGAAAAAAGTGGATAACATTAATTACTCTCAATGATATCAAACATTTCTGATTGAAATTTACACATATTGTCACTTTCAAAAAGTTGCAATGTTGTTATGGTGCACCAAGTTCTTCCATGCCTTATCTTGGTAGGGCATAAAAGTTTTTTGGAGGTCTATGAAGGAACAAAAATGGCTTCACTAAAATTTTCAAATGTCTTTCATAATCTCTCTCTCAATGTAACCACAACGTGGTCCAACACGGCATGCATTTTCCAAATCCCATTTGTTCCACAATTCATAAGCCATTTACTCCAAATCATGAGATTAATCTTAACCCAGCATGGAAATTTGCCAGTTCAATTATAGTTTTCCTGCAGGTGAATGTCCTTTACCCTGCAACAGCATGCTTAAAAATTCATGGTGCATGCTTTCATCCACATTATACGACTTTCCTTATGTATTATGAAGCTAACATCATATTTGCATAATCTTTTACACATTTTGTTTCCATACTTTTCAATATATTTTTTCATCTTTAAATTTTCTTCTATTACTATGACTATAAAGTTTTCTGTTGGCCTATTAAAATGCATTGGCCACAAGATTTTCTTGGTTTTTTGTGCATTTGACATTAGGTTTTCTCGGGAATTCTCCTTCATGTTTATGAAATTAGTGTTTTCTTGGCTTTTAGTGCAGTTGACCTTAGGGTTAAGGACCTTTTGGTTTAGTGCACTGTAGGAAAAGACACAGAGACTTGGGAATAAACACACCTCGTAAGAAAGGTGAGACAACATTTGATCGAAGAGGATAAATCTGCACATTCTTGTTGTTGCTGTCTCCAGTATCGGCGCCGCCGGCTTGGCCATCCATAATCTCCATTACATTGCAAACACGACGTACTTTATGGCATAGATTGATGAAACCCTAATCAGAAGTTAGACACAGCACACAAAAACGAAGAAAAAAAGATTTAGCTACAGCATCTGAGAAAACCACAAGGCTGTTGGCGCCTTCACTAGAACATACATACGTACCTCGTCGGCAGCTGCAGCTGCAGTGCGAACACAGGTGGAGATCGCAAAATTGCATGAAATGGACGTCGCCGTCGCCATCGCCATAGCCATCGCTACTCCCACTGCCACTCTAGAGGCTAAGCTCCTGTTATGGCCTCATCTACACACTCGTGTTTTAGTGCGCCACGTGTCCTATAACTACCGGCCAACGTGGTAAAATCCTAGTGTTGTCTGAAGTATATAGGGTGCTATGTTGAAATAAGGCCTCCTCTAAAGGCCCCTTTACACATGACCGCTTATGTGAGGAGTAAAAAGAACCTTGCTACCTTAGAGCTTAGTCGGTCTTGTGAGAGGCTTTGATGTGTGTTCCATGGACTCATCAGCAACATACATCTTTATAGAACCCTCAAGGAAAACATGTGAGAAACCCAAATGTCAAAAAAGCTTTAGTGAAAAAAACTAGTAACGCTTGCCCGCCCAACGGCGGGCAAATTCGAATGTGAGGGCGGAGGGCCCGTGCCCATCCCCCTGTCCGCCCCGTCCCCGTCCCTGCCCGTGGCCTTCACCCTTCCCTAGCCTGTGTGCAGGAAATCGTGAGGGGGGGCGGTGGGGGCGGTTTCCGGGGCAGCTCATGCTACCCGTGAGAGCGTGATGGGCAGCGTGAGCTGCCCGGAAACCCAAATTTTTTTAGTATATATAGATTCTCATAATTTTGAACACTTCGTTCTCACTCAAGAATATTTTGAAACTACTTCCCATTCACCTTCTTCCAATCTCTTTTAGAGCACCATTTGAGCTTCACAAAATTGCTCGATTTTCTCACAAATTTTCTCATCAAGTGCCTTCTATTTCTAATCCAAAGCCACATTGTGTTCAAAGCCCAAGTCCTCTGCCAAAAAAAATAGATTGAGAAAATTTTGCATCAAGTGCATCCAATCTTATTCTTATCTTGAAGTAGTTGGGTGGACCAATAGGTCATGGAGTCTTTTCCAAGATACAAGGCAAGTAGAACACACAAACAAGAAAGAACAATTTTATCCCTTTGATTTCTATATTATGCCATCATTAAGATTGACTTCATAAAGAACACTACAAGTTTTTTGGAAAGTGCACCCATGGAAGAAGGTCTCCTCTCCAATGATTCACCTGAAGAAGATAAAACAAAACTTTTAATTCTATATTGTACTTCGGGAGAGAAATTTTCATACCAATCTTGTGTATTCTATGTTGGGCTCATCATGATCCTCATGACATCTTCTCGCTAGACTCCTTGCATAGGTAAACCACTTGATTCACCACTTGAAAATATTATATCAAACAAAAGTCTAGAAACTAAAAAATATAACAAACCAGTATGTAACTTTCACAACTAAAATCAAAATCAAAACAAAAGACCTAAAAAAATTAAGCAATAAAATAACTGGCTCTCTTCTCTCTATTGATACTCAAATCTGTGTGTATATACAATGGCACGGAGTGTTGCCCTTATAGGAACGAACACCGGCCTGAGCTTCACACTCCAATCGTTGGGGTACCGATTGGGAATGGCTACATAGCTCTTCGGAGTGTCGCTCTATAACGTTGCGCACTCTTAATTGCAATGTATTTACAAGATGCAAATAGGCCTTTACATGAATTTAGGCTCTATAGCATATTTACATGTACAAAAATTCAAAATTTTACATCATATATCAATTTCATAGGATAATGTGGAATCATAGGCCTCCCCATATCCCCTTCCTCAATTGTGCAGCGGCTCGCAAACATGGTCTTCAAATTCTTCTTTGTCTTTTTCGGTCGGCTGATTTCTTGAAAAAAATAGCTTTCGCTATGGCCTCTGCTTCTTCATTGACCTGTTCCATTGTTTTTCCTTGTGTGGCAAGAAAGTAATTGTTCATTTGCATGTAATCTTCTTGCAGCGACAAGTTGGGGTATCCACCCATTCCGTGGTTTCCGAGTGGACTAAGTGGTGTGGTAATTAGAGTGTTATTTACAAGATGGTCATACCAACTATCCTCGATCAAAATTTTCGACATTTCAACAGAAGGGACGGGGCTGCATATGTGTAATTTGGAAATTCTTCTTTTGTATACAATTTCTAAGTGGATCGCAGGGCATAAGAGATAAGAGAAGCGATATTTACATAACTGTATGTATAATATGATCGGATGATAGGATGCGTGGACCTAAGCAAGTTATGCTCCTTTATTTTGTTCAGATATTGAGAGTAATTTACTTCCCAATCTATATAAATAGTCCATAAGTCAGGGAAAAAAATGATGGTTGGCATATCTGTGGGAAATGGATAAAGAACTAGGAACACGTTCATGAACATCAAAAATGTTTATTGTTTCCAATTTATCCACATACTCGTCCAAGGTAGAGAAAATTGTGTCCAATATTCAATAATATATATATACAAACATCTTGTAACAACATGGATGTAGTTTATTGGCACATTGAACTGATTCTGAACAATGGCTAAGGCCAAGAAACCTTTTTGGTGCATTGTTCGTTTGGCCCAAAAAAATTTAAGACTGGAGGAAGTCCAAGGACTTTCCCATTGCTCTTGGGTATAATCAAAAAGTTTTGGCAAAAATAGGTAATCCATTTTTTATGGGGCAAGGGAGATAGAAGAACGCGAACAGAGAAGAGAGCAAGAATATTGTGAAACAACTCTCCTGTTGTAATCAGCTGCTAAATGCAAAAACAGTCTAATAGACACCTTATGCTAAATGTAATTACAGCTTTAAGTATTCTAATTGCCCAACAGGATCTTAAAATTTAATTCATACTCTGAAACAAGAGTATAGTCCACCGAAGAGATTAGAGATGGTTTGTATGTAGTAGTACTACTGAAATCAGATTCAACGTGAAGTATAGTTCTGAAATAAATGGAAGAGCAGTATGATAACGCGAGTTCCTCAAGCATCAAAGATAGCCATCATCTGATCAGAAACTGAGGAGTCGTAAATGTCCGTGTTCTGATCAGAGTGAGTAAACAAGCGCGATCAAATAGCAATGAAAGTGCATTCAATCACAACAAGCATTCATCTACGTTGTACATAGATAAAAACAAGCTGCTGTTATATTACACTGAAGCACAATACAAAATAGCAATTACAACAAAAAATGACGGCGTAATTGGGAGGCTCAAAAAATGTGTCTCATGGACGGAGCAACCCGTAATCTGTGCTTGGATGATCTATTTATAGACTTCATCCGTGTATTAATTACATTGAATGCTTGTCACCTAATTAGAAAAGTCGTTGCACTTGGAAGTATATGGCTTTTGTGACAACTGTACGCAGTATTTACGGTCAATAATTTAGCATTGTTGACGCGGACGAGAACGTTCCTCGTTTATTGTGGACGACCTTCAGGATTTTTCTCTCTCTTCACATTTTTCGCAAGAAGCTGAAGGTGCCCTCAAAAAGATGGTGGTTTTTAAAACAGTTTAACGCATGAAAATAGATGACCTTCGGGATTTTTTCTCTCTTCGCATTTTTCGCAAGAAAATTTCTTGATAATCCACTCCTTGGACTTGAGTGAATCCTTTAACCACCAGTCGTGCTTTCCATTTTGCAATGGAACCATCAAAGTCGATCTTCTTCTTGAAGATCCACTTATTGTCGATAACTCTCTTGTGAGTGGGGAAGTCGACCAATGTCCAGGTCTAATTCGTCAAAAGTGAGTTGTACTCGCTTTCCATAGCTTCTTGCCACTTCACAGCATCCTTGGAGTTAATTGCCTCGGCTAGGCTCTCTGGTTCTTCTGATGAAGTCCATAATGATTGAGGTGCATACCTCTCAAGAACTGTCCGAGTCCGTGAGGATCTGCAGACGTTGGGTTGACCAGGATGCGATGATGTTTCTTCTTGAATTTCTTCAGATCTGTTCGAGCTAGCTTGGTTTGGTCTGATGATAGATATTGTCGGTTGCTCGACTTCTGTAGCTATAGTTGTAGGTTCTGGAAAAGGAACATCAACTTTGGAAGAATCCATGCTACGTAAAATAGGATGAAATGACATAGCATCGTTTATCGATGGTTGTTTGAAATCATAGTATGTATGCTCTTGAAATATTACATCCCTAGAGACAAATACTACATTGGTGGACGGATCATATACTTTATAAGTTTTATGTTCATCAAGATAGCCAATGAAAATGCATTTATTTGTCCTATGATCCAGCTTTTTCCTAAGTTGTTTAGGAATGTGAACAAAACACATACAACCAAAGATTTTTAAATGGTTGACACTAGGCTTGTGCCCATGCCAAACTTCATGAGGAGTCTTGTTGTTGACGGCTTTGGTGCTGGATTTGTTCTGCACGTAACAGGCTATGGTAGTAGCTTCTGCCCAGAACTTCGGAGGTAAGTGTGCTTGATGTAGCATGTATCTGGTTGAGTTGAGAAGAGTTCGAGTCTTCCTTTCTGCAATCCCGTTATGTTGAGGTGAATAGGAAGTGGTGAACTGTCTTCTAATACCATGTTCAGCCATGTAGTCGGACATCTCATTAGAGATGTATTCGTCACCACCATCAGTTCGGAGTGCCTTCACTTTCCTAGACGTTTGTGTCTCAGCCATGGCCTTGAATCTCTTGAACTTCAAAGGCTTCAGATTTGTGCTTAATGAGCATGGCTGTAGACCATCTAGAATAATCATCTATGAAAGTGATAAAATAGATTGCATCTCCTAATGACAGAGTTGGCATTGGACCACATAGATCGTTATGTACAAGATCTAATACATGCTTTGTTTTGATGGAATGTGATTTTGGAAACTTGCTTCTAGAGTGCTTCCCATAGATACATGATTCACAAAAGAAAGATTTCCTATCTAATGAAGACAAGAAATTCAAACCATCAACTAAATTAGTACAACACATATAAGAAAGTGATTTTGTATTTACGTGTCCAAATCGACTATGCCACAAAACAACACTATCGTTTACATTTTCATTAGAGATACTAGCTAATGCAATTGAATTAGAAAGTACGTAAAGATTTTTGACTCTAGTGCATGTAGTTAGAGTAGTATCTTCCTCGAGCATTGTACACTGCTTAGATGAGAAAGTAACAATGTAGCCCTCATCAGTTATCTTAGAGACTGATAACAGGTTCTTTGATAACTGAGAAACATGAAGGATGTATGGAACACAAATGGACAGATTGTTGTTGAAGCTGATCTTCACTGCTCCTTTGCCTTCCACGTGCATGGTGCTAGAATCTCCGAGGTAGATAAATTGGTCTCTACTGTAAGCTGTGTACTTCGTAACCCATTCCTTGCGAGAGGTTATGTGTTGGGTAGCGCCGTGGTCCAGGTGCCAGTTATCACAGTCTTCGCTGTTGTTGTAAGCCATTAACAAGTGTGTATCTGACTCCTTGAATTATGCCATGTTGGAGGAGTCTGGCTTCTGCTATTGTTGCTGCTTCTTTGCCTCATTGTAGATCCTGATGCGACACTCCTTGATGTCGTGATTAGCTCTTTTGAAATATCTACAGAAAAGCTTCTTGCGCGATTCACCATGCTCACCTTGAGTGTGAGGCTTCTGCTATTGTTGTTGCACTTGATTCGTGCCCTGCTCTGATACCATTCTGATGGGACAAGGGAGATAGAAGAACGCGAACGGAGAAGAGAGCAGGAATATTGCAGAACAGCTCTCCCATTGTAATCAGCTGCTAAATGCAAAAACAGTCTAATAGACAACTTATGCTAAATGTAATTACAGCTTTAAGTGTTCTAATTGCCCGACAGGATCTTAAAAATTAATTCATACTCTGAAACAAGAGTACAATCCACCGAAGAGATTAGAGATGGTTTGTATGTGGTACTACTGAAATCAGATTCAACGTGAAGTATAGTTCTGAAATAAATGGAAGAACAGTATGATAATGCGAGTTCCTCAGGCGTCAAAGACAGCCATCGTTTGATTAGAAACTGAGGAGTCATATATGTCCATGTTTTGATCAGAGTGAGTAAAAAACAAGCGCGATCAAACAACAATGAAAGTGCATTCAATCGCAACAAGCATTCATCTATGTTGTACACAGATAAAAGCAGATTGTTGTTATATTACACTGAAGCACAATACAAAATAGCAATTACAACAAAAAATGACAACATAATTGGGAGGCTCAAATAATGTGTCTCATGGACAGAGCAACCTGTAATCTGTACTTGGGTGATCTATTTATAAACTTCATCCGTGTATTAATTACATTGAATGCTTGTCACCTAATTAGGAAAGCAGTTGTACTTGGAAGTATATGGCTTATGTGACATCTGTACACAATATTTATGGTCAATAATTTAGCATCGTTGACGCGGACAAGGATGTCGTTGGAACGTTCCTCATTTATTGTGGACGACCTTCGGGATTTTTCTCTCTCTTCGTATTTTTCGCAAGAAGTTAAAGGTGCCCTCAAAAAGACGGTGGTCTTTAAAACAATTTAACGCATGAAAATAGATGACCTTCAGAATTTTCTCTCTCTTCACATTTTTTGCAAGAAGCCGAAGGTGTGTTAAAAACAGTTAATTTTTTTAACTATGTAAGTGTCGCATTTTGGGGAAGTGCGAAAAAGCCGAAGCTGTTAAAAACATAGTGTATTTCTGCAGACTGTTGAAAAAGTAATGTATTTTTACAAACTTGTTCTAAATGCAAGTTTTGTGGAAGTCCTTGAAGATGGCCAAGTCTTCAATGACTTCAAGTTATTAAACTTGACATCTGAAAATTGAAATTATGACAAGATTGGTTACCCTTTGTTGGAGATCAGTCGGAAGCCCGTTGTAGACGTTCTTCAAATAAATTGGTTGTCTAAATTTGTGATTCCAAGGAGACAACTGTGGGCTTAACTTCCAACAATTCTCCATTGGAGTTCTGGACTAAACAGAGGAGGTAAGAAGGCGGTTAGTTCCTGTTGAAATGTGGTAAATTTTGATCTTAGTAGGGAGTAGACTACCTTATTTTTTCTCTGTACACTGCCACTTGGTGAAGCTTCACTCTGCTGCGAAATCATTGCTACAGTCAGTGGTTCTTTTACAGCAGCTTCAGCAATAGATTTCGGCTTCTCGGCATCCTTGACATCAGTTTGCACTACTTGATCTCTATGGATTTGCTTGAAAACTGAGTCAGTCTGGATGGCCTTTCTGATATATCATGGACTGGCGCATCTGTCTGCATCGACTGCTCTTGGTGTTGGATAGGTTCTTCTTCAGGAATCTGGATCTGACATGAATGAAATTTGGCCTCTTCCAGCTCTTCCTTCAACTTTTCGTAGGCAGCCATCTGTGGTTGGAGATACTGTAGCTTGAAGACTTGAATAATTCTCTCTTGGATACCCTTCCAAGCTATCGGGTCAATCCTGTATTTTCCATGAGATACATAGGCTCCAAGTGTCACTTCGGCGCTTATTCGCCATAAGATCGTCTCCTCAACCTGTCTCTCATAAATTTTGTTGTCTTTGTTTAGCATGTTTGTGGAATTCAGCAGTTGGACAACAGAGTCTTGCAGTTGCTTCTGGTTTACTTCAGTGTTGTCCTTCAGCGTTGTCCTTGTCGACAATTGCTTCATTGAGTTTGTCGTTCAGCTCCTTGTTGGTGCTTCGTAGAGTAGCCTGCGCGTGTCTTTCTTTCTGTAGAGAAGCTTGCAGGGTCTGAAACTGCTACTTGAGTAATGCATTTTCATTTTCGAAATTGTTGGATTGATCCTGCATTGTCTCAAGTACTTCCAAAGTAGCATCAAACATGCCTTGAGCTTCTTCTAGGGTTGTGTTTTTCTTTGACAGCTCCACTTGAGCTGCTTCAAGTTCTTCGCTTTTCTACAAATGGTGTAATTTATGCCAACTAAATTAACTCTCAAGGCATCTGAACTAGCCCAACTTTTCGTTGAAAAGTTGTTCAGATTGTATGGCTTGCTAAATGATATTTTTAGTTACCGTAATTTCAAATTCATTGGCAAATTCTGGTAGTTAGTATTTGATAAGCTTGAAAGAACCCTTAGTCTTAGTTCTTCAGATCACCCAAAATCTGATGGGCAGATAGAACGTATCAATTAGATGTTGGAAGATATGTTTAGAGAAAATGTTTCTCACCGACAGTCTAATTGGAAAAGTATCTCCCAATGGTTGAGTTCACGCACAATAGTGCAAAGCATTTTGCCACCAGATTCAATCCTTTTATGCTTATGTATGGCTTTCAGCCACGTTCTTCGGTTTCTGTCAGACTCAAAGGTCTTAAAGTGCAAGTTGTAGTGGATTTCCTACAAGATATGCAAGAAATGCTGAAAGTGGCCAAAGAAAACATGAAAACCGCTCAAGATAGAGCTCAGTTTTATGCTAACCACGAGCTATTTCCACGATATAACGGCCCTTACAAGGTTGTAAAGAAAATCAAACGAGTCGCTTATTAGCTAGATCTTCTGATTGGGGTTGGGCTTCATCCTATTTTCCATGTAAGTCATTTGAAAGTGCAACTTAGTCGGAAGGATTCCCTAATTATGGATGGTGAACTGATTGAGTTGGAGAATCTGCCTTCCTTTGTGCCTAACGTGCCTAAAAAAGTGGTGTTGACGTTCGTCGTCACCAACTGAAAACCGTTTGGTTTCTAAATTTGGCAATGTGGGATATTTGGGAGTCAACCAGATTGAGTGTGAAGCATACAGTCCACCGAAGAGATTAGAAATGGTTTGTGTGTGGTATTACTGAGAATCAGAGTCAATGTGAAGTATGCTTCTGAAATAAATGGAAGAGCAATAAGATATCGCGGGTCACTCATGCGTCAAAGACAGCCATTGTCTGATCAGAAACTGAGGAGTTGTAGACGTTTGTGTTCTGATCAAAGTGAGTAAACAAGCGCGATCAAACAGCGATAAAGTACATTCAATCACAACAAACATTCATTCTACGTTATACACAAATAGAAAGCAAGCTGCTGCAATATTACACTGAAGCATGAATAGCAATTACAACCAAAGATTGACGGCGTAACTGGAAGGCTCAAATAATACGTCTTATGGACAGAGCGTCTCATGTAATCTGTGTTAGGATGATCTATTTATAGATTGCATCCATGTATTAACTACAATAAATGATTGTCACCTAATTAGGTAAGCCGTTGTACTTGTACCGTGACAATTGTACATAGTGTATATTGTCAACGCATAGGGAATGTCGACGTGGACGAGGGCATCACAAATTCTCTCACTTCACTTTATAAGAGAAGTGCCTTTCTCTCACTTCACAAATTTTGGGAATTGGCTGGGAACGTTCCTCATTCAAAGTAGAGTACCTTTGGCATTTGTCCCTCTCTTCGAGATTTTGCAAAAAAGATGGAATTTTCTCTCTCTTCGCAAACATTTCGCGATCAAAGTTGAAGGTGTTAAAAAATATTTGAACTTTTGAAATGTCACGAAACTGTCACGAACGTTTCGTGATAAAGTCAAGGGTGTTTAAAATAGTTGAACTTTTGAACTGTCGTGAAACTGCCGCAAACATTTCGCGAAAAAGTCGAGGGTGTTTAAAATAGTTGAACTTTTGGACTTTTGCGAACATTTTGCAAAGCTATCTCGAACATAGTTCATTTCTGTAGACTGTCTCGAAAGTCATGTATTTCTACAGACTTGTTCTAAATGCAAGTTTGCGGAAGCCCTTGAAGATGGCCAAGCCTTCAATGACTTCAAGTTATTAAAATCTAACATCTGAACTTGAAATTATGACAAGATTGGTTACCCTTTGTTGGAAATCAGCCGGAAGCCCATTGTAGACGTTCTTGAAATAAGTTGGTTGTCTAAGTTTGTGATTCCAAGGAGACAACTGTGGGCTTAATTTCCAACAATCCCCCTTAAGCTCACAATTGGTACCTTGGTGTCTTCGTCAGGTTCAGCATATTGAAGAACTTCTGGTGCTTGATCCTAGGAAGCGCTTTGGTGAAGATGTCTACGACCATTTCTGTTGTAGAGCAGTATTGAAATATCACTTGCCTTGAGAAAACTTTCTCCCGAATGAAATGATACTGGATTTCTATGTGCCTGGATTTGTCATTAAATCTGGGATTCAGTGACAGTGTAATACAGCTCAAGTTGTCACACAGAATGGTGGTAGCATTAAACTGAGTGTGATGCAAGTCATGAAGTAATAACCTGATCCATACAACTTCTTTTGAAACTTGACATGCTGCGATGTACTCTGTCTCTATTGAAGAAAGTGTAGCTGATTTCTGCTTCCTTGAGTTCCACGAAATCGGTCCCCTTGCCAGATAGAAACAGAACTCGGAGGTAGATTTTCTGGTAGAGACTGTTCCTCCCCGATTTGAGTCAGAGTAGCCTCGCTAGACGAGTGGGTCGATAGCATTTCCATCACAACATAAAATGTGATCTAAACTTCCCTGAATATATCTCATCACTCTCTTCAATGCAGGATTAGACATGAATTGACTTAATGTGCTAACAGTGTATGCTAAATCTGGTCTAGTACACAACATTGCATACATCAAAAATCCTATTAGTGAATGATAAGGATACCTCGCTATGTCGAGTACTTCACTATCAGAATCAACACTGGTAGGTTTAGTCAATACAATACTTGGATCCATTGGGGTATCAATTGGTGCCTATATGCTTTGAATAGACATTACAGTCAGTTGAATTATTCGCAAATCCCAATTGAATGAGATAAGAGTTGATTCTATCAAACCATGCTCTTGCGGCCTGTTTCAAACCATAGATTGCTTTGTGTAGCTTGCACACTTTGTGCTCTTGGCCTTTAATTTTGAATCCTTCCAGTTGGAAGGTATACAGCTCCTCTTCGACATTGTCGTTGAGAAATGTTGTCTTGACATCCATTTGGTGCATTTCGAGGTCTTTTGCGATTGCTAATGCAATTAGAGAAGTGATTGACTGCATCTTGATGACAGGACTGAAATTTTTTTGATAATCCACTCCTTGGACTTGAGTGAATCCTTTAACCACCAGCCGTGCTTTCTATTTAGCAATGGAACCATCAGAGTTGATCTTCTTCTTGAAGATCCACTTGTTGTCGATAACTCTCTTGTGAGTGGTGAAGTCGACCAGTGTCCAGGTCTGATTCATCAAAAGTGAGTTGTACTCATTTTCCATAGCTTCTTGTCACTTCACAGCATCCTTGGAGTTAATTTTAGGCTCTCTGGTTCTTCTGATGAAGTCCAGAATGATTGAGGTGTATACCTCTCAAGAACTGTCCGAGTCCGTGAGGATCTGCGGACGTTTGGTTGACCAGGATGCGATGATGCTTCTTCTTGAATTTCTCCAGATCTGCTTGAGCTGGCTTGGTCTGGTCCGATGACAGGTACTATCAGCTGCTCGGCTTCTGTAGCTATAGCTTCATGTTCCGTAGAAGGAACATTAATGTCCTACAACTGATAACTGATCCAATAAAGACTTGAAGCTGTCGATGTGAGAAGTGATGGCAGTAGAATCAGACATGCTAAGAGTAAAGAACTTCCTTCTAAGATGTAATCTAGTGGTTACATCATGAGTCTCATAGAGACTTGATAACAAATCTAATGTGTTCTTAGAGGTTTTGCATGTGGTAACGTGGGATATTTTGGGAGTCGGCCAGATTGACTGTGATACATGCTAAGGCCTTCTGATCCTTGATCTTCCATGACTTTGCTTGATCACCATCTTCTGGTTTCAGGTCAGCACCTTCTACTACATCCCAAAGTTCTCTATCTATCAACATCATCCAGAGTTTTAACTTCCAGATGTAGAAGTTAGAACCATTGAACTTGTCAATGATTCTAGTCTCGTTGAATAATGATGAAGAGTTATCTATATGAAACATGTTAATAGTAATACAAATGGAACAAACTTAATCTCTCGATTTATATGAGCTAGGCTCTGATACCAATCTGATGGGACAAGGGAGATAGAAAAATTCGAACGGAGAAGAGAGTAGGAATAGTGCGGAACAGCTCTTCCGGTACAATCAGCTGCTAAATGCAAAACAGTCTAATAGACATATGCTAAATGTGATCATAGCTTTAAGTGTTCTAATTGCCCAACAAGATCTTAAAACAATTAATTCATACTCTCAAAAACCAAGAGTATGGTCCACAGAAGAGATTAGAAATAGTTTGTGTGTGGTATTCTTGAGAATCAGATTCAATGTGAAGTATGGTTCTGAAATAAATGGAAGAGCAGTAAGATATCGCGAGTCCCTCAGGCGTCAAAGACAGCCATCGTCTGATCAGAAACTGAGGAGTCGTAGACGTCCGTATTCTGATCAGAGTGAGTAAACAAGCGTGATCAAACAACGATAAAGTACATTCAATCACAACAAGCATTCATTCTACGTTATACACAGATAGAAAGCAAGTTGCTGCTATATTACACTAAAGCACGAATAGCAATTACAACCAAAGATTGACGACATAACTGGGAGGCTCAAATAATACGTCTTATGGTTGGAGCGTCTCATGTAATCTGTGCTGGGATGATCTATTTATAGATTGCATCCATGTATTAACTACAATAAATGATTGTCACCTAATTAGGTAAGCCGTTGTACTTGGAAGTATATGGCTTCTGTGACAATATACATAGTGTACACTGTCAACCCATAGGGAATGTTGACGTGGACGAGGGTGTCGCAAATTCTCTCACTTTGCTTTATAAGGGAAGTGCCTTCTCTCACTTTGCAAATTTTGGGAAGTGGCTGGGAACATTCCTCGTTCAAAGTAGATGACCTTCGACATTTTTCTCTCTCTTCAGGATTTTGCAAAAAAGGCAAAGGTGCCCTTAAAAAGGCGAAGGTGTCTTTAAAATAGTTTAACTCATGAAAATAGATGACCTTCGGGAATTTTATCTCTCTTCATGAACATTTTGTGAACAAAGTTCAAGGTGTTAAAAAATATTTGAACTTTTGAATTGTCGCGAACATTTCGCAAAAAAGTCGAGGGTGTTTAAAATAGTTGAACTTTTGAACTGTCGCGAACATTTCGCGAAAAAGTTGAGGGTGTTTAAAATAGTTGAACTTTTGGATTGTCGCGAAACTTTTGCAAACATTTCGCGAAGCTGTCTCGAAACTGTCTCAAACATAGTTCATTTCTGCAGACTGTCTTGAAAGTAATGTATTTTTGCAGACTTGTTCTAAATGTAAGTTTGCGGAAGCCCTTGAAGATGGCCAAGTCTTCAATGACTTCAAGTTATTAAACTTAACATCTGAACTTGAAATTATGACAGGATTGGTTACCCTTTGCTGGAGATTAGCCGAAAGTCCATTGTAGACGTTCTTCAAATAAGTTTGTTGTCTGAGTTTGTGATTCCAAGGAGACAACTGTGGGCTTAATCTTCAACAAAAATATACACAAATTACACTCCTCATCAACGACGGGGCTCCGTTCTCGACTAGGCCCAGCTCTGGCACTCTCACATGCAGCCACGAAGCTAGCAAGAGAGAGACATTGACACGCATTAGTTCCTAATTTGAGAAATCGAATCAACACCTTCAATTGCATTTCAAATCTACAACACATAAGATGCCATGTGGATAGGCTGAACATTGAGAAATCTTTGGTGATGGCATAGGCTATAATTGTAAACCAGACATTATCACCTCCCACTCCCTCTCTCTGCTATGCATCTGCTGCTACATAATTGAAATAGAACTCGATTTGACAATGAGAGTTGAAATTACATATAAAATTAAACCTTGTAGTAACGTGAACTACATGGATGGACTGAAAATGCACGTGAATGAAGAGGTAAGGTAGCTCCAAGAATAAATGTGCAGAGAAGACAATTAACTACAACAAAGGAATGTGCACAGAAGAGAGTCACCCGCCATCTCTCTCTCTCTCTCTCTCTCTCTCTCTCTCTCTCTCTCTCTCTCTCTCTCTCTCTCTCTCTCTCTCTCTCTCTCTCTCTCTCTCTCTCTCTCTCTCTCTCTCTCTCTCTCTCTCTCTCTCTCTCTCTCTCTCTCTCAAGAAAATTCTGTCGAGGGAAGCCCCGCCTGAGGGCCTTCCTTGCTGGGATCGCCCTTGCCCGAGGATGGGACCAGCAAGGAAGGCCCCAGGGCTTCGGGCTTTCTCTTATGTAATGCCAATGCGTGAAGGTAAGTTTTTTTTTTTAAGCCGTACGGTACGAATGTACGGCCGCACACATGGACATTTTTTTCGGCCCGTGTGGTACGAACATACGGCTGTATGCGTGGACGTTGGTTTTTTTTTTTGCTTTTATATTGCAATTTTTTTTTCGATGGAATGTGCATGTGCTATGTGGCAGCCCCTCATTGGCTGTCCACATGCACATTCCACCATTTGATTGGTTGATTATGAAAGAATGATCACCTAAAATTCTAGTTCTAAAATTCACATGAACATTGTGTTGGGGGAGGTGCCTCCAAAATACAAAGGAAACCTTAGCACTTGGCATTACGTTTCCAGAATCTTCTAAAAGCACGTGTTTTGCCTAGAATTGACGTGTTGCCTTTCAACCCCACTTGAACCACATTTCAACTGCCCATCAAATGCATTTTAGGGCAAACGTGGACCAATGAAAATATGCAGAATGCGTTTTGTCTATCATTACTGACATTATTCTCTCTTTTCTCTCTCTCTCTCTCTCTCTCTCTCTCTCTCTCTCTCTCTCTCTCTCTCTCTCTCTTATCTCTCTCTCTCTCTCTCAACTTTTTTGTTGTAGAGAAGAGTCTCCTTCTATTGGGAGCAAACTAGGGAAGTTCAACCTTAAGTAGTCTTCTCTCTCCCAAGCGTCCTCATCATCTGACTTACCTTTCCAACGTAGCAAAACCTCTAAGGACGCATTAGGTTTGTTATCAAATCTCTATGAGACTCATTATGTAACACTAGATTACATCTTAGAAGGAAGTTCTTTACTCTTAGCATGTGTAATTCTACTGCCATCACTTCTCACATCGACGGTTTCAAGTCTTTATTGGATTAGTTATCAGCTGTAGGATGTTCTATTCAAGATGATGATGCCGTCATGACCTTGCTTTCTTCTCTTCCAAAGTCATATGAGCACTTTGTGATGATGATCTCCACACAACCTGACCTCACTCTTCAAAAGGTGATTGATCACCTACTTTAAGAAGAAATGCGGAGAAAGACTAGCGGCCTTTCTGTCAAAGACAAATCCATGGCTCTATACACCAAGAAGAAAGACTACTCCAAGGGTAAGAATCAAGTGCAGCATTAACAACAGAAGCCTCACACTCAAGGTGAGCATGGTGCCAATCATGACATCAAGGAGTGTTGTATCCGGATCTACAGTGAGGCAAAGAAGCAATAACAACAGCAGCCAGACTCCTCCAACGCGGTGGAATTCAAGGAACAAGAAACACATTTGTTAATGGCTTACAACAACAACAACGAAGACTGTGATAGCTGGTACCTGGACAACGGTGCTACCCAACACATGACCTCTCGCAAGGAATGGTTTACCGAGTATGCAGCTTATAGCAGAGATCAATTCATCTACCTCGGAGATTCAGACACCATACGCGTAGAAGGCAAAAGAACAGTGAAGATCACTTTCAACAATGATCTATCTATTTGTCTTCCCAACGTCCTTCACATTCCTCATCTATCAAAGAGCCTGTTATCAGTCTCTAAGATAAGTGATGAGGGCTACAATGTTACTTTCTCATCTGAGCAGTGTAAAATATTCGAGGAAGATACTACTCTAACTACATGCACTAGAGTCGGAAATCTTTACATACTCGCTAATTCAGTTGCATTAGCTAGTATCTCTAATGAAAATGTAAACGATAATGCTATTTTGTAGCATAGTCGATTTGGACACGTGAATACAAAATTACTTTCTTATATGTGTTGTAATACCTTAGTTGATGGATCGTATTTCCCTTCTTCATTAGATAGGAAATCTTTCATTTGTGAATCATGCACCTATGGCAAACACTCTAGAAGCAAGTTTCCCAAATCACATTCCATCAAAACAAAGCATGTATTGGGTTTTGTACATAACGATCTTTGTGGTCCAATGCCAACTCCATCCTTAGGAGATGCAATCTATTTTATCACTTTCATAGATGATTATTCGAGATGGTCTACAGTCATATTCATTAAGCACAAATCTGAAGCCTTTGAATGCTTCAAGAGATTCAAGGCCATGGCTGAGACACAAACGTGTACAAAAGTGAAGCACTCCGAAATGATGGTGGCGGCAAATACATCTCTAACGAGATGAATGACTACATGGCTGAGCATGGTATTAGAAGACAGTTCACTACTTCCTATTCACCTCAACAAAATGGGATTGCAGAAAGGAAGAATCAAACTCTTCTCAACTCAACTAGATCCATGCTACATCAAGCACACCTACCTACGAAGTTCTGGGCAGAAGCTACTGCCACAGCCTGTTACGTGCAGAACAGATCCAGCACCAAAGCCGTCAACAACAAGACTCCTCATGAAGTTTGGCATGGGCACAAGCCTAGTGTCAACCATTTAAAAATCTTTGGTTGTATATGTTTTGTTCACATTTCTAAACAGTTTAGGAAGAAGCTGAATCATAGGACAAATAAATGTATTTTCATTGGCTATTCTGATGAACATAAAGCTTATAAAGTTTATGATCTACTAGGGATGTAATATTTCAAGAACATATATACTATGATTTCAAACAACCATCGATAAACGATGCTATGTCATTTCATCCTATTTTACGTAGCATGGATTCTTCCAATGTTGATGTTCCTTCTATAGAACATGCAGTTATAGCTACAAAAGCCGAGTAGCTGACAGTACCTGTCATCAGACCAGACCAAGCCAGCTCGAGCAGATCTGGAGAAATTCAAGAAGAGGCATCATCGCATCCTGGTTAACCAAACGTCCGTAGATTCTCACGGACTCGGACAGTTCTTGAGAGGTATACACCTCAATCATTCTGGACTTCATCAGAAGAACCAGAGAGCCTAGCCGAAGCAATTAACTCCAATGATGTTGTGAAGTGACAGAAACTATAGAAAACGAGTACAACTCACTTTTGAGGAATCAAACCTGGACACTATTCGACTTCTCCACTCACAAGAGAGTTATCGATAACAAGTGGATCTTCAAGAAGAAGATCAACTTGATGGTTCCATTGCTAAATAGAAAGTACGGCTGGTGGTTAAAGGATTCACTCAAGTCCAAGGAGTGGATTATCTAGAAAGTTTTAGTCCTGTCGTCAAGATGCAGTCAATCAGTTCTCTGATTGCATTAGCAGCTGCGGAAGACCTCGAAATGCACCAAATGGATGTCAAGACAACATTTGTCAATGACAATGTCGAAGAGGAGCTGTACACCTTCCAACCGGAAGAATTCGAAGTCAAAGGCCAAGAGCACAAAGTGTGCAAGCTATACAAAGCAATCTACGATCTGAAACAGGCCGCAAGAGCATGGTTTGATAGAATCAACACTTATCTCATTCAATTGAGATTTGCAAACAATTAATGTCTATTCAAAGCATATAGGCACCAATTCAGTTCACATAGCTCTTTATGTAGATGATGCATTTATTTTGTCTAACGACACTTCTCTTTTGCACACTACTAAGAGTAATCACTCAAAGGAATTTGACGTGACTGATTTAGGAGCTGTCCATTCTTTGCTAGAAATTCACATTACTAGAAATAGACTTTAGAAGAAGATCTATCTTAGCCAGCAGACATATCTAAAAGACATTTTAGAAAAGTTTCATATGTTTGACTGCAAACCAATTGATACCTCAATGGATCCAAGTATTGTATTGACTAAACCTACCAGTGTTGATTCTGATAGTGAAGTACTCGACATAGCGAAGTACCCTTATCATTCACTAATAGGATCTTTGATGTATGCAATGCTATGTACTAGACCAGATTTAGCATACACTGTTAGCACGTTAAGTCAATTCATGTCTAGTCTTGCATAAAGAGAGTGATGAAATATATTCCGGAAAGTTTAGATCACATTTTATGTTATGATGGAAATGCTATCGACCCACTCATTCTACGAGGCTACTCCGACTCAGATTGGGGAGGAACAGTCTCTACCAAAAAATCTACCTCTGGGTTCTGTTTCTATCTGGCAGGGGGACGGATTTCGTGGAACTCAAGAAAGCAGAAATCAGTTGCGCTTTCTTCAACAGAGGCAGAGTACATCGCAGCATGTCAAGCTTCAAAAGAAGCTGTATGGATCAGGTTATGACTTCACGACTTGCATGACACTCAGCTCAATGCTACCACCATTTTGTGTGACAACTTGAGTTGTATTTCACTGTCACTGAATCCCAGATTTCATGGCAAATCCAAGCACATAGAAATCCAGTATTATTTCATTCGAGAGAAAGTTTTCTTAGGGCAAGTAATCCTTCAATACTACTCCACAAAAGAAATGGTCGCAGACATCTTCACCAAAGCGTTTTCCAGAATCAAGCACCAGAAGTTCTTCAACATGCTGAACCTGACGAAGACACCAAGGCACCAACCGTGACCTTAAAGGGGACTGTTGAAAATCAAGCCCAGAGTTGTCTCCTTGGAATTACAAACTCAGACAACCAACTTATTTGAAAAACGTCTACAACGGACTTCCGGCTGATCTCTAGCAAAGGGTAACCAATTTTGTCATAATTTCAAGTTCAGATGTTAAGTTTAATAACTTGAAGCCATTAAAGGCTTGGCCATCTTCAAGGGCTTCAGCAAACTTGCATTTAGAACAAGTCTACAGAAATACATTTGAGCCTCCCAGTTACGCCGTCAATCTTTGGTTTTAATTGCTATTCGTGCTTCAGTGCAGTAGCTTGCTTTCTATCTGTGTATAACGTAGAATGGATGTCTGTTGTGATTGAATGCACTTTATCGCTATTTGATCGCGCTTGTTTACTCACTCTGATCAGAACACGGACGTCTACAACTCCTCAGTTTATGATTAAACGATGGCTGTCTTTGACACCTGAGTGACTCACGATATCTTACTGCTCTTTCATTTATTTCAGAACCATACTTCACATTGAATCTGATTCTCAGTAATACCACACACAAACCATTTCTAATCTCTTCGGTGGACTGTACTCTTGATTTTTTAGAGTATGAATTAATTTTTTTAAGATCCTGCTGGGCAATTATAACACTTAAAGCTGCGATCACATTTAGCGTAGGCTGTCTATTAGATTGTTTTGCATTTAGCAGCTGATTGTAACGGGAGAGCTGTTCCGCAATATTCCTACTCTCTTTTCTGTTCGCGTTCTTCTATCTCCCTTGCCCCATCAATTTCAACAGCTCAAAGCTTGGAAATAGCTTTAGTAGATTTTGATGATGGCTTAACTGGGAGCCAAATGATCGCCCACATAAAGCATCTACCTTCCAAGAATCAGATATTGAAGTCTTACATTGGAATGGATTACTATAAGGCCATTGTCCCTCCTATGATCCTTTGCAACATCATCGAGAATCTTGTGTGGTATACTCAGTATGCTCCTTATCATGAAAAAATTATCAAGAAATTTTAGAACAAAATTAATCACTCTTATGGATTTGTATAACTGAATATCTTCTTGTAAAGTTAGACAAATTTTGGAACATTGGGTGATAGTGATTATGTTTAGGCCCCTTAAACATATTCCTCTTTTGAATCAATGAAATAATCTCAATTGGATGCGAATGTTATTTTCTTTGGCAAATTTCAAAGTTCAAACTGCATATTTCAAAATGCAAGGAGACATGCATAATCTCCTTCTTGAAAAATTTGAAGAGAAAAATTGCCACCTCTTCATGGCAAAATGCCAACAAGACAATACTAACAGCTCTGACTATAACAAGTACTAACAATTTGGAAGAGATCATTTTGCATCCAATCGACATTATTTCATTGATTTGAAATGGAAATATGTTTGAGCCTATGTTTCAAATTATAAAATGCACAAGAGATACAAATTTATGTATAGATAGATTGATTGCCAAATTGAGTAGTCACAACAAAAATGAGAATGAAGACGAGGAGTATATGCCTAGCTATAGACAACAATGTGTATATCCCTAGGTAATTGCCTATTGGTCTAAAAATTTCTAGAGTTTTGTTTACAATACAACATTGTTTCTCCTCTTGATAGGGTTTGTAGTGTCCTCAAACTAGACAACTAATTGTCTTCAAGCTTATCACATCTACCATTTCCAAGAACATTGAGATCTACAAAGTGAAAATTTGACTGGAAGCTACAAAGTATACACATATTCACATTAGAAATCATTATGCTTTGTGTTACTTCTCTTATTGTCTCATTGCAATCAATTTTGTATATGTTGTCAACTCTCTCTCTCTCTCTCTCTCTCTCTCTCTCTCTCTCTCTCTCTCTCTCTCTCTCTCTCTCTCTCTCTCTCTCTCTCTCTTCCTTGCTGCAACTTTGGTGATGCAATGGATTTGTGATCGACTAAGCTTCTACAATGATCAAAGCAATGATGTTGCAGCCAGACTTCTATTGAAGGATGTTTAAAGGGGCAAAGACAGTAGTAGAAGAACTATTTCCCTCTGAATTGAAGCCTAACTAGCTTCAATCAAGAAAACTATTGTGGTGATCCTATTGTTGCTTGCTCCTTGCTTCAGCCTCATGCCTTCATGCCCCTTTATGCAATAGTCAATCGATGAGCCTTTGTTCTCCTATAGTTGAAGCTTTTTGTAAAATGAAGGTTGTAATCAATTGACTTTGTTGATTTTTGTATTGTTCTTAATCAGTTATTCAATGGGCTATTTGTACATGATTTATAATCTTTTGTTATTCCTTGTTGTTTATTGCTTTGATGGAGTATTCAAGATTAAAGCTCACGTGTGTTCAACATTTTCTTTTGGTTATGAGGGTGTCTGTATAGTTGATTTGTGTTTACAAGAATGAAAACAAATATGAATCTTGTAATTGTAGACAATAAGTACTAAACAAAAATTTCATCTAGCATAAAATATAGAGACTGAGAGCAATTTCAAACTTTGGAATTCATTAGGGCTCATGAAAGGAATCAATAGAACCATAGTTCAATAATTATATGAAAATGTTTGCAATCTTCAAACATAAGAATTTGCAAGTTTGACAAGAAGTCAACAAGCTTGCAAACATTTTCATGGGCAATACCTTCCCACATGTTAACTTGCATTAAGATGGGAAATATTATGGTAGTGTGGATGAGTTGTGGCTCATATTCAAATATATCTTATAGATTCCATTGGTGTGGAAAAAAAAGCTATGGATGATGAAAGCTACTTAATCAGATTCCCTATAAAGTAAAGAAGCATGTTTGATGCATTTATGGAGAGAATGTAGCTCCTTTTCTGGTACATTTGTGGAGAAAGGGGTCTACGTGACAAAGATTGAAGCTTTGTGCTACTAGATCAGACAATAAATCAAGTTGAGGTGACGAGGGTTGAGCAAAGGAGCAAATATAGCAAAAAACCAATGCGAAACAAAGATCTGGGAAATAGAACTGATCTAAGCAAAGTTGGTCGTGATTTTATGATTACTCGTGAAGATGAATTGTTGCTCGATTTCTATAGTGCCAGACTCCATTTGTGTACCCTTGCTCTCATGTGCAAGCGCTGGTTCATGCTTTGGCTGGGGCAAAACCAAATTTATTCATGAAAGTAACTTTCTTCAAATAGGCCCTCAATATTTTTTCTCACATTCTCTCGTAATGGTCGCATCAAGCAATTTTTGGCATTTTGTTCAATGAGTATTTGGCAAGTTTTGTAAACTACATGCATAATGTCAAAAATCCAAGATTTATAAATAACAGTTTTGCAAGCTAGTCGCATAATGTAAAACTTGCCAACAATTCCCTCACAAAATTGTCAAACCCCATGAGACATACGCTCAAACATATATCCATTTTAAATGGATGAAATAATATCATTTGGATGCGAATGATCTTTCCTTGGCAAATTTCAAAGTTGAAACTGTAGATTTCGAAATTGCAAGGAGACAGGCATAATGTCCTTGAAAAATTTGAAGAGGAAAATTGCCACCTCTTCATGACAGAATGCCAACAAGACAATACTAATAGCTCTAACTATAACAAGTACCAACAATTTGAAAGAGATCATTCCGCATCCAATTGACATTATCGCATCGATTTGAAATTATATGTTTGAGCTTATGTTTTAAATTACAAAATTCACAAAGGATATAAATTCATGTACAAAAAAAAATTGATTGCCAAAATGAGTAGTCAAACAAAAATGAGAATAAAGACAAGGAATATATGCCTAGCTATAAACAATGATGTGTATATGCCAAGCTAATTGCCTATTGGTCTGAAAATTTCTAGAGTTTTGTTTCCATACAACATTGTTTCTCCTTCGGTAGGGTTTGTAATGTCCTCAAATTAGGCAACTAAATGTCTTCAAAGCTTTTATCAAAACATATATCACATCTACCCTTTCCAAGAACATTGAGTTTTACAAAGTGAAAATTTGACTAAAAGCTACAAAGTGAACTTTTTCAAGATAATATTTGCTCAACAATAAATGTGTGCTAAAATGTGCCCTACACCCTAAACTCTAGACCTAGAAGGAACAATTCAGAAGCACTTTCGCATTGTTTGATAGTCCCACGATTCACCTCCAAACATTTCATTTGCAGGTGCCTTATTTGCAAGAGCCCAAAAGCAATGTCGGAACACATTTTTTATTTTGATAGCAAAGCATGCTTATGTGGCTCCCACCAAATTAATGCTTAGGCATGAGGGATGGATAAAGGTAATAAAGTAGATGCTTCACACATGGAAAAGGACTTAGGCACCATGTATCTCTCTCTCTCTCTCTCTCTCTCTCTCTCTCTCTCTCTCTCTCTCTCTCTCTCTCTCTCTCTCTCTCTCTCTCTCTCTCTCTCTCTCTCTCTCTCTCTCTCTCTCTAACCTAGCAACACAATTCTAGCCTTCAATTGAGATTAATAATTGACCTATTAATATATGTGATTATCATTGAATTTTTGAGATGCGTCGACAACTATGTTGTAGTGGATCGTGATCCGCTGCAAAAACGTTTCGGATCGTGCGATCTGGAACATCCGCGATCTGCGACCCGGATCGCAAATTTTTATTTTTATTTATTTCAATTTTTTTTTTGTGGAAGGAGGAGTAATGGCAATTTTTTTTTTTTTTTGAGTTTAATACTAACTAAACCATAATTGAATGGTGGACATGCTTTTCCAATAGATATCAAAAATCAGTTTTGAATGGTGTTCTGATGCCAATGGTTTGCAGATCTATTGAATCCGTTTTCTGTTAGAAAATGGTAGAAAGAGTTAGAGGAAGCCTTCCTTAGACTGGCGGGAATTGTATACTTCTTTTGGAATAGCTGAAACAGGGGGTTCGGGGGGCGGTAGCCCCTCCGAGAAATAGGGGGTCCGGGGGGCGATAGCTCCCTGGTGGGAGGTTTGGAGGGCAACGCCCCCCAATGGCGGGGTCCGGGGGCTGCCGGTAGACCCCGACCCCGACCCCGAC
Source organism: Diphasiastrum complanatum (assembly GCA_029204225.1). Taxonomy (NCBI): domain Eukaryota; kingdom Viridiplantae; phylum Streptophyta; class Lycopodiopsida; order Lycopodiales; family Lycopodiaceae; genus Diphasiastrum; species Diphasiastrum complanatum. Next base: position 5,969,823 of record CM055101.1, read on the forward strand.
GGTAAGGCCTCTTCATGATTTGGCCTTCCAACTCCTTGAGTGAAAACACACTTTTTGGTGTTTCGCACCCGAAACAGTCGGCAAACTACACAGTCATAATGCTCTCAATCAGAGCTTTCATCTGATACCCATATTGCCTAAAAAAATTTCAAAAAAAAAAATGATTCTGCACGATTCTGGGAAAATCCCGAAATGCGAAATCGCGGTGCATCTATGGCTGAAACCATCTACCGATGTCCAAATTTCTGAAACCACATGGAAATGCAGCCAGTTTTTTTAAACCATCTACTGATGTCCAAATTTCTAATCAATGTAGCCTGTAGTCTGAAACCAAGCAACAGATCTGCATAACAATTGTTTTTTTTATATCCTTTCACATGATACCCATATTGGCAGCTTTACAAAAAAAAAAAAAATTGGCGTTCCGAAAAACCCTAATGGGAAATCCCGGATCGCGTTCCGGAACACGATCCGGAACGCGTTCCGGAATGCGGACTGCAACCTTGGTTGACAATGTATGCAAAATTGATTACAATGAGACAATAAGAGAAATAACAAAGAATAATGATTTCTGATGTGAACAAACTTTTGAGTTCATTCATTAAGCTGTCTGGGGAAAACTAATAGAGATTTTTATGACCATAAGTATTGAGATGTGAAATTCAGTTGTGGAAGTTGCAATACAGATTATGTCTTAGTAGAAGTGAATTACTATCAGAGTATTCTCCATTGCCTATTCAATAAACAGGCTAAAAGGGGGAATGCAAGAACTTCTTGGCTGTAGAAGCTTCCCTTGTCAAATTTCATCCTTTAAATAGACACAAAATCTAGTCAAAGGGGTAATAAGGTGCTAAACCTTTATGGATCTTGGTAGTGTTACCTGGTTCAGAATTGACCTTTCCAGAGTTGGACGAATCAGCATGAATCATGGTTCTGAACCAGGTCCCTCCCAAAAGAATCGGAAAGAATTTTTTTTTTTGTTGCATATTTCTAGATATAATGCTAAAAATAATCTAATGTAATATGTATAATGTTTACAATGTTTCTGAAATCTTACAGATGTTAGATTGCTATTGAATACATACATATCAAAGTTCACTGTTGCCGGTGCAAAGCTGAAGCCTGAAACCAAATTAGAATTCAGTGTCCAAAGAATCACAAGTGCACATGACAATGTTGAATGGACACATTTCAAACTTTACAAACAAGATTCCATGCTCCAACTTCCACTTAACATTGTAATATATGATTAATTCATGCTCCCTCCATCTTCAAACATCCACCACACAGTACACTAGGTAAACATCTAAATACAAATCAAAACATTAAAAAGCCAAAACAAAGAATTGTTGATGTCACATTCAAAGAATTGTTCAAAATCAAAGAACCGTTGGTCTTTTTTTTCCCGAGGTCTGATTCTTTCTGATTCAAATCAGACCCGAACGTTTCATTGACGAATGGCAGTTCGTTTGGCAACAAACCGTGATTCATGGAAACACTAGATCTTGTTGAGTAGGTTTTGTTTAGCTTTATGCTTGGTGATTTCTCACCTAAATATGTAATATGGATGCCTGAACATGTGATGAAATTTATTGCTCCAAACCCGTGGTAATTCTTCTGCATAGCAACAATCTCAGTCATCTTGAACTTGATGATGCCCCATGAATTGCTACTTATATTTGATCTTCAAAGATTAACTTGTGTGTTGTAAACGAAAGAATTATAGCCATCATTAAACATCTCCTAAGTAGCTGTGATCTTTTTCTGGTTCTTCATGCAAGTGAATACTGGTCCTAATATAGTGAAACTGTTTAGTTTTTTAACCCCAGCAATCTTCATTTGGTTCTTGGTAGCCTATTCTGAAAAGATTATGCAAGTAAATTTTCTTTTACAGGATTCATGTGAGCATGTTTACTCCAACTTAATTTGTTTCTTCAAGTATAATAGCTGGTACATTTTGTTAGAGTTTGATATGTTAAACCTTATTTTGCCAAGGAGCAAACAGAAGTCATCCATAAAACCCCACAGGCTCTTCAATTTCAGCAGAGCAGAAAGCTTCCTTCCGTGCTCGACACTGCCAAAAAACAAGCAAAATACAGTCAAGAATTTAAAACTTATCCATTTTTGTGAGAACGCATTCATTTAGTCCTAAATGACGTAAATAGATATTACGGTTTGATGAAACTCTGTTTTTTATTTTTTCGAGCCTTGTATGGTTTTTTCTTTTATATTTTGAAATTTTATGGTCATTTGACATTCCAATGATTCGATGTTTAAAAAGAAAGATACACTGTCAAATTGGGATTTGAATGAACTGGGAACTATGTTTCTCATTTCTAGTATACAGCTTCCCTTCTTTCAGAGAATCCAGTGTTTAGAGGTAACTTAACGGTGGATGAGCTTTTGCTTAGAAATGAAAGCTGTCTTGAGATAAACTTCACACATGTCGTAAGTGTTGACCCCAAGTTATTTAATGCATTTTTTCCAAAAGCAGAAGAACGCCATTCTCCAGAAATTGAGTACAGCTAAACAATGTTCTTAATCTCCTCTCTGACTTTGCAATATAAATACCAACTTTGGTATTTTCATTCAGGAACCAGTGACAAAGGCATGTATTAGTCAAATGAATGATGACTTATAATTTTCTTGAGTTGGTCTTTCGAGCATGAAGTGGAGTTTTTTAAGCCTGTCTATAGCAACCTAATTTCAAATATTGCGTTTGTGTTAATTTAGGGCAACAGCCTTTTACTCGAAAGACGTATTACACCTGATGAGAGATTCAAGGTTAACGTACTTTTGTTTGTCACATTCTTATGTTTGTGCATATTTTCCCATCAGCACTGTGCTTTGTTTCTACGACTGTCTTCTATATCTAAGAGTTGCAGCTATCAATCACACTGGTTTGTATTGTCAATTTAGTTTTTGGTCTACTGGTATAAATCATTACCTTCCAATTGAGCTCAAATGTGTCAGGTTTGTTCCACAGCCTTCACCTTCTACATTCTAGAGTCTGGCAAGCAGACTTGGAACTCCTCCTGGGAGTAATCACATGGACAGATATGGATTCTCTTACAAATAGCAGCTTTAACAATCCTTTGCTCAAAGCCAGTGCATTTTGTATTTTCTTCACTTTGATCTTAGCAACATACCCAATCTATCAATTGTGTTTTACGGTTGAACCCATTGACTTCACTCACAGCCATAGTTGGTCTAAAAACGGCTAAAATAGCAATAAGTATTTCCTTTTGTTGTTATCCTGAGATCATCTCATTGTCAGGATGTCCAGAAAGATGTTTGACTGTACAAATAAATACCCAGTAACTCCAAAGTGGGTAAAAGCCTGAGCATACATTTGTACAGACACAACACAAGCAAGCCATTGTTTCAAAACCTTCCCAAGAGGCATTGATCTTCAAATATACATAACCAACTAACTTGTCCACCGTGTATCTAGTGGGTGCTATGCAATGATGCACCAAACACTTGCCCATTGCAAATCCCAATAATTCCTTGGAAACTAACTTGACTACAGATATGTGCATATTACGTCCAGGCCCCCAGGGTAGTACCTGACATAATAAGTGAAGCACAATTTATTAATTATGGAGTCGACCCACAAAGTCTTAGACCACCAGCTTCATCATGCACAGTTCATATCAAATGTTACGACATGCATACTCACTACGTCGATGCCCAAGAGTCACATACACAAAATTATCTTTCATCCATTTGTACAAAGGCCAATCAACTCCATTGATATTACTCCTCCGGAGGTGAAGGGGTCATGATGAAGGCTAGCACTTTAGAGCAAAGCCAAAGAAAAAAGAAAAGTGAGTTAAATTTACATTTCATCAGTTAGGCTTGTTCAAATCCTAACTAGAAAGCATTGTTGGTGGGCAAAATGCACCCCTGAAGATAGAGGGAACCAGCACAAAATAGCTGGCTGCGACTCGGATGAAGACGTCACATGAGAATGGATTGTCAGCTGATAGGGAAGAAAAATATGTCGATGTTATGTTAAGGATAATACCCAATGTAACGAAGGAAACATGCAATGATTAACCTAACTTGACTGACTTCAGTAGCACACAGAAGGGCCATGAACAGGAAGGAGAGAAAGGAATCATGATAAAATTCCAAGTGACAAACGAATAGATTATTGTCACATGCCTAAAGATTGTGCAACTCACATATACATTTTCTTCTATCAAGCTACTATTCTTTGCGATTAAGAACACGATTTGGCTATGCTTATTATTGAGCACTTCAAAAAAAGATGCAATATACATATGTTTATGAGTTTGGGTTGAACACTGCTCATCTGTGATACAAGAGAGCACATCAAATCCAAATTCTTACTTTTGTATTTATTTTGATTTTTGTTATCCATTTAACACCTAAGCACCAAAATAAGAAGTCCCTTACTAGCTTCTACATTGCTTTGATTTGAGGCATATTTATGGTAAAGATCCGTAGTAAGAAGATTGGGTTAGTGGAAATGTTGTGAAGCATCGTGTACAATTTTGGTGAAGGAACCAAGAGGAGGTTAGAAAGGTGCCTTTATACCTTAGTGCTATGAAAAATCACTTATACCAGTGAAACTATTCCGAGTTTCTGCATTGTACAATTATCAATCGCACAGGCTTTACATTGTTTCACAGTCAGAGGATGACATAGGGGTACCCAATTGGAATAGGAAAAATATATATGGTATGATGTGAGGTACCTGCAAGCAATGGCCACAATGTATTTTATGACCAACCATGCAGCTATATGTATCAAACAGAGGAACCCCCAAGGTGCTAGCAAAAGTCACCACCTGGACCTTTGTGAGATTACTGCAACCATGCCATAAAACAGAAGTATCAATGTATGTACTCTATGCCTCCAAAATATCGTACACAGCTTGAGGAAGAGAATTTATTACTGAGATAAACAAGATTCTGGAAAAGTGCTTGCAGGCACTGAACAAAAAAAGAAACAGATACAGACAGCTGGATGAGAGACTGCTATCAGCTAGTAACAAGATGATTGAAATGCTTCAAACCATAGACTTACCCGAGTTATGACTAGAATTTCATAATGCTCTATTGAGTAATGGAATGTGGCAATGCAGTTTAGCTGACCCACTAAGGTGACATGCCCACAAAAATGGGTGTTGGATAAAGAGGACATATTCATAACAATGTATCCTAGTATATTGCTATTATATATCTAGGATAGAATCATGTCCCTAGCTAACCAGGGTTATGCTACGGTTAATAAAGAGTTAGTGACCCAAGGCTAGGATAAGTTAGTTGGACCTACGGTTAAGGGATACCCTTAGTTGGTAAGCCCATGACTCTAAGCTTGTAACTTGAAACCAATTATAGAACCACTAGAATGGACATGCATACGAGTTTTTAACCCCATAAGCACTCTTGGAAATACGGCTAGGGTTACAGCTATATAAGAGTGTGCTTGGACAGCCGTGGACGTTATTCCTACACCACAACCCTTCACATTGCCACCTCACTCTCCTTCCTTTCCATAAGACATGAACCTGATTCTGAATACACTCTAGAGTCTCTTGCAATACTTGATGTGATGTCAAATGTTTGAGCTTCCACCTCCATGTCATCCAAGTAGCACCTCCACTCCACACCTCCTCCATGAAGCTCAAAAATGGGTGTTGGATAAAGAGGACATATTCATAACAATGTATCCTAGTATATTGCTATTATATATCTAGGATAGAATCATGTCCCTAGCTAACCAGGGTTATGCTACGGTTAATAAAGAGTTAGTGACCCAAGGCTAGGATAAGTTAGTTGGACCTACGGTTAAGGGATACCCTTAGTTGGTAAGCCCATGACTCTAAGCTTGTAACTTGAAACCAATTATAGAACCACTAGAATGGACATGCATACGAGTTTTTAACCCCATAAGCACTCTTGGAAATACGGCTAGGGTTACAGCTATATAAGAGTGTGCTTGGACAGCCGTGGACGTTATTCCTACACCACAACCCTTCACATTGCCACCTCACTCTCCTTCCTTTCCATAAGACATGAACCTGATTCTGAATACACTCTAGAGTCTCTTGCAATACTTGATGTGATGTCAAATGTTTGAGCTTCCACCTCCATGTCATCCAAGTAGCACCTCCACTCCACACCTCCTCCATGAAGCAAGACGTCAGTACCACGCTTTACTAAGAAATTAAAAGTTCGCAAACAAAGAAGCCAAAAGTACAAGTCTCATTAACCTCTTATTCCATTCTTGATCAAGGGCTTTTAGGTTAATGTCCTATATACGGACTCAATAAGCCACCACCTTTTATATGTACCAAAAACAATTTCCATTACTGTCTGATTTCTCTCTTTTCACTCCCCTTATAATATGTGAAGCTATAGATAGAATGAAATGTAAGCATGCCTATGATATTGATACCTTGAGGCAGAGTTTTTATTCATCTGCAGACATCATTTTAACTAGAACACATAAAACTTCAACAACCCATTTTGCTCCAACCATTGTAAATGAGTAAATGTGAGGAAGTCCACATTTTCGAAAATAACAAGTTATTTTTTTTATACATTTAAAATTATTACCATGTAGTAAGACCTTTGAGTCGACAATACCACCATAGCATAGCCATGTCTTTAAGCAAGAAAATCATGCATATGATCCCCATGTGGTGTGATGGATCCACTCTCTCAAAATAGAACCGCAACTTGAATAACCATTGTTGCACAATTTGAGAGTACATTGGCCATTGTAAGCCTCGGGATGTTTAACTTTCAACTTTTTGTGCAAGCCAGAATACAAATGATGGACTTTCATGTCATCATATAACTGAGGAAGTGGATCAATTTTGAAGACAATTCCTGATTAGTATTCATAATAATCTCACTATAGACTACTGAAGGATGATACCATATAATTTTGCGAAAACATGCCCCATCATGATGAGAGAGAGAGAGCGAGAGAGAGAGAGAGAGAGAGAGAGAGAGAGAAAGCTTTATTAATGTCTTTTCCATGCCAAAAGGCATATAAGACTAGTACATGTACATGTCAAGTATGTGGTAACCGTAGGAGCGTATGAAACGTCTCCAAAACTATAACAGAAATAACAAATCTAACTACTATGAACTGAAATAGAAACTGAAAAAGATGCGATGATATATGAAGCATGTGGGAGCATATATACTGCTAAATGTCATGAATATGGTATGACACTATCATCCAATCCTGTCACGCTGATGCTATAAAAGGATGTAATACGGGCTGCAACATGAGGAACCACTGGTGGTCGCTGACGTCGTCTAAGAGGATGAGGTCTCCTCATGATCAGTTGTGTAGCTCGTGTAGCAATATGAGTGTGAGTGGGACATAGTCTCTGATCCCGGTGGGCATGTAAGTTGTCATCAACCTCATCAACATCAAATGAGAGAGAGCACTTTATTAATGAGAGAGAGCACTTTATTAATGTCTTTTTCATGCCAAAAGGCATATAAGACGAAAGAAGTACATGTCAAGTGTGTAGTATCAGTGAGAGCATATGGAACATCTCCGAAATAGTAAAGAAGAATTGCATATAGATCCAAAGTACTAAAATGTCAGTGAAATACAATACAATAAATGTCCTACTACAAATGAATGATGTAATGGTGTAGTATGCTATCATCAATGGAACCATGTCCTACTATTGCTGAAGAAGGTTGTGAGACAAGCTGTCACTGGAGGTATGGCTGGAATGAGTTGTTGTCATCGTGAAGGTTGTGCCATGAGAGGCGTGTGTCCTCAAGGTAGGGTGGGTACCTCTAACTGCAACATGGCATTGACTAACACATTGTCTCTAGTCTCTATGTGTAGGAATGTCATCATCATTATCACCATAATCTAACTCTAGCTTTGTCTGTGATCTCCTCCTAGAGAAAGGAGGAAAGAATCTGAAGTTGTGTATTAGAGCGACTTTGCTAATTTGTCTGACATATCTCTTGCCGCAATAAGAATGTCACCCATACCACAAGAGCAATACAACGTGGGTCCTCGTATGTTATGAGAGAATGCAACATGGCTAGTGTGTCATGGAATAAAAACTACAATCTCCCTCGGATCTTATAATAGACAAGGCATTTGAAGATAAAGTGTTCCTCAGACTCCACTTCACCCAAGAACATAACTGACAAATCCTTTCCTCTCTCAAGGTATCTTGGAAGCGTCTAGTCTCACAAGCTAGTGTGATGAAATTCGGAGTTGGCCCATTATGAACATGAGCCCATGAGATAGTCCTGAATTCAATATCGCATCTAACTCCTAAAAGTGAGTTCGATAATAGTTAGGTTTGACCCCCAACTGACCCTGCCATGCATGGTCATGGCTACAGCTCCATCATTTCCCAGCTTCTTCAAGACAAACACATTTCCATTAGTAGTGAAACACTAGATCTAACAGATCAAATATGATTATATGCAAAAATATAAAATAGTTGGATGCAGGAAACACGACATAGGGCTAGGAGCAGTCTGCATAGAGGTGGCAGACTATACATAGAACACTTCATGAAGCAATTTAGGGGGAAAAGAATAGCGAAGCAATTTAGGGGGAAAAGAATAGCATACAAATAGCACACATAGGGGAGGGGGGAGTAGAGAAACATTCACTAGGAAAAATAAGATCTTCCAAAAAGAGCATGATGGTGGAGAGGCCAGCTTAAAAACCAAACACGACCCTCTCTACAAGTGAAAACCTGCAGCAGCTCTAGTGATCCCCACAAAGTTGGAGCAGATATTGAACTTAGGCCTCAATAATGTTGTTCCATTCAGTTTTTATCATTTCAAGCACAAATCGGTTGCCAGAATGGAGGATGCAGCCAGAAGAGGAATGCTTGGAGGTTAAAATAGTAATAAAGCTTGTGCAAAATGGGAAGAGGCATGACTTTTAGCCCGTACTCCCTGGCACAAAGGATTGTGATGTGGACACTAAAAGTAATAAGACAGATAATCAGAAGTTCTGAGTGTCTGACAGGAGTCGTCTAAATGCAAGAAATGTCAGCAATCTCCAAGAAAATCTTTTGTGGTAATAGAACAAGCACAGATGAGCAGAGCTTAGTCATAAGTTCACCTTAAGGGTGTGGTCACTGTAACAGGAGGTTGCAACGTAGAGGTGGTCTTTTGAAAACTCTCCATAAACTTCTGTGAAGAACTGCAAACATAGTCAGGGAAATATCAGTCCAAAGACTTATCTGGCATAACTATTGTAAATCAAAAGGAAGTTTTCATGAATCAATACAAAAGACCTTGTGAATGGGGCCAAAATGAATGTTTTTATGAAAGGCCTTAAAGTTTCAACCTTGAGTAAGATCCAAGATCATCTTTGATGATGCTAATTGCTAAGTCTTGTACACCAACCTTGAAAAAATGAAGCAAAGCAAGAAATGTCAATCAGTATGGTAATACACCTCTTAAACCAAAAAATGAGTTGTTCCTGCTTCGCCAAGGAAAGGACATGACAAGGGCATTAATATCGGCACTCTTCGGCAGGAATTGCAGCAATACAATTTCATAGCTAATAATTTTTTTTATTAAAGATAACAGACATAACATTTAGGCCTTGATTCTAAATCACATTATTCCTGAACACTATTTGTCCTATCATACTACAAAATTGATCCAACAAGAGTTGGTCAAGTCGTTGAGTAACTAGAGATCCTATGGGGAAACCAAGATATAGAATTTTCCCTTCCCACCCAGAAGGGCATCCACTAAGAACGGCTGAACTCAACGAGACTACATGATGTGAAGTAATAACAACCAGAGAATTGTGATACAAAAGCTGATCCTTTCATCACAAAAAGTCATTCAATTCTGCTCATCAACATCTAACATTTCATTTCCTGTTGCTTCACTTAGATATACCTGAGAAGCATAACTCGCTCCAACTGCTAGAAGCACTAGATTCCTATGAGGAAAGGGTATATGAAATCGAGCAGGCATTTGCAAGGTGCGGAATGCTTCTCCAACCTGCAAAATAATAATCCACAATCTTCAGGTGTTACAACGTAACTCAACTTCTGCATTCAGCGATAGTCTACTGGTAAGTTACTGGCCAGTGACCCGAAACTCAAATAAGGAAAGAAGAGGTTCTTCTGAGTATCACATGTAGAAGTTGACAGTGAATCATCTGCCTTTCTTTGCATCTGACACTTGTGTTATGGCCATTTCATTCACAAGTGGCACTATGAAAGGAACACCTTATACTTGTTTTCTTGTTTTTTTAACACCCACATATTAAAAGGCAGTTTCTTTTGTTTATGGTGGGTGTACAATCTTTGCAGAACTGCGAGAATCAGTCCCTCTATACCAGACCTGATTCCCATCTGGTTACCATTCTAGTACAATATGTTTTGCATTTGAGATGGTACAAAAATAAAAGGTCTTCCTTGAGGAGTAGAAACCCCAAACTTACAAAAATTAAGCTACACCAAGCTAACTCCTAAGAATACATTCCAGATCAATCGACTGATGTAGAAGACTAGCACACTATTGTGGCTTCATAAGGGAACTAGTCTTCCAAGTCATTGGTATGCCCTATTGTAGAGACCTACATGTGCTTGGTTGAAAAAATTAATAATAATAAGTGGTCAACATTGCACGATGTGCAAAAATTCCAATTGTGCATAGGCCACTGTGAGAAGCAGCACCCCAATAAAGGATCAAATATCTCAGAAGATGCACAAAATAAGTTTCTTGTTGTGATAGCATAAAAAGGAAGTCATGATGAAACCTAGCACTGAAGAGCAAAGCCCTTTGAATGATGTACCGACTCCTCATAGCAAAACAAGGAGCATCTGAATTTCATCACCTGACTTTGCACAGAACCTAACTAAATCACACAATTGGTGGGCAAAATGCACCACTAGAAATAGAAAGGATTAGCACAATCTAGCTGGATGTAACTTTGAACAAAGATCCTAGATGAAAATTGCATGTCCACTAATTCAGCAGAAATATATATGTCTAGGATAGTACCAAGAGTGATTTTAAGGATCTTTCCCTTGTAATCATACAATTTTCCAATTCACCCAATAGGTAAAATCTTTGACATCTTCCCCAATGTTTCTACATGTGCTATGTCTTAACAAACAACATAATTCAGCATTGTTTTAAGCATAGTCCAAGATATGGACACAGCGAAAAAATTAGACTTTATACTCTAAAAGAGATTAATGGAATAGAAAAATCCAAAATTTCAAAGGCAAGAACAAAACAAGAGGTAAAAGCATGTTCTATAGATAAATGTTGATAGCCTAAAATTCTCATCCAGTATCGTTGTCAATCAAAATTTAACTCTATAAATTGCTCTTTCCAGACTCCAATTAGAGTGGTGATTGTCATTCATTGGCCATGTGCACCCTCAACTTGGTTTCAAAGGCTTCATGATTCATTTCAACTACTTCCAAGTATGAAAGTACATATACGCTCAACAACGTAAGAACCTTGTAGTCTTTTGTGCAATTGTGCAAGAAGTTCCATGATGGATAATTTCATTGATTTTCAAAAGCTTCAAAACAAATGCCATGGCTTCATTCCAAAAGATAGTTTTAAGCAACTTATACAAGCGAGGTACCCAACACATAAGGGCTATGATGGTGCCAATACTGTGAAAGATGGTTGTATTTTCTGAAAAATGGGATCTTACATGGGATATATATTGATATTATGTCCCGGATAATACCCAACATAACAAAGGAGACGTGCACTCTTACATGGGACGTGACGATCCAAGTCAGTGTCAAAAGGGAAACTTACATGGGACATATCAATGCGAGCGAGCTTCAGGCATAAATGCTTGCACAATTTCTCACAAGCCTGTTCTTCCATCAAAGCTCCTTTTTGTCCATAATTTATAAATCTAATCAGTTTAAAGGATGTCTCATCAATTTTCGTTACAAGATAGAAATTGCATTAGCAATTCTATGTCAAAAACTTGAATGGATTTAGCAATGCTTACAAGGGTAGGGTTGGCCAAACATGAGCCTCAGAACTGGAGTCAAAAGAAAATAATAACTGATAACTAATAAATGCATGCTTAATTTGTGATGATTGGATTGATAACTGATGGTAAATAGGATCAGACAGCCTTTGAGTATTTCTAAAGCAAGAGATAGTGGAGCTTACAAAGGGTAGAGTAGTTGAGATGTGCGTTGATAAAGTAGGGTGGCACTGTCCAGCCCGCCGCTTAGGAGGACTACGCTCGCTCCTCCTGCCATATCCTTATTTCTTCGTAGCTCAGAGAAATTTGATGACCTATTTGGGCTTTTATGACGTTCGCCTGTTTGAGCGCTCGAAATCAAACAAATTAGTGTACCTACTACAACATCTGTTCGCTGAAATCAGTCCATCAAACTCAAACTCTCACACACACACTTTGAACATTGGTGTCTTCCAAGCCTATCAACATGTGACACACGCGTTCAATATGAGCCAAAACTCAAATTTTGGCTATTTCTCATCTCCAAAACCCTAATTTCAATGAAACCCTAAAATTCAGGCCTTCCATTTTGAAGATCATAATGACTCATTTCAAGCTTTTTTAGGGTTTAAATCACAACATATATTTATCTATATATACTAAAAAAAAAGTGGTTTCCGGGCAGCTCACGCTGCCTGTCACGCTTTCTCGGGCAGCGTGAGCTGCCCGAAATCCCCCCCTTGCCATTTCCTGCACGCTGCCCGTCACTTTTGAATTTGCCCACCGTTGGGTGGGCAAGCGTTACTAGTTTTATATATCAAAGAAATTTTAGTGAGAGGGTGTATCCATACCTGTGTCACACTACCTACCTACTTAGGTTCCAACGTTCAAAAAAGTTTTCTCCCCCCCCCCCTTTTCTCTCTCTCTCTCTCTCTCTCTCTCTCTCTCTCTCTCTCTCTCTCACAGGGAGGGCGCAAGGCAGGGCACTCGGGGAGTCCGCGTCGGGAGGGCACAAGGAGGGGGTGCAAGGAGGACGTGTAGGGAGGGCATAGGAAGAGCGCGAGGGGCACTCAGGGAGGGCGCGCTGGGAGGGTGTAGGGAGGAGGACACATGGAGGGCGTGCAGGGAGGGTGCGCATGGCGGGCAAAAGGCCGGGCGCGCAGAGAGGGCATAGGGAGGCGCGCAAGGGAGGGCGCGTAGAGAGGGCGCACAGGGAGGGCATAGGGAGAGTGTGCGGGGAGGCCACTCGAGGAGGCATGCCGGGAGGGTTTAGGGAGGGCACATGGAGCCCCGGGTGTGGAGAGGGCACGCATGGTGGGCAAAAGGGTAGGCTCATAGGGAAGTGCGTAAGGGAGGGGGCGTAGGGAGGGCTCTCTCTCTCTCTCTCTCTCTCTCTCTCTCTCTCTCTCTCTCTCTCTCTCTCTCTCTCTCTCTCTCTCTCTCTCTCGCTCTCTCTCTCTCTCTCTCTCTCCACAGGCAGCTTGCCTAGAAAAGAAACTCCCAATTTTTCAAATTTTGTACCCTCCCCTTTGCCCACCCACCCAAAACCCTGCCCTCCCCGCCCAAAACGCCTACCCGCCTGCACACTTGCCCGCCCAAAACGCCTGCCCTGCCCGCCCGCACACTTGCGGGCTCACATCGCTAGTATAACTTATAGGCTTCTAATCCAAATTGCATTTTAGTTAAGGGATTAAAACAAAACACATAAAAAGCATTTCAAATACGTTTTAGGGCAAACGTGAACAAATGAGAATAGACAAAACCCTTTTTGTGTATCATTGGCCACATTCTCTCTCTCTCTCTCTCTCAACTCACATTATTGCTATTTTCATTCCTAAACACTAAAAATTAAACCCTAACCCTAAATTTAAAACAAAACCTCTTCCTCTTGCTAGTGCCCCTCTTTCTCTCGCTTGCATTGCATCTTCACAGTCTTTATACCTTATCTCTCTCTCTCTAGAAATTTCTCTTTCTAGAAGTTTCTAAAAGCACGTGTTCTCTCTCTGAACTCAAAGTGTGTGATTTTCAAACCCACTTCAACTGCTTTTCAATTGCCCTTCAAATACATTTAAACGTGGACCAATGAGAAGCTCCAAATGCATTTTGTTTATCATTGCTGACATTCTCTCTCTCTCTCTCTCTCTCTCTCTCTCTCTCTCTCTCTCTCTCTCTCTCTCTCTCTCTCTCTCTCTCTCTCTCTCTCTCTCTCTCTCTCTCTCTCTCTCACACACACACACACACACACACACACACACACATTATCGCTATTTTTATCTGAAAACCATGAAAAAGTAACCCTAAATAAAAACCCTAAAAATCATAAAATCAACACGCTCTCTCCCTCTCCCATCCACTCTATAGTGCTACGCTCTTCTCTCTCTCTCTCTCTCTCTCTCTCTCTCTCTCTCTCTCAACTCACATTATCTCTCCTCTCAGTCACCATCTCTCATGCTCTCTCCAGCTCACTCAAGATCCTCTTGCTCCTAGTCCCCCTCACGACCCCTGAGAGCGCGCTCTCTCTCTCTCTCTCTCTCTCTCTCTCTCTCTCTCTCTCTCTCTCTCTCTCTCTCTCTCTCTCTCTCTCTCTCTCTCTCTCTCTCTCTCTCTCTCTCTCTCTCTCTCTCTCTCATCACACATTACACATACTTTGTAGAATATGATAAAAAAAAACGCCTCTCTCTCAATCTCATCAACGTTCCTCTCTCTCCGTTAGCAATCCAAAATAGATAGTTTTCACCAATTTTCAAACCTAAAGTGCAATGAGACTCCCTACATTGTTGTTGAGATCACCAGACCACTTAGCCTTTGTAGCTTTTACAGTTTGACAACTTTTTTTGGAATCCAAATAAATTTCTTTTTCTTTGTTTCGCACGAGATAAAAATTCAATCTATTGTAAAATAGTTGAGGATTCAATTGTCGCTGTTGAAATTGTTGATTTTAATGGCCAATGAAATTCTTCAAACAAGTTTGTATCTCCCAAGCCAATGCTCAAAAAATCTCTTTTAAGTTATCCTCAAAAAACCTACTTTTTTTAAAACTTCTCAGTTTTTTGAAGAGTATCATCATAAAAGGCTTTATATGCTTGTATAAAAAAATCGTTAAATATTTTATGATATTGGTTTTTGAGAAAACATGCCGGTCCTATTCCTATACTTTGTCGATTTTTTCTAAGCGCTATTCCAAATTAAGCAAATTGAGTTTTTGCTCTTAAAAAAATTCCACCCATCAATTTCGATCAAACTCTTCAAAAAAATGGTAAGCTACTTAAACAATTGATTCCAAAAAGTTCAATGATGCAAATGCTTCTTGGTTTCTAAGAAATTTCTAAGAAGAGGCTTGAATCTAGGAACAAAATTTGTTTGGATGTCAAGCTAACCAATTAAGCCAAATCCGTTAAATAGCACTAAACGATGTTCTCTTTGAGCTTTATGCTCTTCCAGAATGGACATTAGATAAAACAAAGGCACAAGCTCAACTTGAGTAGAAGACACACTATGTAAAATGAATTCCTTCATAAAGTATCACATCACAGAGTTAAAAAATTGTTGTCTCCACAATAATGCGATGTCACCATCATTATTTGTAATTTTAAATTGGTGTTGAAAACTGATATTGTTGATTGGTGCTATGCAATGTTCTGCTAATAAAAATCCCATTTTCATTGTTTTTGAAATTCTTCAAAACAACCAACATGGACAATTATGCCAACACTATTTCATTTTTATTTTTTCTAGAAATATTACCAAGGTGCATAGTAGAAAGATCTCGGAATGGCTTTTACCAAATTCAATTCTATTTTATGAATTATGGTAATGGTAAAGTTTGGATCATTTCGAAAGTTGGGATAGTTAAAATACACTTTATAATGGAAAGTGTCATTGAATGTAAGAGCTCCAACCAATTGAACCTGAATGAAATCTGCTTTATGTAAATTCTTTGGCACCCTAACGAATTGTGTAGTAGCATTTTTTATGATCCATCTCATAGATGATGAGACCCAAGTACTTTTGAAAAGACTCCAAACAATTTTTTCCTATGTTTTGCAAACTTCTGTCTTACCGTTGTTTGATGTTCTATATGGACTTGGAGTGACTTTGTAATCTCCATTAATAAAATACAGAGAATTGATTTAGAAAATTGAGAGCATAAATAGAATGTAAAATGTCGGTGTAAATAAATTTTAAAAACAATAAAATTTAGAACTTGTGAAATAGTTTTTCTCTTGTATAGTTTTAGCTTGTTCTCTTAGCACTTTCAACTGCTCACAAGTAGTACAAACTGTTGGATTATTCTTCCGATGATCGACTAATCATTTTTAATCTTCATCCACTACATTACCCAACTTTGCAGTTTTATGCATGTTTCTACACAGTCTGCAGAAGTACACAAAAATCGCTCACAGGTGAATTCTACAAGTAAATTTCGAAGTACTAACTGGACGGATGCCAGCTCACTATGGCCAACTGGCCATTGTGATCTACGACCTAATCAGATGTTCTATTGGATGCCCGTTATCCGCTTAGTATAAATAGCTGAATATTTCTACATTTCAATTCAAGCAATTCATTCATGTAATGTATTGAAGTAGAATTTAGTAGCTCTCTCAAGCTTTCAAGCTTGAACACTCTTGAGAATTCTAGCTCAGGTCTTTAGAGTTCTTTTAGAGTTTTGCTATTAGCGCTTATTGCTTATCAACGGAAGTGGAAATCAGACAAAGTTTTTAGAGATAGCTTAGAGTACACAATTTTTATCCACAATTGTCTTGTGCTCATCATTTTGCTGAATCAATCTATCCTTTATTGCATTTAGTATTATGTCAGAATCTCTATGATCTCATATTGCTTTTGTCTCTCGAGTCTGATCAATGCTGAATTATCGATAGGACAAGTAAGATCCTTGCACTTGGCAAGAGGCATGGAAACTTATATAGATTGGCACATTGATATTCTGATACTAGTCAAGCCTTGAAACGCCCCAAGATGCGGACATGTAACCGACTAGAGCGAGGACCAAGCCGCCCAGCCCAAGTAGCATAAGCAAGTTGTGATAATACAGTAATTTGGACCTTGAATGAGTGCATTTAATGCCTCACAAGAGTGATTGATTGATTGATCATAAAGACAACGCAAACTAGACATTAGATTTTGAGATCTAGGTCAACAAATTAGCATCTATCAATCAAGAGCAACCTTTAATCATTAATCAAACACAAAGTATAGCCCACACACATATGGAACTATACGTAGTACGGCCTGTAAACTAAGAACAAAGTAAAAATGACTTTGATCTTGCTTGGATCCAAAAAACAACAATACATAGAGTAGAAACTCTAGTCTTGCCAATGAGCTCTCAAAAATAATGTAAGTGCTTACTCTGAAGAGTCTCCTACATAGAAAAGCCTCTTCCTTTGTCAAGTTAGGTGAATTTCTAGCATGTAATAAGGAATTTAATATGGGCTTTCTTGTGCTAATTTGCCAACCTAGCCTCATTCCTAGAGTCATGTCAAGTAGGTGGCTAGTTGGTCAATCTCCACCACAAATCTAGGATTTAGGTACTATAAAGTAGGAATCACTACTATATTGACTTGACCTACTCTTTAGACTTGATCTAAACTACACTAGGATATGTTTCCCACATGGCTCCATGGCCTCATACGTGTGGAACCCACTTATGTACATATTACATGATTTTTGATCAAGCTAGATTTGCCAATTTTTGGCAATTTCTCACACTCCTCAAATTTAGCTTGATCTATTTACAAGTTACTCTCTTTGCTAGATGAAAGAAATATTTAGAAGTGTCTAAAAAATCCAGTTACAAACAAAGAACTTTTGAGACTCCAATAGAGAATGATGTGGCATGAAGGATATTTCACCACCTCTTAAAGTATCCCTTATAAGATGTTTCATAAATGTGTTTATATACATGTAGTACACTTCAAAAACTATACATCATGGTTGAATGGAGAAATTGCATGCAATTTGATGATTCGGCCTTTGTCATTGAGGACCTCCTTGGAACTCTTATGTTTTGAGGCCGATCCTCAAGATCTTACTCTATTTGATGCTCCTACTCAATGCTAGCAAGATCACACTTTCACAAGGTCTCACACTTTCACTCTCAAGGATCCTCCTTTGCCAAGTTCACACTCTCAAAAGTAACATTAGCTTCCAACTTAAACAATCTTCCTTCCACTAGCTTCCATGGAAACAATATTGTGGTACACAAAGTACAAACATTCGAGTTGTGATTAGAGCTGACAACCAAGGTGTTTGCAACCTTATAGTGACTTACACAAAGTTATATCAAGATCAACAAAGGTCTTGATCACTATCTATTTCACTCTCCTCACCAATGTCAATAATGCTTGGAAAAATTGTCTTGCCTAATTCCCCAAGAATAGAGCACTCAAGCTTGAGCTAAACGTCAACTTTCTCAGATCCAAAAACTACTTCTAGAATCACCTAGGTCTAATTCACTCTCTCCTTGAGAGCTGGTAAGGATCAAAAGAGATTTGAAGCTAGACTACTTGACAATTTTTCACTCTATTGACTACTCTTGAGAAAATCAATAAACACAAAGTAGATTGAACTTCTAGACCCTCCCTAAGTTGTTGTCCAAAATTTGCCTCCTAGAAACTCACTTGATATTCACAAAGACACAAGTGGCAAGATCCCTATGATCTTGATTCAAAAGAACACTTAGAAAGGAGTCTATAAAACAATGCTCAAAAAAATTGAAAGTGATTTGAATCTAGAAACTCACAAAGGTTTCACTTGTCTTGATTATCTTCAATTTTGACTTCTAGACCTTTCTTTGGAATTCTAGTCACAACCCTCACACTCCCTCACAAAGATAGAATGGAGATAAGATGAGATTCTATCAAAGAACTATCAAGTCAAGTCAATTTCTTCAATTTTTGGACAAAACCATGGCTAAATCTCTCTTCCTCTTCTTGATGGTTTTTCAATACCTATAAAACACATGAAATCAGCCTCAAATAATTAAATCTCATGACACTAAGCCAAATCTAATTGATGGAAAACATACTTGATGCTTTTCCTAGGTTTAGCACAAAAAACTCATCAAGATGACACAAAATCAAATTCTTTGGCTCTTGTGAATATTTGAAGTTAAAAGCTGGTATACAGGTTCCCACATGTGTGGTAATTATAGCTGCTGACCCTCACCAAGTTTGGATCCTAAATCTTCAACCTAAGACTTGATTTGAACTTGCCCTCTCAAGACTAGCTTTCTAGCAACAACTTGCTAAAAATATATTGTCCTTTGATCAATGATTATTCTCTTGTCCTTGGCTTTGATACCATGTGAAAGTAGAGATTGTACCTTGAATGAGTGCATATAATGCCTCACAAGAGTGATTTATTGATTGATCATAAAACAATGCAAACTAGACACTATATTTTGAGATCTAGATCAACAAATTAGCATCTATCAATCAATTAATCATTAATCAAACACAAAGTACAGCCCACACATGTGTGGAACAATACATAGTACGGCCTATAGACTGAAAACAAAGTACAAATGACTTTCATCTTGCTTGGATCCAAAAAGCAACAAGTACATAGAGTAGAAACTCGAGTCTTGCCAATGAGCTCTCAAAAATAATCTGAGTGCTTACTATGGAGAGTCTCCTACATAGCCTCTTCCTTTGTAAAGTTAGGTGAATTTCTAGCATGTAATAAGGAAGTTAACTTGGCTTTCTTGCCTAATTTGCCAACCTAGCCTCATTCCTAGAGTCACGTCAAGTAGGTGGCTAGTTGGTCAGTCTCCAACCACAAATCTAGATAAAGTAGGAATCACTACCAAATTGACTTGAACTACTCTTTAGACTTGATCTAACCTACACTAGGATAGGTTTCTCACGTGGCTCCATGGCCTCACAAATGTGGGATCCACTTGTGTACATTTTGCATGATTTTTTATTAAGCTAGATTTGTCAATTTTTGGCAAATTCTCACACAAGTGGCAGGAGCAGGATCAACAAGAAATGGGTCAACTGACACATCAATAAGAGGTAGGCCAGGAGTATCAAGAATCTGGATGTAAATGTCAGAATCATTAGGAGTAATGGCCTCATGGTAAAAAATAGTTGTACTAGGGCCAAGAGTGACGACAACGATGGGCCATGTGGTTCGGGCTCTTATAGTTGTTATGGACATGCATTGTAGTCCATACTTTTTTACTTTCAACAATATTAGTGGACACATAGTTTATATTATACGTGACGGGTCTAGAAATACTATTTTACATGGTTTTTTATTTTTGGCCCTAATTTTTGAATGTCACTTTCCCTCCAAATCAATATGAAAGGAGGTAGGATTTGTCCACTAAAAATAGCCACTAAGGCTGGTCATTTGCTAATTTTGATCTTCTTGTAGAGGAGTTGTACTATTCTAGAGATCTTAATTGGAGATTTGCTTGAGCTATCAACGACCACTGATATTCATACAATTTCTTAGTTGAGAATGCTATGTGAATGTCTTTTGCTATTTTTTATGCATCATTGTGTTTGCAGATACTTTTGGGACAGGATCCTTTCTTCTCCACTCCACAACTCATCTCATCCTATTGTAATATAGTTCTCTTCCGGCTTCACCCTTCCCACCGAGCTCATACCCTAAGCTTGCAATAAAGAACCTCAGCCCAAAAACCAATCAAGAAACTAAGAAACCAGCCAAACAAAACCCCAAAGCATGCAAGAAATCAAGAAATCAAGAACTCAAGAGCTATTTACAGCAAATAAATGCCAAGAAAGGAAAGAAGACAAAGCAGATCAAAGCTTATCTACAACATTTACATTTCCAAACAAGAACACAAAGAAGCATATCCTAACTTCTAACCTACCTTGAAACATCAAAACATCATCCATATCTATGCTAAAATCAACTATTTACATTAACTAGAGAGAGAGAGAGAGAGAGAGAGAGAGAGAGAGAGAGAGAGAGAGAGAGAGAGAGAGAGAGAGAGAGAGAGAGAGAGAGAGAGAGAGAGAGAGAGAGAGAGAGAGAGAGAGAGAGAGAGAGAGAGAGAGAGAGAGAGAGAGAGAGAGAGAGAGAGAGAGAGCTTGGATCTTCCAAGAAGAGGAGGAAGAGAGAGATCAAGAATCAAGAAGTAGAGAGGAGAAGGGAGATGGAGGAGAGGGGAGGAGAGACACCACGAGCGAGGAGAGGCACCAAAGTTGAGTAGAGTTTCCCCTATTCACAATAGTATTTCTTTACAATGGTGTACAATAGGTGCCTTTTTATCTTTGGGGTGGCCCTTGCCCCTTGCTTCCTATTGGCTACTTGCAAGGAGGTGGGATTGAAATCCACACCCTTCACAAGAAACACAAACTAATCTACGGTGTGGTGTACAAAGAAGCACACCCCACCTAACTACAAAAACTTAGGAACTTATTAAGTTTAACTTCCACTTTGGCCTTTTAATATTATTTTAATCACATGGCCCAAAGTCGAGTTTATTTCAAAATAGATAATTTACAAGTGCTCATTGGGCCATGGTCTTACGCACGCAGGATGCCACGACCCTCGCAACTTATTGTTAATGTTGGCCTCAAGGAATCTGCCAACATTGCCCCCTTCTCAATCAACTGCAGGTCCCTCTGTAGTATTGGATGAGGAGATTTATTGAAGATGACTTTATTGGTGACTTGTGAAGACTTTGCAGTTGGAAAAGCGTAAAAATTTTATCGCTTGCGTAAAACCAACAGCTTATTAGAAAATTGTCTTTCTTTTTTGTTGTGAGGAAAGGTTTTCAAAAACCTTGCATTCGATTGAATATGTCACAACTACTTTCTTTTGGCCTCAAATCTTTGACTTAATTGCACATTCCCATTTGAATCTTGGACATTGAAAATAGAAGCATCTTTGTCATCTGCTTGAAAGTTGTGTTGCAGGTGAAAAATTAGCAGCTTGAGGTTGATCAGCCCAATAGCCACTTCGTTGAAGAACATAGACAAAGTAGCGGATAATGACTCGTTACCATGCTTCATGAGCTTTGTAGGATCATTGATTCATAGAGAATTCTTGAATGTACTTGGCCTAAATGGCTTGTGACCCAGAAAACACTAGAAACTAACGAAGAAGAAAAAGTAATAAAATAGAGTACGAAATAGAAATGTCATGCTATATCTCTCATCTTTCTTCTTTTCACTCATTCTTTGAAAAGGGCACTCAAGGAAGCTTCAATAAGAAATGTAAAGTAAAAAACATTGAAATAAATAACTAGTGGTGAGGCCCATGAAAAGAATAGTTTAAAGAATAGGTTAAATTTGTGAGATAAGAATTTACAAGCTTTTTTTTGTTTCTTTTTTCCTGAAAAAAGATATAAAAAGAGAAAAAAGTCCTTGCTGGAATGGTAGTCCGCTTCTGATAGGAAGTATTGCAGGTCTGTAAGAGTGTTTCATATGAATAGTTGTTGAGTGTGGCAGTTCGGTTGAAGCCATATTGTATACCACCAATCGTAATTGTATGGCGTGTCTTGATTGTGTGTTCGAGACAACCACTTGAAATATGTAGGTGGCGCTTGACTCCTTGGTATAGAATGGTTACTCTCTGCATATTCATCGTAAGAGTTGTATGTATAAATATAGTCGGGGTATATTGGAGAGATTGATGAATCATTGAAATCTTGGTATTGATATTCATCATGAAGTGATGAATGAGGAAAATATTCATTTGTTTTTGCAGAATAATATAAAGATTGATAAGCATTTCCATTTGAATAGACCCTTTGACTGCATGGCGCATGAACAACTTCACCTGAATCCACTGGTTGAGGTCTTGTTGTTTGAGAAGCAGTGTATAAGTGCATTTCTCGCGTTGTAGGTGCATGTGCCTTTGGATGTTGATGCATAGGTTGGTGTGCTTGAGTAGCAACTGCTCCATTGGACATGGTAGTTCGATTTGAATAGCAGGAGTAGATTGCTTTAGATCTACACTGCTTGGTTGATTTTGTAGTTGAAGCTCATTCTCTCTGAAACAACTTGCATTTGCTTGCAACAACCCCGGAGAACCATTCCCACTTGATTCATCTTCATTCTGATTTGGCCTTTTTGGCACTTGTTCCTCTACACTTTGTTTAGTGGGAGATATAGATGTGTTGGCTCCGTCCTCTTTAGCCGTTGATTGCTCATCCTTCCATGTGTACCCCTTCTGCAACATCCAGTGGAGAACGTTTTGCTTTGATAGCTCAATGTGGTTGTTTATAGACATGAAATCAAAAAACTCTTGTAGATATCCCTTTGGAGGCATGAAGAGTTCTTGACTTGGTGGAAATCCATGATGTCTTGCCAATATGTTTACCACATCATCATTTTTTTCATTGCCTTTCCTTCTTGTTCTCCACCAAGGTTGAAAGCTTCTTTTGAATCCTCGTGTTTTGTTACCTTTAACCACTTAAAGTAGGAATTTTTGAATTGATCTAGTGGCCAACAATCTAGAACTTCGTTAGAAGCTCGTGTGAATTGATCTTGAGGTGAAGTTTCAGTCATGCATTCTTGTGGTACACTTCTTGTCATTAGTCTTGGACATAAAACTTCAGTCAGATTTTCATCTCGATCATTACTTCTAGATTGTTGTGCTTTCTTCCTCGCTCTTACCCTTTGTTTTTCTTTTCGTTCAGATTCATCAAGTTCTTTCTTTTCCTCACTCCTCAATATCTTTTCCTTTTCTACCCCACCACCTTCAAAAGATTTTCTTTGAATCCGCATACCCCGTGTCTGCCAACCATAAAAAAATATGGCTCTTTAAAATCATCAGGTGAGTGTTGTGTGAACATTGATAAATATGCTAGCCAACAAATTGTGACATTATGACTTGATTTAGAATCTTCATAGAAATCATCTTGTTGGTTTTTTAGTAATTCATCATTCTTAGGATCTAACACCATATGATCTGCCTCTTGCTCTTGACTCCTCATCTTTTCTTGTTCCATCTGTTCCTTTTGTTCAAGCTTCGTCCATTCCATTACTTCGGCTTTGTCCCTTACCTTTGCATACCACCACCTTCTAAACATCTTCTTTGAATCGTTATAGTCCATCTCATTGAGCCATTTGAAGTAGTGCCCCTTATCGAATCTGATGGTTGCAAGTTGAAACGTGATAAATAGTCTGGCCAACATATGTTAAACTTTCGATCTGATGTGGAATTATCATCTTGATCTTCGCGTTGACTAGCCAGTCCTTCACCACAATGATCTTCATTTCTTACGTCTTCCTGATCTTGACCTTGATCTCTTGGATCAACAACTTTAGTAGATTCTTCTGTTTGTATCGCAGTTGTGGCTTGCTGATCCATTGTGGATTGATTCCCAATGACATCATACCAAATTTTAAATAATTCTTCATCATGCGTTGCTTCAGCTCCTTTTATCCACTACAAGTATTGTTGTTGCATATTTGGAGAGATTCCAGATCTATGTAGAGAATCGATCACTTGTTCTGTAATTCGATCAGTAGCTTGATTATGAGATGGACTATTGTGATGAGTGATAGGCCTGTCTTCACATTTCATCAATCTGTATGGCTCTGTCTTTTTCTTGTTTTGAGATGTTGTTGCTATTGTTGGCCCCTTCTCATTTGATGGTCCTAATTGTCCAATTTTGTTTTCAACGAATATATCTCTTGTCCACCATGTTCAAAAATTGTTTCTGTGTCTTCAAACTTATTTGCATCAAGTCACAAAAAGTACGCATCTGCTAGGTACATAGATTTCTTCTTCGTATACTTGTGGAGGTACTCAAGTTTCCAAGTTTTTCTCTTATAGCCTTGTTGGTAGGACAATACGTGCTTCCATATTTGTTTGCAGTTATCCATATTTCTATGTGGAGATGGAATCAGTTGATTCCACATTTGATGGTACTACTCCGTATTAGGCAGCTTATTATGTCGCCACCATTGTGGATAGTGAAGCATCTGCTCATCCATCCATTCTTTGAATTATTTTTTTGTTTTTTGATCTTCCATTTGCAAGTTGAAGATTGGTCGTGCTGTCGTTGCTTGCCATGAGAAACTTCTTGAAACACTGGTTCCTTGTATTTCACCTTTTTTGCAATGGACTATGTCAACTGTTGTGCATTTGGCATACACATTCCTGGCATCTTGGTCTTTCTTTTTGAATATTGCATTGGTTTCTTTGAACCAGGTAGACTTGAGACATCTTGAACTAAGTTTGATGGACGGACTAGGACTGGACGTAATGGACAATCTATACAAGGATGCTTTGTCCCGCAATCAACACAAGAGGTGACAAATGCTACATAATTACTTCGATGAGGACATTCGATTCTACGATGCCTACCTCCACACCCAAAACATCTGACATACGAGATAACTCCATCACCCCGCAAGTGTGACCAATACACTGGAATTGACGTTTCGTATGGACCCTCTACATAGTAGGAGAATCTACAAATGGCTCTTGGAGCATTGAAGAAAATGCAATTTCTAAAATCTCAACTAGATGTGTACTTGCAGTCATATTGCAATGCGATGTAAAATATACAGTGAAAATCAATCACAAAGAAATAATCAGTCAAAACCACTCAAAAGTTCAATCAAATCCACTGAAAAGGTTTGTCAAACCTGCTCACTCTTGTTTGTACAAACTCCTTCTCTTCATTCCCCCGAATTGAAACTGAGAATTGGTGAATTGAAGCTCAATATTCCTTCCTTTCTAAATGGGTCAAAGATATGAATGTTATGTAGGATTGACTAAAAATAGTAACTTGGTGGTCAAATCTCCACAACTTTGACTTTAGGTGCTTGACTGAGCCAAAATTCTGATATAGTAGATGATATCCCTAGGTGTTCGGTCCAAAATATGAAGATTGGGTATGAATTATCCAAAAATAGTCCTTTTTTGGGCAAACTTGGTCAAATATGGCCAAACGCAATCAAATGAAGCCGATTTTTTCGATGGATCGGATTTATGTCTGAAGGCCCGTCTACGTCTACGACAATGGATGCATCTAATGGAGGGAAGGCATTTCTGGTTTATCCGATGGGATCAGTGCGAAGGCCTCGCTTATTGCATGCAAATTAGGAGGCCTTCAATCCGATGGAAGGTCAGGTCCAGCTCTTCATGAATTCAGCAGGAAACCAACCAAACAATAATCCAAGAAATAAAAGAAGACAAAACAAATCAAAGCTTATCTACAAACATTTACATTGCCAAACAAGAACACAAAGAAGCAGATCCTAACATCCAACCTACCTTGAAACATCAAAACATTATCCATATCTATGCTAAAATCAACTATCTACGAGAGAGAGAGAGAGAGAGAGAGAGAGAGAGAGAGAGAGAGAGAGAGAGAGAGAGAGAGAGAGAGAGAGAGAGAGAGAGAGAGAGAGAGAGCTTGGATCTTCGAAGAAGAGGAGGAAGAGAGAGATCAAGAATCAAGAAGTAGAGAGGAGAAGGGAGATGGAGGAGAAGGGATGAGAGACACCACAAGAGAGGAGATGCACCAAAGTTGAGTAGAGTTTTTCCTATTCACAATAGTATTCCTTTTGAATGGTGTACAATAGGCGCCTTTTGAATGGTGTACAATAGACGCCTTTTTATCTTTGGGGTGGCCCTTGCCCCTTGCTTCCTATTGGCTACTTGCAAGGAGGTGGGATTGAAATCCACACCCTTCACAAGAAACACAAACTAATGTACGGTGTGTACAAAGAAGCACACTCCACCTAACTACAAAACTTAGGAACTTACTAAGTTTAACTTCCAATTTGGCCTTTTAATATTATTTTAATCACATGGCCCAAAGTCTAGTTTATTCCAAAATAGATAATTTACAAGTGAGTCTTACGCACGCAGGATGCCACAACCCTCACAACTTATTGTTAATGTTGGCCTCAAGGAATCTGCCAATACATGGTATCAGAGCACTTTCTTGAGCAATTGGGAGTGCTTTGTTTTTTGGTTTCTTTGCAAGTTTTTGGATCTTATGTTTGTTTTTGTGATTTTCTTTCCAAGTTTAAGAATCTCCATTGAAGGAATAAGATGTGCTATCTCTTTTCTCTCTTCATCTCTCTCTAGTTGGATCTTCAGCTTTTGGTGGATCTTCAACTCTCTCTTTCTAGACAGTTTTCTGGCCATTTTTCTCTCTTTTTTTGTTTTAATTTTTTTTTTGGTCATAGCTTCTTTGTTTGTGATTGCACTTGAGTTTTGTTAGTTGCATTGGTGTCATAGTAAGTCAGCGCCTATGATGATTTAATTTTTTTTGCTGGCCGTTTTCTGGAAACCCCAATTTCAAAAATCCTAATTTTTAGTTTTTGAAAAAATTCATTTTTTTTTATCCCTTTTCACGATAGAAGTTCAAAATAATCATATGAATGAGGGTGCTAGGCTGAGACAAGACTATTGATCCAATTTCATGTCAAACGGAGGACTACATCCAAGGATCTTGCTTCCAAAGAGGTATTTTTTTTTACTTTTCATTGTTTTCAGGTGTTTTTTTTTGCATATGTCATTGGATCTTATTCTTTTCTTACGTTCCTTGATTCTTAAGATCCATTTTGCATCCATTTTTTTATCTCTTGAAAGTGAAACCTTGGTCAAATTGGAATATTTTGTTTTCTGTTCTAAAAGATTCTGTTTTTGGACCTTTACATACTTTTTTTTTAGAAGTTCATTGCACTTTACGGTTTGCCAAACAGATGTCTCTTTCTCAAGATATTACACTTTGAAGTTGTGCCCTACTTCACCACCTTTAGTCCATTTGTGAATTTTCTTTGTGGTTGTCCAACGCCCTACTACCCCACATTGAACGACCATTTTGGTAGCTTTTTTACCACCTATCACTTGCTTCTTCACCACCTATCTCTTGCTGAATTTTCTGTCACATTTGGGCAGCTTATTTCATTACTTGGTGCTCCCTTTTGTGGTGTTTTCTTCTTTTGGTATTCCCTTGTTTCATGGCCTTTTCCCGTTGGTGTTGATTAGAGCCTAAGTTGAGGTGATGACTAGTGTTCTCTCCCTCAGAGATTGTGTGTCTTCCACATTCCTTGTTGGTATTAAAAAAAAAAATTGGATCATTCGTCACATTTACTGTTGTTTTTCCTTCACACTTTATGTTTTCCCGTTTTGATTCCATTTTCTTTATTCGTTTTCTATTTTGTTAAAAAAAAAGTGACAAAATGATGAAATTTTTTTCTTTTCCTAAGTATTTTGGTTTTTCCTCTACATCTTGTGGCATTGTCGAATTCACCGACTTGGTGAATATGAGGATTATTTTCTCACTTATTCATGTTCAAATGTTATGAAAATCAGGATGGCTTCTTTGGGGTTAGATGGCTATGCAAAAGTTTGGTTTTTCATCTATCGTCGCACTCGTCCTACTCTAATATGGGGCATATTTTTAGAAGATCTTCTATTTGTGACCACTCTTTCTACGTTATCTTTTGCATGTGAGGTTGAGTCTTCACCCTGAGATGGTGATAGAGTCACATAGTCTTGAGATAGTGATAGCATCACATAGTCCTATTATCGTGTCACATAGTCCTATTGTAGAGTCACGTTTGAGATTGAGTCACACATATCGATACATGTTGAGTCTTCTTGTATAGTGATTGACTCTCAGATCGAGAGGCATACACATAGTGCATTCGAGTCGGCTCTACAGGTTGATGTTGAGTACCTTGGTGTTGTTCCAGCTTCACAGATTGATGTTACTCCAGATCTACAGGATGCTGCTGAGTGCCTTACACCTATATGCCTTGATTCACGGATACCATGTTTAGTGGTCATTCTTGGTTTCATTGATACCGATGCCACATACCTTGGTAATGTTTTTTCTATTGCTCATGCGCATACTTCAGATATCCCTCCTAGTTCGATGGTTAGTGTATTATCTTCTACATTGGACTCTATATTTCCTTCTCTTGATTCCGTTATGGCCGATGTTCCTATTAATTTTTGTGTTTCGTATAGTCTTGCTTTCATTTGGACCTATTGATTGGTGCTGGTTTTATCATAAAACTGATTGTCCGCGGTGTAGATATCTTGGTTTTCATAATTATGCTTGTGACTCTTTATCTGTTCCTTGGATTGGCGTGAGCTGAACATCGATTGTCATAAGTCTTTTTTAGAGTTTTCTGAGGGCCAGCCTATTTATGTTCAATTACCTTTTTCACATCATAAGATTGTATAGGGTCATTTGTGAGAGATTTCAACAAGTTTAGTCATATTTTGGTGAATTGTCAATTGAGGCCAAAACTTATTTTAGACTTAAAGATAAAATTTTTGAAGTTATATTAGTTTAAAATACATTCAATAAACACTTTTTGAAAGTGTGGGAAATTTGGTAGTCGAGTTTGAGAGATATTCAAATTTGAACTTTGGGTACATTGAATCTAGTCCCAAAATAGTAGGATTTTTTGTATTGGAGGGAAAGCCAAGTCACAAAGTAGGGTTTGGACCTGTTATATATTGTTTTAACTCATGGAGAAAGGAATATTCTCTCTTATCTCTCTCATTTCATCATTATACATGGTTCTCTTTGGGTTCTACTACTCAGTACGAGCTTCCACTATTGCACCTTGGATAGTGACCAAGTCACATTTGCCCTTCTCACTTTCTATTTTTCAGCTTTCTGGTGTGTACTATATTTGATTCGATTATTTTTTTATGTTTAAATTTGTACATACGAGAAAATATTTTTTAAAGCAAAAATATTATTAAATTAAAATCTTAAAAATATTGAGATATTTAAAATTTTATGACTTGTACTCTCTTTGTGAGGAACTTTCTAAGCATATCATTTGCATGAGCACTATCATTTAAATATATTGAGCAATTATCATTAAAAAAAATAATATCTTAATTATTGTGTATTTTCTAGTAATTTTTTTACCAAAAAAAATTAAAATTAAAATTTGAATTTTTAGCCAAGTTCAATACTTTTTCGTTGCAAAACAATTGTAGATTATTAGCTTGAGTGGAATCCAACAACTCTTCAAATAAAAAAAGTAATACAATTTGTAAAATCTCACATAAATTATTGAATCTCAGTGTATTTAATTAGAAATTCATCATTTAAAATTTTTTCGTCTCAAATCCGTAAGAATTATCAGCTACGTAGAGGGTATATGGTCTTTAAAAAAAAACTACAAATATTAAACTTACAATCTCTTTCGTTGATAGTGTAGAAAGATGGCAGATCATCGACATTCTTTGAAATATGTCTCTATAGGATCATCAGTAGTTCCTTTCTCATATCATACAATTTTTTTGTTATCTTTTTATATGCCTTAGCTTTTAAAATGTCATATTTAAATTGTTCTATATTTTTTTATTTTTTTTGTCTTCAATGCTTTGAAAACATAAAGAGCTATGCTTAGTATGGAATGAAGAAAAATATCAGTTACAATGTGAATAATAGTTAAAATCAAATATTATATAATAAAAGCTATGTTTAGCTTGAAAACTACTACATACCATATTTGTAAAAAGAATAAAAATCAGAAAGAGCATTTTAACTTTTGAGCTCAGAGGATAAAGCCTCTAGCATTCTTGAAAATCTTGGATTTAGGCCTAAAACCATGGTCTCTTGAATTTTCATGAGTAATTTATGTTTAAAATTTAAAAAAAATTATTAGACCTTAATCTTATTTATTCATTCAAAATATAATCTACTGGAAAAAAAAAATCTCAAAGAATAAACAAATTTATCTTTGGAATTCCATTTCTATTTCAGATAATAAGAGCTGTCCATCTGCAACTCTAGTAAGAACAATGACAACTAACTTCGTGGAGTTGATGTATTGCATATTTTTTCACTCAGTAATACTCATATCAATAGCAATAATCTTTAGAAAATTTTAAGATAAAATAATCATGCCATGATATTTCAAAAGAATACAACAAAAAAAATTTCATAACCTAGATATAATAAGATTTAGACATCAAAAATCCTTGCTAGACATGGAAAAGAGCTTTATATGCTCACTTCAAAAAGCAAGTTGAAAGTAACTTTCATAATTCATCGAACTCTATGTATAAATTTTAAGTCAAAATGTAGGCCTCTCTTTTGAATACAAAGAGTTTTAAACTCTAACTACCTTACATCTCCTTGCTTCGAGTATCTAAGATACTCTTTGTGAAAAAAATTGATTATTTGAATCATTGTAATTTTCATCTTGTAATCCTGGTTCATATTGTGATCCCGGACAAAAAGTTTTGTCTTCTCTCTTATTTTTGAAAGAAGTTCTCAAGTCTATTGATTGCCCCCTCAAGTAAAACGAGAGCAGATGCAATAGTATTTCTTTTGGCTTCTTATAAGGCCACGCTTTTTGACCTCTTTGCCATCGTCTTAACTCTATCCTTGGCTTTATGGGTGCTTTCCTCATGGATGTCTTTAGTAGACGGTACAAAACATTTTTCTTAGGAATTTTTTGTTTCTCAATAGGATTTTTTTTGTAGGGGGAGGACTCTTTTGAGTATTGGAAGGAGCAATGGAAGAAAAATTGACTTTTATTATAACTAATGACTTGGAGGTATGGGATGAAATGATAAGATCCTTTAACTTATAAAGAGTAGCTACCGCGAACTCTATCACTACTTTAAGCTCTGAGAATATTACAAAAGTAAATGTTCAATATGAAACGTATGGTTAGCATGGAACAATTAACTTTAATAAAAACAATACACAAAAGATTTCACGTACTAGAGTTATCAAAGCTTTCTGGAAATATCAAAAGATTCTATGTATACAAAATTGTAAATAGTAAAGAATCTTACAATAGTTTTGAAAAAAAAAAATGTGAAAATAAGACTTAAAATGAAAAGAAAAACTCGTTTTTTTTTGAAATTTTTTTATTCAAAACTCTTTTAAAATATTAAAAATAAGCAAAATATCAACATATTTTGAAAATTTTAAGTACTTATTTTCTTAAAAGAATTATTATTGGTAAACAAATAATTCTTTTTGTTATGCTAAACATAGCAAAAGGACTTGTTATTCCTTCTCAACCTCTTGCTATGATGTGCTCTTGTCAACCTTTTGTTGTGCCACTTGAAGAAAGTGATTATGTTATGTTGGGCATAACAAAAAGTTTTGTTATGTTGAGCATAGGAAAAAAAAGTTTTTCTATAAGGCATTCCTATAGCAAAAAGTTTTCTTTTGTTGCGCATAGCAAAAGAGATTTATCTTCTTCGACCATCCCTTTAGTTGTGACTCAATACTAAAAAACAAATCAAAGTTCATTTTCTAATATTCTTAATGTGATTGTTTTTAAAATATCACTCCTAGTGATTTTCATCTTGTTTCAATAAGGCTCTACATTTTTTTTGTATATTTCATTTTCTACATCCCTCACTTTAAATAGCTTAAATTCATATCAAACATAAACATCAAGGTTTATGACAATCTAAATTAGCCTTTATGTAACTCTTGATATCAAATCAAGTTGATGAGTTGAATACATTCACATATGGTACAAGCTTGATGCATGAAACATGTGTATGTCTATCTCTCATGATAGTTGGATTTAGATATGGTACAAAAATGTTTAATAAAAAAATTCAAAACTCATATCATACTCTTTGGGGATTGTAATTTTATCATATCTACTTGCACAAAACTCGTGAGTTTCAGAATTTGCCATTACCTTGTAATCTTACCAATCCATATTCAAGTAGTGCTAAATGTTAGTCCATGATATGTAAGAGTATATATAGTGCATAAAATTCAAGAACTATGGGGAAAAAAGTACATGGTATGTGAGTTGTTCTTCACTCTAACTACCACAACTTGTCTTCTAGGCTTTCCCACCCAAGTTTGAGTCCATGTGTATACATGAAGATATCATTAAAGTTTTGAAGGAAATTCTTTAAGGATGAGCTACTCTTGAATTATGCACTTTGAGACTATGAGGTATTATGCTTATCCTTTTGGGATGTAAATACATTGTTGCTGCCCTTCAAGGTTGTGAAATTGATGCTAATTTTCTTTCATGGATGAAATGTGAAATGTTGGCATGCCATTCTAGATTGTTGTGATCAACAAAGTTGTCATACCAACGTCATGATATAATAATTGTGTATTACAACTCAATGTTATCTATATTTTTTTAAAACCAAACTATGCAACTTCAAGCATGAATGGCCATTTTTTTTAAACTCCTAACACAACAGACATGGCAAAAAAAAGAGTAAAATCAAAATAGAAGGAAAAAAAACTCGTGGCAGTGTAAAATACAAAGATACACTAAAGTAATGATGAGGAGGAGATTTGTATTTGTTTTGTAATAAAAACAGTTTATTTGAAACCCTGAATGGTCAACCATCTCATGCTTTTTTTTGTATTAAAGTTTGGTTTTCTCAGTATAGTATTGCACTATCTAGCCCACTTCATGGATGAGTTTTTTTTTTGTCTTTGTGGATTCTTATGTAAGTAATGAATTAGTTATGTTTCCAAAATCATTTATTCTTGCATTTTTCAAAACACAAGGGCCTTAATCTCTCCTTCACCATGGTTTACTAGTTTTAACAATTTAAAACTCTAATTCAATGTCATCAGAGCCACGAGTATGTTACCAAAAATACAAAAAATATCAATAACATATCTTTGTTTTCCATGGACAATATACCTTATCCCATCCATTCACTCATCATTGTATCATCATTGAGATCTTACTAAATGTTGACTGCATAACTTTATCAATAAAGAAATAACCTCACTAGAGAAGCTCCTTAAATATACTAATAAGTTTTGGAATATAGGAAGGGATATCTAAAAAGTAAAATCATTGGAATAAAAAACTAGTAGAGTGACTATGCAACATGCCCATTCTATAATTTTGTTCATCTTTTGATTCTAGACTTTAGATGCACATAAGACATGGAAATATGATCATGCCAAAGTAGGAATAAAATTACATCAACTTACAATGAAAATTATTCTATCACTTTTGGCCTATGATTGGAGTAATGACATTTTCGTTACGTCTCCGATCTTAGACGGACTAATGGCAATGTCATATATGGAGACTATGTGTCCTAGTATTATTCTGTGTGATGCAAATTTTGAATTTAGTGGGATTAATTAATAATTTATATTGACAACATAAATCATATAGCTACAGTGTTCGAGAAACTTTTTTGAGGTTTCCCTCAAAAATTCCATATCTTAAGGAGTTTTTCGGCTACTTACAACAGATATGCTTCTATTTGTTGGTTTTCCCCTATAAAATCTCAAATTTATCAAGTAAAAATTTTTGCAAAATTTTGTAGTTGTCGGTTTTTGGGAAAAGATGCTGGTTCCATTCCTTAAGAATGTCTGCTTTCCCGAACATTGTATGGCTATCTTGGTCAAAATGCACACAAAAGTCATCCAAGAAGATCTCTAAATAAGAGTTCAAGTAGTCCTTAAAAAAAATTGCATGGATTTTTTTGAAGATGTTTGGGACATTGCACAATCCAAAAGGCATTACTTTATAAATGTATGTACCCCACACTTTGATGAAGGTAGTCTTATGTTGGTCTTTGGGAGTAATATGTACTTGGTTGTACCCTATATTCCCATTTGAGAAAGCTATATGCTTCTTCTTTTGCTACTTGTTCAAGTATGAAGTTTTGTTAACGACAATAAAAAATTAATATTATTTTTTCTTTGTGACAACATTGAATTTCTTGAGATCTACACAAATTTGTAGTGTACCATTTATTTTGGGAACCACAACTATGGATGATACTCATTTGGTGTGCTCAGTGTCATATGTGAAGCCACATCTAAAGCTTTCTTAGGTTCTTGTTTGAACAGCTAGCAATATTGTGAATATACAATGAGACATAGTTGATCTCAAGAAATGCTTATCTAATCAATGGAATGGGATGTGGTATTCCTTTGGATCGGATCACCGTCAAAACCCTCAACTGGCCAAAGATACCCTCACACTATGGATGTGGCACTGAAGTAGATGGCAACAAGGATCTGGTCCAATTTTCACAACAATATGCCAAGTGCCAGGATTCGATAGATCGTGCGACAATAGCATTTGCCTGTGATCTAGCGTTTTTTATGAAGGTCTTTACCAAATGGGACGATTTTTTTCTATTGATCCTTTTTTATCCTAATAAAGCCATATCGTCTGAGAACATCAATGACCAATTCCCAGTGGCACATTTGTATTATAGAGTGGCAATGATCCATGGCCTAATAAGTTCCAGACATAGATTTTTCAATTTTGGTTGGAGGGCATCTTGCCTTTGACTCGAATTTATGGAAAAAATCACCAGCCATTTAATCAAACTTCGTAACAAGGCCCAGAGTTCTCCTTAGTTCCAATGTTGAGGGCCGGCACTAATTCAGGTAAGAGGCCCTATTGGAAAAATATTTGTACAAAAATAAATGGGCCCATAAAAAATAAATCAATTAAATTCTAGAAATTAAATTAGGTGCGAAGGTCATGGCATCATGCATGTGTATGCCCACAACCCAATGAGCACATTTGTAAAGTATAAAATATTGTGACTTAGAATAAAATAGTCTTGGGCCTTGTAAATAAAATAATAGGAAAAAGCCCAAAGTCTAAGTTACATGGTTCTAGGTTTGAGTCAAAGTCAAATGGTGGTAGGTGAAATGTGCTACTTTGTGCACCATGAGATCTTTTGTGTTTTCCTTGAAGGGGCCTGAATTTCAATCTTTGCCACTTCTAAGTAGCCAATCGTAACAAAGGGACAAGGGCCTCCCCAAGAATTTGCGGTTGCTTTCTAATGCTATTTTGAATGGTGTTCATTTTTATGCTTTACCCTTTACTTGTTTATGAGTTGTTATTAGTTTCTCAATTAGGTTAGAAGCATAAGCATGAGAGCCAACCTCCCTCTACTCTTCTTCTCTCCCTCTTCTACTTATTTACTTTTGAAAGTTAATTAAGTGATTAAAGTTAGTGGTGGGGAGGGCGAGATAGTGTTAGTGAAGTAAAACAATGAATTAGGCAACTAGACGAAAGTTACAGCTCTATCCTAGTGTTCTAACCATTTTGGACAGGTGGAGGGGCTACTCACCACCAAGGTCTACACCCAACATAGAGCTTTGTTTAATTCAAAGCAATGTACTATCTTGGATAAAGATTGTAATGAAATCCTCTCTGCAAATAGAGAAGGCAATTTGTATATCTTGAGTCATATACACTTTCTACAAATGTGTGTACTTCAGATGCCCATTTATGGCATCAAAGATTAGGATATTTAAACATGAAAGCAATCTTGTACATGCAACACAATAGTATGGTTAATGATTCAAGCTTGAATGCTGCCTCCATAGACCTTCGAAATGTTTGTGAGATGTGCTTACTAGGCAAACAACCTAGATCAAGATCCCCAAAGGGACAAGCCACTAGAGCTAAGTTCATCTTAGAGTTGATACATAGTGATTTGTGTGGCCCTATATATATTCCATCTGAGGCATTCAACTGCTTCAAAGATGTCAAGCGGTTTGTTGAGACATAGACTAGTCGAAAGCTTAGGACCCTATGCATAGATTGTGGGGGAGAACACATCTTAGATGAAATGTTTTACTATCTATTGCCATGTGACATACATCAGTTCACCACCACCTACAAACCACAATAGAAAGAACATTACTCGATGCAACATAAACAATGTTATCGAATGCTCAGCTGCCTAGAAAATTTTTGGCTGAAGCAATTTCTATACCTTGTTATCTATAGAATTATTCAAGCACAAAAGCATTCATCTCAAAACCTCCTTTGGAATCCTACTATGGCTACAAGTTGAGTCTGAAGCACCTTTGAGTGTTTGGTTGTCTTTGCTATGTGTAGATTCCTTCTAACTTGAGAAAGAAACTCGATCTTATTGGTTGTAGAAACATTTTTATTGACTACTCAACCTTACACAAAGCCTATCAAATCTATGATGTCGAATCAGGTAAAATCTCAATAAGTCGAGATGTTGTCTTTCTCGAAGACAAATTCTATTACTTCAAGTAGAAGCAGCCAATGCAGGAGTTCGTTTGAACGACTCCAATCACCATCGATAGGCCTCGACCTATGAATGTTTCGACAACAATCGAAGATACACCTGTCGCGCAACAAGGAGAGGCATCCACTCAAAAAACGATGTTAGTTCAAAAGTCTGCTTGAATCCGACATGAACCTGATCGATACATTCCTCCAACATTTATTAGTCACGAGGAGCCTATCTCAGTAGCAAAAGCATTGTCGAGTTTGGATGCAGACAACTGGCATACATCCATGAATGTTGAGTATAATTCTTTGATGAAGAACAAGACCTGGTGTCTTGTCGAAGATCTTCGGAATGCGACCCATTGAAGCTTAAAATGGATCTTCAAGTTGAAGTTTAACATAGATGGTTTGATAGCTAGATGGAAAGCTCGACTAGTTGTCAAAAGCTACAAACAAGCATACAAGATTGACTACATTGAGACCTTCAGTCCAGTGGTAAAGCATCAGTCAATTCAAACATTACTCACTATCGCAGCTGTCGAAGATCTAAATATTTACCAAATGGTTGTTCAGACAAGATTCCTTAACTGATACATCCAAGAAGACATTTATATCTATCAATCTGAATGTTGTGTTCTTCAAGGAGAGCATAAGATATGCAAATTACAAGAAACTCTCTATGGGCTAAAGCAAGCTCCGAGAGCCTAGTTTGATAGAGTCAATTGTAGCACAATTTTACTTCTAATTCTACCGTCTCTAATGTCTATCTCCAACACAGAGACTCAAGCTATGTTAGAATAGCATTATGGAGTTTATTGGTACCTTGCGTGTGTAAGTCCAACCTAGTGATCACTTTGATATTTGATCAAATAGTTTGCAATAAAAGTGACTTTTAGGCCGTTTGTGAGAAGTAAATGATTGAGAGGCCTAAAATTCAAATTAGTGAATAAAGAAGTACTCCCAACATTTTTCAAATTCAAATAATAAGGGAGGTAGAAAATTTCCAATAGCCATTGAGACAAAATGCCCAAAATCCACTATAAATAGTGGTACATTGTATTTCATTTTTCATGTTCAATCGAAGAACATGGAACCTCTAACAATTTGGCAATTGAATGTCCTTGCTTCTCGTCTTTCTCCATCTCTCATGTTTATTGTTATCTTTTTGTTATTTGGATTTGCTACTTGTTGAATTTGAATGTTGTTGTTATCTTTGCTATAGAGAGAGAGAGAGAGAGAGAGAGAGAGAGAAGAGAGAGAGAGAGAGAGAGAGAGAGAGAGAGAGAGAGAGAGAGAGAGAGAGAGAGAGAGAGAGAGAGAGAGAGAGAGAGAGAGAGAGAGAGAGAGAGAGAGAGAGAGAGAGAGAGAGAGAGAGAGAGAGAGAGAGAGAGAGAGAGAGAAAATAGCAAGCTTAATCACAAAGAATTAGGGTTAATGGATGTTAGGGTTAGATTGTCATCGTAGCATGCATAACACTTTGAATTTAAGCTTTGCTCTCATGGGGCATGAAAGTAAAATCCTCTTCACATCTTATTTGCCTTGCATGTGTTTGGAAATAGGGTCTGAAGGTGGGTAAAGAAAAGTCCCTACAATTTTGGCACTGTTTTAAATGTTCAAAATTGTTTTGTTTTTTTTCAATTAATTAGAGCATAAGAATAGTGTTATGTTCGTTTGTTTGATTGGTAGAATTTGATTGTTACATCTTTCTATGAATGTATTGTTGATGGATGCATACAAAAATATGTTTATTTTGTAATATATAAATTTGCAAAAATGTAATTCTTAATTCTCTTTAGTCTTATATCATTAATAAATGGCATATAACAAAGAATTATATAAGTTTTTATGGTCATTGAAATGTCCAATTAATGTGTCACAATTTTCGAAGAAATCGAAACGACCATCAAATAAAAGAATACTTGCAAAAATCCAAAGTATGTATTATAAATGTCGTTTTAATAAATAAAAACTAAATTTTGGTGTACAATTTTAAAATTTGCTTAAAATTCTATAAAATCATAAACTTTATAAAATTAATAATCTATAAATAATTTGTAATCCATGAAATTACACCACTTAAGGAAGTAATGTCTTAATATATTTCTTTTGTTTTTAAAAAATTAAAAAAAAATAGGTAGTTCTTTAAAATGACATGCACAAAAAAAAATGTTTTCTCAAGAGTGGGTGCATCTTTATGAGTTTTTACAAAAAGTCTTAAAATACCTTAGGAGAACCTCGCAAACTTCTCACTCAAACTCACAACAGTGTTTAACATGAAAAATGTCACAAACATGAGTAGTAGCAGGTAACTATAAACAACAAGTAACAGGCCTAAGTTTTTCCACAATCTGAAAAGGACCATAATAACGTGCAAACAATTCCTCAATAAGAGAATGGTGTGAAGGATTTCATATCATTCAAGATCCAAATCCATGTCCCTGATCTTTGGTTAAAAAAAGAGCAAACCAACAATCCTGCCAATGTAGAAAAATCAGCATCTACATACAAAATGAGATGCAAACTTTAAGAGATACTGATCAAACATGAACCAAAACATAAAATATAGTTTCTATCCATACAATTACAACACCCTACTGTATTTCACACTTGTGGAACCGAAAATAGCAATAAATGATCATTCTACACATAGAATTGCAAGATAACATCATAAGAGTGCACCCATGAGTAGTAAAACCAAAAGAGAAAGCAACCAAACCATAAATGTGAATGATGACCATTTGCTTGCTTGTCTCCTCCAACTTTGTCCTTTCTTGATATGTCTCCACCAAAAAACTCCATAAATGAGCCTTGATCTCCATCTTGCCATAAGATATCATCAACACTTGATGACTTGGCCATGAATGAGTGACATAATGAACCTCCAATATCTTCATTTCCATAAGCAAAACAAGCCAAGAATGCTAGTACGAGTCGAACAGTAAGATATTGCAAGACAATGTAGCTAGTTTGTCCATATCTTGACAATTTGCACACATCCACATGAAATAGCTCAAATATGAGATAGAACAAGTAAAGTAAACTTGAACAACACTTCCTTGTTGCTCCTTTGACCTTACTTGATCCTTCAAACACCTGTAAAAACATATCCCTAACATCTTTGAGTATCAAACCTAATAAATCCAGCCTTCTTGAATTCATAAAAAAACCTCAATAATCTCACCAATGAGATCTCCCTTGCCTTGAAGAAATTGCCTCTCGATTTGCTCCATGTAGTCTTCTCCAACCAACCTTTTGCCATCTTGATCATGAGTGATCAATTGATAATTATAGAATCCTTTGAGTTGATGAAGAGATGTGAGATCCATGCCTTGGATCTTCCCAAGAACCAATCTTCTATTGCTCTTTCCTTCATAAGAATCCCTCTTAATGATTGTATCATAAGAAGTAGAAACCTCAAAGACATTAGAAGCCATGAAAAAATGATTAGTACCTTCAATATAAGGATTATTGAAGTACTCTCTTTTTTCAAACAAGAACTTCTACTCAATGATTTAGGTAATGACTCATATGATAATGATTCTTTCTCACTATCATTCACAATGACATCATTCAAAGTACATCCTACTTTGAACTCTTCACATACTTCTCTTCTTCTTGACGTGACTATCTCCCTCACCAACTCTCATGATAGAACCATTTGATCTACTCTCTTTAAGAAGACATGTGACTCCACTTGTTGAAAAAATGACTTTCTTGGACTCATCACAAAAGAATGTAGAAGAACCATCTCCTTCATGGATGCACCTAGCAACATCTTTTTCCATATGATCAAAGAAATCATTAACAACAATCTTTTCCAAGGAAGGACTTTCACCACCTCCATTGATGAAGTTAGCTCTTTCCTGACCTTTTGCATGCTTGCACTTGCCATGAAGAACCATTGAAACACCATCATTATCCTCAAGACTAGCCAAGTTAGCACAAAGATGAACATCTCCAAGAAGCATATTAGATCTTGACCTAGATCTAGCATAAGGAAGCTTGTTAGACTTTGAATAAGATCCACCAATCTTATTGATACTAAAAGGGAACTTTGGAAAGTTGAGACCAATCTCCTTTTCCATTCCATCCTTTCTGTTAGCAATAACAAAAGCATCAATCTTGAAAAGTCTACCTTGTCTATTGGCCCTAGCAACCAAGATTTCTTCCTTTGTAATGAAACAAGCATCACATGCACCAAACTTTACCATGTATCCTTTCTCCATCATTTGACCAACACTTGGCAAATTATTTGAAAGTGGAGGAATGTAAAGAACACCATCAAGTCTTGCTTTCCTATTAGTGTAAAGAAAAATAGGAATTGAACCAATACTTTCAATCACACATTTTCCACCATTGGCCATGTGTATCACTTTCTTGGCTCCATCATAAGTGACCAAAGAAGTAAAGAACTCCTTGTGACTAGTCATGTGTGAACTAGCTCCACTATCAATCCACCATGAATCTTTGTCACCTTCACTTGATATTAGACTTGAAGAACACATCAAAAGAGAATCACCACCACCAAGATCCTCATCATTAGTAGTAAAATTGATTTGCTTGCTACCTTCATCTCTTTGCTTCTTAAAACATTCATTAGCAAAATGACCTTTGCTTCCACAATAAAAGCATTTTAACTTAGACTTATCTTTCTTTTTGCCAAAAGAGGAAGTCTCATCTTGATCTTGTCATTTTGACCACTTGCCTTTGCCTTTGCCCTTGAACTTGCCTTTGATGAACATAGCCTCCTCTTTATAATGAGATCTCGATGTAGATCCACCTCCTCTTGATTGAAGCCTATACTCCTCATTCACCAAGATCTTTTGCAAATCCACAATACTTGGCAAATTCTTTTGAATAGCAAAACTTTGAACAATATTAGCATGATTATCCAAAAAGCATTAAGTATAAGTTGAACAAGTTCTACCTCCTTAATACTTTCATCAATACATGCTAACTCATCATTGAATGCTTTAACCCTCAAAACAAAGCATGAGTACTCTCTTCCTTCTTTTGAAAACTTTGAAAGATTTGTCTCCTAAGATTAAGCACTATTGATGTAGACTTGGATTCATAACGCTTCTTCAAAGATCCCCAAGCCTCCAAAGATGATGTGCACTTACCAATCTCCTTGAGAAGTTCATTGGTAACATTTATCTTAATCATGTGTGGAGCCCTTTTGGCCCTCTTATCATACCTCACTTGAACTTGTTGAGTTGTTGGTCTCTCCTCCAATCCTCCAACAATATCCAAAACATCATTCATCTCAAAAAGTGATTCCATCCTCACTTTCCACAATCAACCTAATCTTCTTCTTTCAACCTATTCCAATGCACAAAGACCTCTCTTGAATGTCAAAAAAAGAACTCAAGAATAAATCGCAAAGATATGGAACCTCTCAAATCTCTTCTAGCACTTCTAACTAGAAAATCAACACATAGAATAGTGAAATCTTGATCCACCTATGATCTATTGTCAATCTATTGATTCTTGCCACTTCCTAAGATTGAAACACACTCAAATGAATTTTAGTAACCTCACAAACTAGAGATCCAATCAAAATTAAGGTTTTGACAAAATCACAAAAAATTGAATATCTCAAATTCTACATGCAATTTCTAAAAACTTGATATATTATCTTGTAGCCTCCAATGAGACCTTCCTAATTCACCAAAAATCGTCTAATTCTAGTAAAACAATTGTGAAATTGGAATTTATCAAGTATATAAACCTATATTGAGTTTTGACCTACAAAAGATCAATTCTACATATGCAAAAATGGAGATTTTTGAGTAGAAATCAATCTAGCATGCTCTAGCATTGGTAACTCCAACAAATCTTTGATAAATTTGGTTGATCCTTTCATAACCTGAAATACAATAGCTCTGATACCATGTGATGGATTTCATATCATTCAAGATCCAAATCCATGTCCCTGATCTTTGGTTAAAAAAAGAGCAGACCAACAATCCTACCAATGTAGAAAAATTAGCATCTACATACAAAAGGAGATGCAAACTCTAAGATATACTGATCAAACACGAACCAAAACATAAAATATAGTTT
This sequence comes from Diphasiastrum complanatum, assembly GCA_029204225.1. Taxonomy (NCBI): domain Eukaryota; kingdom Viridiplantae; phylum Streptophyta; class Lycopodiopsida; order Lycopodiales; family Lycopodiaceae; genus Diphasiastrum; species Diphasiastrum complanatum. Next base: position 6,012,797 of record CM055101.1, read on the forward strand.
TTCTCATACAATTATTGTACCCTATTGTATTTCACACTTGTGAAACCGAAAATAGCAATAAATGATCATTCTACACATAAAATTGCAAGATAACATCATAAGAGTGCACCAATGTCCCATGAAACAAGTCAGATCATATCCCTCTCACATGAAACAATGAGGGTGGACACTTTGCAGCAGATGTTACAGTATGAAAGATCCTACAATCTGGCTATTGGTGGCCAACAATGCACAAGGATACTGAAGCGGACATCAAATAATGTGATGTAGGTCAGAAGGCATGTAGACGAAGACGAATTATGAGCTGTTACATCCTATATTGGCTCAAGAGCCATTTGAGAAATGAGGACTTGATTATATTGGCCCTATTCACCCCGCCACTTGTAGCGTACCCAAGTTCGATATATCATCATGGCTACAGATTACACCAAATAGGTGCGCATAGTGAAGTTCCTTTATGAAAATATCATTGCTTCAAATGCCCAGTGGAGATAGTCAATGATCGAGGGACTCACTTTGTCAATGAGACCATCAAGGTCTTATTAGAAGAGTTTTTCGTGATCTATCATTTTAGCACACCTTATTATCCAAGAGGCAATGGCCAAGCTGAATATTCAAATAGATTTTGTGCAGCATTTTGACAAAAACCATGGAAGCAAGAAGATCAAACTGGGAGCATATGCTACATGCTGTTCTGTGGGCTTCGAACTATACAAAAACATCACCAAACAAACACCATATCAACTAGTGTATGGCCAATCCTACTGGATCTTAGAAAAGAAGTAAGTGGAAAGAATAAAATCTAAAACACATGATATAAGAACGAAAGACAAAAAATGGGTAATGTCGATGGAGTTCTTCATCCCATTCTCTCACATTTGGCATAGTGCAATGGTTGGATGATACAAGATCGCTCCACCTCCATTATGAAGCGCTACACAAGTTGTGCAAAACACGCTTGTTAGTAGTCCATGTCCTTGCTACAGAAAAAACACATCACAAAGCTTGGCATGATCGTCGTCTTCACAAGAAAGATCTCAAAAAAGGAGATTTGGTCTTCATGTACAAGACAAAAGCAAAGGCAAACTCAAGTTCATTGGTGAAGGCACTTACCACATTATCAACATTTTATTGGAAGGGGAAGTGACCTTGGAGACAGTGGATGGGACACCGTTTGCCATGCTCATCAATGGTAGCTAGTTACGCAAGTACCGGTTACACAAGAGTTCAAGATTGGATCATAAAGCCTCAATCATTGAATAAAGCCTCAATTTTTATGTAAACGACATGTATCCACGCTTTTCCTAATCCACTCATCACCAACAATAAACGTGTCAACAACCTTCTACCACAGCAAATGGAGACAAGTGCCATCCGTCACCTATTTAGGTGGGGTGGGTCCTTGGGTACTATTTTTCAATTATGTCAGACGTAGATAATTTTTTTTTGTTAGGTGCCGAGGTCCATCGTTAGCCAAGAGGTGAGGCCCATTCTTATCTCGAGATGAAGCCAATAGTTATTCCAGGGTGAGGCCCATGCTTATTCTGATGTCCATGGGGTGTTGAGGTAGAGAAGACAAAGTAGGTAGACAATGTTGGTGGCTACCATGGTGGGATGGGCAATAAGAGGAGGTCCTTCATCAACTCAAAGGCAAAGCAAGGGGATGAGACCAAGGTGCGGTGATGGATCAAGAAGGAGAAAACTAGTGGATCAATAGATCAGAGGGGCCAAGTGTTGCCTAAGCCAACAAGCTAGAGCCATGAATTGGGATCGAGGTTGTGGCAAGGGCTAGATAATGGGAGGACTGAGGGGACTGCACTAGAGCCATCGAGGCTGAGAGAACTAAATGGGATAGAGGGACTTTGTCGTGGGGTCCTAACACTATCCCTAATAGTGTATTATTTTCACTCAATTGAGATTTGTAGTAGTTTAGATCTAAGCAAGCACTTTGGTAAGATCACCTTGTGTAGATCCTTAAGATCCTATTGCAAATGAAAAAAGGATAGCTATTGAGCCAAACCCAAGAGAGATTGAAGATCAAACATCAATGTAACTGAATACAGGAGATGAGAACTTTTTGGTAATTGACAACCAAACTATGGAAGTGGAATAGGGTGAGTTTATGTAGGTATATAAAGACCCTTGCGGCCAAAGAATATGCCTTAAAAAACCGTAATCCTTTACTAAGCTCATAAACAACTACTATTGATACTTCTCTACATGCACATAACCATCAATCACCATATAATGCTTCACATGTGAGTGTCTGGGCCCTCTCAAGGTTATTAATTACATTTCTGGCCTAGATTCAAATGTCAAGGTATCACTATTATTCTCAACCACTAGAATTTTATATATCTACATCAAGGATTATTCCAAATTCTCAATACAAAACATGAAAAAAAAAACATTCTTTTTTATTATTGATTCTAGTCAGTCTATTATTCCATGTCACTGAAGTGTTTCTTTGAACCATTTAAGACATGCACAAAAGTCCAACAGATCCACCCTTGTAAAATAAAAAAAGATTCACATTTTCTAATGTAGAAAGTATTTCTGAAATCTAAAAACCTTTCATCGAAAATCAGGAGGAGGAAATAGAAGACATGCAAGATGTGAATGTAGTTGGTACAGGCTCATCACTAATATTAAGTGCGACTATCACAAGTTCTCCTTGTCTGATCATGTGGTGCATTTCTCGTCTATGTTTGAGTTACTTGTGAAGCATCAGTTGTTTGCTAAATTGTCGAAATGTTCTTTTGTTGTTGCTGAGATTGAGTTTTTGGGTTTTCTAGCTATATTGAGGATTTCATTTGACTCTTCAAATCCAGCACAATATAAAGGTTCAAGTTGAACTTTTAGTTCTAAATTGGTTAATCGGCCTACCAAAACTTCCCTTGCATGAGGCACTAAACGTAAAAACTCTCCATTTTGCTTGAAAGTATATTTGCAATAAATTCTATTTGTGGAATCTTTGATTCAGTCATCTTGAAAGGCTCCTCTTGTTGATGTATTTGGGTGTTTACATCTATTCATTGATTTGAGCTATGTAATGGATTCGACAGATCCTCAAAAACAACGGGTATAGGTGAATTTAGAGTAAAACTCTAGCAACTTCCATTGCTTCTTCTACTTGAAGATCTTTGATCCATTGTCTCATTTTTGTTGGAAATTAAGCCCACAGTTGTCTCCTTGGTGAATGACTATTTTTTTATTTTATGATTCTTCCTACACGTTAATGATCATTGATCTAGGGTCAGGTGAAACCAAGTTTGGTTCTACGTCTGCTCATTTGATACCTATAGGAATCATAAACTTAGACAAGCAATTATTTGAAGAACGTCTACAACAGGCTTCCGGCTGATCTCCAGCAAAGGGTAACCAATCCCATCATTATTTTAAGTTCAGATATCAAGTTTAATAACTTGAAGTCGTTGAAGATTTAGCCATCTTCAAGGACTTCCACAAAACTTGCATTTAGAACAAGTCTGCAGATTTATATTACTTTTTCAACAGTCTGTAGAAATACACTAAGTGTCGCACAGTATGCATTTTTCACACTTTCTCAAAAATTGCGACACTTACCTTCGACTTCTTCCATTCAATTATTTTGAAGAAGTCAACATGTTCACAGTTCAAAACTTTAACTATTTTCAACACCTTTGGTTTTTTCACATTTTCCGAAAAATGCGGAGAGAGAGAAAATTCCTGAAGGTCCTCTATTTTTAAGGATTGAATTGTTAAAGGCACCTTCGTCTTATTTTTAAGGGCACCTTTGGCTTTCTTGCATTTTCCTGAAAAGTGTGAGAGAGTTAAACTGTTAAGGACATCTTCGCTTTTTTGAGGGCACCTTCAACTTTTTTAAGGGCACCTTAAACTGTTTACGGACACCTTCGGCTTTTTCACAAAATTTCAAAGAGAGAGAAAAATGTCGAAGGTCGTCTATTTTGAACGAGGAACGTTTCTAGCCACTTTCCAAAATTTGCGAAGTGAGAGAAAACCACTTCGTGTAAATGTGAAGTGAGAGAATTTGCGATGTCTTTGTCAGCGTTCCTGATTTGTTGACCGTATATACTATGTACAGTTGTCACAAATGCCAAATACTTTCAAGTACAACAGTTTACCTAATTAGGTGACAAACATTTAATGTAGTTAATACATGTATGCAATCTATAAGTAGATCATCCCAGCACAGATTACTTGAGTCGCTCTATCCATGAGACGTATTATTTGAGCCTCCCAATTACGTCGTCATATTGATTCTAATTGCTATTCGTGCTTCAATGTAATATAACAGCAGCTTGCTTTTATATGTGTATAACGTAGATGAATGCTTGTTGTGATTGAATGCACTCTATCGTTGTTTGATCACGCCTGTTTACTCACTCTGATCAGAATTGAGCTTGCGTAAATTGTCTTTTAATCCCACATTGATCACAAAGATCATTGAAGTCATTAGACTTGTACTCACCTCCACTATCTGATCTTAGGACTTTGATCTTCCTACCTGTCTGATTTTCGACCAATGCTTTGAAGCTCTTGAAGTTGTCAAATGCATCTGATTTCTTCTTTGAGAAGTAGATCCACGTCTTACGTGACATATCATCAATAAAGGTCTTCTATGGTAGGCAATCCTGTTACCATCTCCAATCTTCTCATCAAACTGAGGCTTCCCAAGTTCAAGTGACCAAGCCTCTTATGCCACAACTCAGTTTGCGATGGAATGGACGATACAAATCCATGTTGCCCCTTGATTGTAGCATTCAACCTGTACAATTTTGTATTGGGGCCCTTACTTTATCCGCAATAACTTTGAACTTTTGGTTCACATCCACCACAAAGCAACGATCATGGGCAAATTCTACTTTCAACTTTTGATTAGTAATGACTCCAACAGAAAGTAGATTTTTCTTTAAACTTGGTACGTAAAGTACCTCCATGATCGTCCTGCTTTTGCCATCAGGTGGTTGGATTGAAACAATGCCTGTCCCCTTGATCTTGCACACCTCACCATTTGCTTGTGAAATGGACGTTCCATTATCCAACACTTTCAAGCTACTGAACCAGTTCTTGTTACCTATCATGTGTCTTGTGGCTCCCGAGTCAATATACCACGCTTGATCATCTTGATTAGATGACAATGCATATATGAAGATACTAGAGTCGTCAATCTCACCCTCATCGACAAGGTTACCTGCTTGCTTTGGTTTCCCCTTGCTTTGTTCTTCCAAGAATTTGTGACATTCATTCTTCCAATGGCCCTTTTTACCACAATGGAAGCACTTGTCTTTCTTCTTGGTCTTACTGGAAGATCCCTCTTCCTCTTGAGTCTTGGCAAATTGCTGTTTACACTTCTTCTTGCCCTTGCCCTTGCCTTGTTTTTGGCGTGTCGCAAGTGCCTGATCGTCAGTATTTTGACATCTAGCTTTCACCATTTCTCGCCGCTGCTCTTCCTGCATCAAGATTCCTATGAGCTCGTCAAAGGTTGGCAATCTTTCTCTTGATGCTATTCCACTCACAAACATCTGATAGGGTTCTGCAATGCCACACAATGCATTGTGCACCAACTCCACATCACGTATGCGCTCACCAATAGAATGCAGTTCATCCCTCATTGTCTTGATTCTGGTCATGTACGTCTGAATGTGCTCTCCTTGCTCCATGCGGGCACTATTCAGCTTTGACTTCAGAAACATAATTCTTGACAAATTTGACGTCTCGAACTGTCCTTTAGCACATCCCATGCCTGTCTGGGTGATCCTTCACTGACAAGTTAATGAAGGTCAAAGCTTTCCTCATCTTTTTGTCGAACACTTTGATATCTACATTTGGCGGCCTTCTCTCATCACCTGTGCCAACTTCCCACACACGTGCCCCAAGCCATTGAATAAACAAATCATGGCAGCGACCGAAGTGTTTGATAAAATGGAAAGAGAGGCGTCTGATCAAGTAGACTGTGAACAAGATGACGAAGAAGGCCCATAAATGGATTTGATGAAGTTCGACTTGAATGCCCTACAACAAATAGGGGCACTTGCGGCTTATTGTGAACATCTTATGGCGACTCCTACAAAAGGATCAAAGTTGTTGTACCTCAAAGGCTGCATCCAAGGCAAGACCATTCACTTCATGGTAGATCTAGGAGCATCACATAACTACATGTCAGAAAGTTTGGCAGAGGAATTGGGCATTCAATGTGAAGAAAATGAGACCCCTATCTGTGTGGAGACCGCCAAAGGCACAATGACAACTTGTAGATTGGCAACCAATTTGTCGATCTCGCTGGGGACATGGAAAAATCAATTAATGTTCACAATCTTGAAAATTACTGCTTTCGATGACATCTCGGGACTAAGCCGGCTTAACGAACACGTGCCTGTGTCCTTGTATTTGTGAATAAAGTTTGGCCGGTGAATCAAGCCCGTGCCATGAGTCTTAGGTTCTAGTTTGGCCCTGATGAGGACATCAGCTTTCTCAAACGAGGGGAGGATGTTGTAAAGCTGACTTGGGTGAACCCAGTGTGGGTGATGCTCCCTATGGTCCCAGAGCAAGTTAGAAGTCAAGAACTGAGCCTCCGACCTGTGGTGAGCCAGTCAAGTAGTCACAAGTCATGAGCTAGCTCTGGAGCTCAAGTCATGGCCTAGTCAAGAACCAAGTTGATTATGCCGCCGGGACGACTCTCGGAACCCATGCCCGGGAGCTAGACTGATTCTGCCAGGCTTGCCAGGCTTAATCAACAAAATAAAAACTAAGTCTAGAAAAGCGTGCTTTACTAGAAAGCATTATATTCTAGGACAGAGAGGGCGCGTCGAATCACACTAGAACTATAGGAGTCTGACAGACAAAAATTTGGACAGCTCAACCAGTGCCAGGAATCCAGTCTCCAGGTCTTAGCTCCCTCTACCAGCACGAGCCAGGCATAATCCCCAACATGTGTTGGTGGCCCCGAGACCAGTCAGTCTATGTATGAATGTAACCTCTTCCAAATTTGATAAAGTTGATTCTTGGAGATGATTACCACTTCAGTTTCGCCTCCCGGACTGGTCCAGGTGAAAGGACCCTTACTACAACCTTTTTGCTTCGTTGACGCCTAAGGGTCCACGTCACCGATGTGTGGCTCACCACTTTGCCATTTGGTTAGTTTGGCGACCACTATGCCTTGGATTTCATGTGTGGCTTGGCTTTGCCTTTGGTTACCTTTTGGGAGATGGATTCTCGATTTGATATCTAACATCTTGGTTCCCCAAATTTGGAGGGGCAAGGAAGGGGGGGGGGGGGGGGGGGGGGGGGCTATGTAAGGAGGTGGGATCCATTCAAAACTCACACTACTAAAGACATGTTGCTGAAATTTTTCAGAAAATTTTCAGCATTCCCAAAGCAAAACCCAACAGTCACAGAGGCCATCCATTCATTCTCAAAGCTCACCTGTTAAATTTAGCAACTTTTATTGTTCTTTTTAACTTTTGAACTTGCTATTTCAAAAAATTTAAGTACTTTTTGGTCTTAAACTTGCCAAGATGGTGAAGGATGTTAAGGATACAGATAAAGTGATCATAGATCATGCTAGGCCAGCCAAAAGACTCAAGATGACACAAGAGTTAGATCTAGATTTCACAGTGGGGATAGAAAATCTCACCCCACACACATCAGATGACGAATACATGGAGGAAAAGCCGACATGCCCAGAACTCCTCCTGTTGCCAATCCTCATCTTCTAACGTTGACTTCTTGGGCTCATTCTTGGAAGAAGTGCCCTTGATGGTAGGTTCTGATGGGAATTCTGTTGAGAAGTCGATAATGCTGCTTGCTTGGTCCATTTCCAGTTGAGTGAGAAGGGGTCCCACCGCAATCAGCTTCTTTGGAGAGAAGAAAGCCTTGGAAATCTCTGTCTAGATGAGGTGTGCCCAAATGTAGTTGTATCCATCTGGTTCGGTGAGAGCAACCAATAGATACGTGAGGATGGTTGCTGAGATGCGAGCCTTTCTTGTGCGCGCCACTTCAAAGAAGTTGATCACAAATGTAGCAGCTCCTTGAAGGACTTCATTGGCGATGGCTTCGAGTAATAATCCATTATTGGTGCGCCATGCTCTTTTTGTGGTATCCATGTGCTTGTCGATCGGCACAACCCTTGCATGGTATGCTAATATATGTCTTTGTCCCTCAAGTATCCCAATTGCGTTCAGATCTTCAATGGCATATGAGACTGTATGGGTAGCTTGATTCAGTCGGTATTTGAAACTCGGTGTATCCTTAGTGGCTGTGCGAAATGCATATTCCACTATGGTTGGAAATTGGTGTAATGAAGGGGGGGGGGTGGAACCCGCAGATCTTCAAAAGGGGCTCTCCCAACTTCCACCATCTACATGCCTCATACTCAATATCTCTCCCATTTTTCACTGTCTTGGTTCTCCTGTTTGAACATGGATAGAACACATCTTGATGAGTCTAAATTGAGTCAGGGGATTCATGAACCCTAAATTCTAGCCCTATAGACCAAAAATAGTAAAACTCACTTAGACCCACCTATAGACTTGTATTTTTGAGATGTTGGCTCGTTCTCTTCACATTAGACTCCTCATATTATGCTCTATCCATAGTGAGTCAGGCGAACCAAGACTCCTAGCCAGTTTTTGTTGGGGATCCATTCTTCAAAAATCACTAAACAGGCTCCCCACACATGTGAAAATGACACCATGGTTTGCCCCTTTCATATTTTGCACATCTTTCCATGCTAAAACTACTGTCAAACCGGGCGAGCCAAGATCCCCAGCCAAACTCCCAAAAATAGATTTTCTGAGTTGAACTAAGTTTTTTGGCCATTCTTAGCCCTGTTTTGGATCTCCACACATGCGAATGACCTGATCTTGGTTCGCCTATGTCACCATTGATCTTAGAATGTCTTTTTTAATCGATTTGATATCTAACATCTTGGTTCCCCAAATTTGGAGGGGGGGTCTATATAAGGAGGTGGGATCCATTCAAAACTCACACTGCTAAAGACATGTTGCCAAAGTTTTTCACAAATTTTCCAGCATTCCCAAAGCAAAACCCAGCAGCCACATAGGCCATCCATTCATTCTCAAAGCTCACCAGTTAAATTTAGCAATTTTTATTGCTCTTTTTAACTTTTGAACTTGCTATTTCGAGAAATTTAAGTACTTTTTGGGCTTAAACTTGCCAAGATGGTGAAGGATGTTAAGGATACAGACAAAGTAGTCATAGATCATGCTAGGTCAGCCAAAAGACTCAAGATGACACAAGAGTTAGATCCATATTTCACAATGGAGGTAGAAGATCTCACCTCACACACATCAGATGATGAATACATGGAGGAAAAGTTGACATGCCCAGAACTCCTCCCGATGCCAAAACCATACAAGGCACGTAGATGGTGGAAGTTGGGGGAGCCCCTTTTGAAGATCTACGGGTTCCAACATTACACCCCCCCCCCATTATGGCAATTTCCAACCATAGTGAAATATGCATTCCGCACAGCCACTAAGGATACACCGAGTTTCAAATACTGACTGAATCAAGTTACGTACAGTACAATGCCTTTCGGTCCAATGAGTGGTATAAGCCACACCCAACTTGCCCACACATGACTATGCGGCACAACTAGAGTCAATGTTATTGGATGGGATAGCATCACAACTAGTACCACCGACTATCCAGAGTAACCCCTCAAGGAAGAGCAGTCAACTTCAAGAACGACTCAAATGGAAGCCCTCCATTAAGCTTCTCACTTTACCACATGCCCCAAAAGAAGATCAGCTCACCCCCAAGGCACAGAACGACAGATGATCTAGCTAATCAATAACCGTGGTAGCAAATACCACCAGAGAAGCTCCAGACACTCAAGGGAAAGAAATTATCATCCTCGATCGAGGAGAAGGGTCGCCCACACACACCTATACATCGTACCCTGATGGAGCCCACCCCCCAGATATGTACGATAAAGATCCACCTCATGACGTAGTAGCTCAAGCCACCTCATCTGGAGGCATCCATACAAGTCCAGATTTTGGCAAGCCACCTGAGGAGTTTGACATTCCAGCAGCTAGTGCACTTTCTCACGCACACGGCCTACTCAAGGATCTCAACTGGCTACTGCAAGATCGACTCCACCATCATCGCCGAGCAGAGGGAGAGATGAAAACTAGACAAGATGTCGAGATCCAAATCCAACAATTGCGGACAAAAGCAAATCAAGACAATCAACAGATGGCCAAAATGCAACAAGAGTTGGATGGCATGCAGACTACCATCCAATCCTATCAAGCTATGGGTCCAACTCTGCAACAAGGAATTCCACCAGTCAGCACCAGCAAGGGGGACCATTCAGAACCAACCAGTCTCCAAGCTTCCCCCCTGGCTACCCTTGAGTTGGATACATCTTTTTCTATAGATGTTGTCCCCCAAAGTCCATCTTCGGGAGCTGCTATTATGCAAGACACTCATGTCGCCAGTACGTCACACTCCACGGTAGCCAGTCAAGGCACATCCAAACCAAGTGCTAAAACTCTTTTTAAGAAGCTGAAGTCTCTTGAAGAATCCATCCAAGAGTACGAGACAACCTTTCTAGAAGACAAGATGTGTGTGTGTGTGTGGGGGATATGTCCTACCATGCTCTATATCAGAAATCAAGGGCAAGGAAAAAGAGATCATCGAGCAGCTAGCACCCCAACCCACATGGCCCAACGTCCTATTCCAAGATGACAAAAAGATCATGATTGACTATTTCAGAATTCTCCGCTATCTACGCCTGGATCCCAGGTATCTACATATTCTAGGTGAGCACTGTGGCCAGACACACAAGATGCCAGCACACCACCGAACTGGCCAATCATTTCAAACTCCAGGGGCTGGACTAACCATCCAAATTTTTAGCACACCTTAGAACATTCCAACCACAAGCATCACCAATCAGTTGATCTCACGCTGCGGCAAGCGTCGCTCAACTACAAGGAGCTTGCTTTTCTTAGTACCCTCGAATTCCATTGGGATAGCTCCCCCCCTTTGTTTTTCGACCCCAACACCCCTTTCCTAGCCGCAAATGCAAGGATCAGTTAATTGTGGCAAGAATCTATTACCGCGCAGCAATGACGACATCCCAACATGCAGCACGAGTGGAAGAGTGGCAACACACCCAATGGTTGCCCCATGGCTCACATGTGTTTCGGCCTCTCAAGGATGACAACACTCTACGAGCCCAAGCACCGGAGGGCTACAACAAACTCATCCAGAAACTCAAAAAGAACAAAGAGGAGCAGGATGCCGAGTTGCAGGAAGCACTCTTCAAGTGAATTGCCATGGGACTGGCAACCATTTAGCAGCGGGGGAGTGTGGGGCCTGGAAATCAAGGCCTAAGGGGCATTTCAATGGAGCTTGAGAAAAATAGTACTTTACAGGGAAGAAGCAAATGTAACAATCAATTTTGCGTAATTATTGGCCCAAGCATGGCCTCCTGTGCGTAGAAGAGCCGTCAGTAGATAAGTTGCGTTGGGCCCCAAGTATGGCACCCTTTGTGTGCATAAGTCCACTTGTGGTGCCATTAATCACTAGGGGGCAGGAAACCAATTTTTGCAAGTCTCAAGGTTTCAACTTAGACTTAAAAAAAAGTATGCAAAAGTCAATGTCAAGATTCTAAAAAGGAACTTGCATTCTATATTGAGACTTGAAATTCCTAGTCCCATAAGTAAGTGTGAAAGGACACTCCACAAGCTTCTATAAAGAAAAGCCCTTTCTATGTAATTTCTATCCTTAATGCAAGAGAGCTAAGTGCTACCACTTTGGGTCCACTTGTGCTAATTTTGGTGTGTGGCTAATTATAGTGTGGCTTTATGCTCATTGCTTTTGTTTCTAAGTTCTTGCTATTTTAGCCCATTTTAGCATAAGTGCTTTCTCTTTGAGTGTTTCTATTTTCAGTTAAGCTTGTAGAGTGTGGTTAAAGAGAGTAGATTGGATGTTAGAGTGAGAGTGGGTGGAAGAGTGTGGAAGAGTCTGTGTGTGTGAGTGTGCTGGAAGAGAATGTGAGAGAGATAGAGTTAATGGTTAGTTTATTTTGGTGATGTTTTGGTTGGAATGCTATTTGTTTGCAAGTAGAAGTAGATGTTAGCACTCTTTGTTTTGCAAGCATCTTCATGGCTCCTAGGTTTGAGCCCGCTTCCCGTGCTACAAACGACTTAGGAGGAGAAGGTGAAAAGCCTTTAACTTCTTGACAACAGATGCATCCATGTTTTCTTCTACATGCACAAGATCAGAACCTTAAACGACTCACATTCATGGAGAAGGTCACCTCGCACATGCCGACATAAAGCGAAAATCCCAGATCAATAAAAGGATGTCCACAAGTGTGTTGTGGGACCATCACCAATTTTGGTGTGGGATATTGTTGGGGCTTGGCAGGACATCATACCACGTACATACCTGATAGATCTAGAGTAGTGAATAAGTGTGAGAGAATTGGCACTCTATGTATAGAAGTCAAACCTATTGATCACATTGATATTTGATCAAATAGTTAGCAATAAAAGTGACTTTTAGGTCTTTTGTTGGAAGTAACTTTAGAGACCTAAATGTCAAGTTAGTGAATAAAGAGGTTTTCCCACCGTTTTTCAAATTCAAATAATAAGGGAGGTAGAAATTGGCCAATAGTCATTGAGGCCAAGTACCCAAAATCCACTATAAATAGTGGTACATTGTGTTTCATCTTTCATGTTCAATTAAAAAAGGTGGAACCTCTACCAATTTGGCAATTGAATGTCCTTGTTTCTCCTCTTCCTTCATCTCTCTCATGTTTATTGTTATCTTTTCATTATTTGGATTTGCTATTTGTTGGATTTGAATGTTGTTGCTATCTTTGTGAGAGAGAGAGAGAGAGAGAGAGAGAGAGAGAGAGAGAGAGAGAGAGAGAGAGAGAGAGAGAGAGAGAGAGAGAGAGAGAGAGAGAGAGAGAGAGAGAGAGAGAGAGAGAGAACGGAGAATTAGGGATAATGAATGTTAGTGTCAGATTGTCATCGTAGCATGCATAACACTTTGAATTTAAGCTTTGCTCTCATGGGATCGAATTACCGTGCGACATGAAAGAAGAATTCTCTTCATATCTTATTTGCTTTGCATGTGCTTGGAAATAGGGTTCAAAGGTGGGTAATGTTTTAAGCCCTCAGGGCAGTCCGCGTAGGCTACCACGCAGTGCAGGAAACAGAAATCAATTGTAAGTGGCCAGCCGAATAAATGCCGTCGCAGACAAATAGGGGAGGTCCCCTCAAAAACTTGCAGGTTCCTAACCGTCCAGATCTTCCATAACGTTGCTAACCTGCACACATGCCAGAATGTAAGAGTAGAAGAACCTGCGAACAAGGAATCCCCTAGGAGAATGGTGCCAGTGTCCAGAGTGAAAGTGAGACCCCACTGCGAGAAGATGTGACTCAACTCCAGCCAAAGATGATGATGGCAGTGGAAAAACAAATGCTCCACTGTTTCTTCAACCAGCTGACAGAGCGGGCAAAGACTATCAGCAAGAAAGGGCCATTTAGAGAGCAGTGGGAGGGATTTGGTGAGGATGCGAAAGGCCAGTTATCTCAACTTGCCTACAGGTAGCGAACGAGCGGTATTGAGGCGACGACGCCAATGAATCGGAGAATCAGAGGCTGTCCAGAGGCCGCCATCCAAAGGCCGTTAAGGTAGTCCGAGAAAAGGGAGGGAAACTGTCAACGGTGAAAGGAGGGGTAATCGAAGAGGGAGGGAGAGAGGGTAGGGTTCCACCCGGATAGATCAAAGGACAAAACCGGGCAAATATATCGAAATAGCACAAGAGGCGGCCAAGAAGATCAGGCTGGTAGAGAATAGGGGCAGAGAGGACTTGACAAGGAGGGACGTGGACCAGTTGGGCCAGAGACAACAGGCCTTTGTGGCAAGAGAGAGACTTAGACGAGGATGAGAACGGAAGAGGGGCTGTACATTAGGCGGAAAGAGAGACGAAGTCCAAATGGACTCAGAGGAGGGAAGGGTGAGTCATCCCTCCAGGAAAAGGAGTGGAGGTGAAGCAAAAGATGTGCCAGATTGGTCAAAATAAAAGGGCCTTTAAACTTAAAGGAGCACCCAAAAGCGAGAATGCCTGCAAGACTAGGAGGAGGGCGAAGTAGAGGAGGTACTGTAGCTGAAGAAGCCATAAAGGAAAGGAGAAGTACAAGCCAGTGCTAAGAAGGGAGAGCAAGGGACGAAAGTCGGCGGAGGACCAAAGAACGGTTTTTCACAGCCGGGTCCGGAATACCAAGGCCTCCATCTCGGGTAGGTGCCGTGCACACCGACCAGGGGAGAAGAGGGCGCTTCCCCGCCCAGAGGAAATGACGGAGGGCCTTAGCAAGAGAGTCGTGCAAGACACGGGTGGAGATGAAGATAGAAGAGAAAAAGATCAGCAGGGCCAAAACGATGTGGCGGACCACTAAAACCCGAGAAGGAAAGGACATAAAGTGAGGGTCCCAAGTGGCGAGCTTGTCCGAAAAAGAACGAAGAAACCAACGTTAAAAAGGGAAAGAAGATGGAGGACATGGGGTTTTGAAAGGAGGGAGAGCAGGGTTACATCATCAGCAAAGAGCTGATGAGAAAGCGGGCCCAAAGGAGTTAGGACCGGAGAGATCCGAGAGAGGGAGGTCGCTTTGTGGAAACCACAGGAGAGAGGTTCCGTAGCGATGGCAAAGAGCAAGGGAGACAAAGGACAGCCTTGGCGGATGCCAGAAATAGGGGCAAACTGAGCAGAGGATCTTGGCCGAGGAGGACTGGTAAAGAGCACGAACGAAGTTTAGAAAGGACAAAGGAAAACCAAAGGCCTGACAAGTGGCCATATGGGAGTTTTTTTTTGGAAATAACACTCAACTTATGACCACAGGTGCAAGCAAGCCCCAAGGCCGACTCTCATTACAGATTTAAAAGATAACATTCTTTGAGGTCTAAATATATGGTAGTGATTTTAAAAGGTATTCACATCATTTGAAACATCTTTTAGTTATTCTTAGGTTTGATGTGTGTTTTGCAGCAAGCAATGGGGCCGGCCTCCCAACTTCATTCCAAGGTGGCCTTGTGGTATATGTAAATAGGGGATGGGGCTAGGCCCTATGGGGCGTCCTATTACAATTTAGGGTCCAAGGCTCAAGCCAAGGCGGTTGCACGTGTGTACGGAAAAGAGGCCCAAGCAGCCGGTTCTTGTGTACGGACGCGGCGAATTGTTGACCCGCTATGCGATGCGGGTGCCACGTCAGACGACTTGTTCTTCTTCCAATTCCCAAGCAACGGTGCTGCCAGGCCCAAGCTATTAGCACCCCCCTTGGATGACTGCCACGTGTCACAGCTATCGAATAGCCAGGTAACGTAGCCGCGGCTGAATTAGGGAGATCATGGACGTGGCACCATCATGCTTTGGAATTTGTGAAGGGCACCCTTCCTTTCAACCTGAAGCGTACGTTTTCAAACTGGTATGCGAGCTCATGTTATTGCCTTTCAAATGAAATGCGTGTACACTTCTAGACCTTTCGGTGACGCGCAATTCAGACAGGGTCTTCGGAGACTTTGGCTTTCAGATGAAACCTGACTTAATCAACCAGCTTCTTTTTGAAGGGTGGCTTTTAAAACCGGCCTTCAACTTAAATTAAGTAGAGCTCTTCGCCTATCTTTGAGAGGAAAAGATGTCCTTGAAGGGCAGGGCAGATTGCAGATTGCAGGCCACAGCGTTTGCAGAAAATCTCAGTTTTTCCCACTTACTCTGCTGCACTAATCTCAGCTTCCCAGACATTTCTGTGCCTGATCATAATCATCCTCAACTGGGTGAGGCTTTATTTGCTACTGTAGTTATGGGTTCATGCTTTGGTCTGGAATTCTGTGATCTACAAGTTTGCACATGTTTGTTTCTCCGGTTTGAAAACTTATATCTTGGTGTGATCAGACCATGTTTAAAGCTGGATCTAAAGACCATCATGATTAAGTTTGAATCTGTCATCTCACCGCTTGAAAAGGGGCTATTTCCAACCTAGTTGAGCAGAGAGGCCATGCCGAAAGGGCCTTAAATTGACTTTTGAATCTACAGAAATCCAGAATCAAAGGTTGGAAAATTCTATCTGCTGCAACAGCACCAAATATTTTGGCTTTGAAAAAGTTGTTTTCCTTTGAGGTCGCTGCTCTTGATCTGCACATATCCCCAGGATAGACTGCAACTTCTGGGATCAAACTTTCAACAGCCAGAAATGGTGTCCTTTCTGCCATCCCATATGGATCAAGGAGTCATCTTTGGGGTGCTGGGACTGTGGCATGCGTTCAACACCTTGAGTCTGTATATCAGAACCCCCAGAAGATTCAGATACAGGACCTGGTTTCCAGTGAAATTGCCCTGGACTTTTAAATATCTTGAGTTATGGATACTTCTATTCATCGTTTTGATGTTTATCTATACTCAGATGTCACATGCCCTTCCGGATCTTTCCTCAGGAGTCATCCAACCTGCTCACATACAGAGATTTCAGCATGTCACATTTGCCTTCTTCTTCTTGCTCTATACAATAGTGGCTCTGGTAAGTGAACAGAGCTCTTTTCTGCCTCTTCCTCCAGGGGTCCTGCAATCCACATTTGCCCTTGGATTTCTGCTGGAGTTGCTAGTGTTTCACTTTGGGCACCATCCTGGTGACACACTAGAAAGCTTTATCCACATGCTTATGCAGATCGTCCTTCTTGGTCTAGTCTCCTTTATGTTTATGGAGATCCTTTGGCCCCAAAATTTTCTCGTTGCCATCACTAGATGCATGCTGTTGGGATTCAAAGGCACCTGGTTTTTCAATATTGGCATCCTTATCAATGTGCCTAGCAGCATGCCTCTTGGATGTTCTTCTGGGACTAATGATTTTCCTGACTGTCCAGCAGGCGAGCCATTAATGCGCGCAAAAGCAATCCAAGTGTTAGTTTTTGGGTGCCAAATGTTAGGGATTGTGACTGGAACAATTGTGGGCTATGCATTGCTGAATCGATTTCTCATCAAAGGGCCCTACTTGCAAATTCTGGAGGATTTGGAGGATCCTCTCACTAAATCAGATAGTGATGCAGATGCAGATGAAGAGAATGAAGATGTTCCTGTTATAAGTGTGATTCCAAGGTCACTATCAAGGCGGCCGGTTAGTCGCAATAGTACAATGTCTCCAAAGCGCTGAGATTGAATTATCAAACAGTTTGACTGTTTACTGCAGCAAACTATCTGTCACTAGACAGTTAATTGATCTGAATTCTTTATTGTTCACTTGTTTGCAAAACCAGGGGTGGATTTCACATCCATGCTTACTACTAACAGCACGTTGGATCTGCGATTTTGGGTCTGCTCCGATCTCTTAGCATGGGAAACAGATTAGTAGGGAGAGGAAGAATCCATTATCCAGGCCTTCCTGTAGAGCTATGACTTATAAATCGCTGTTGACTCCAGACTAGTACAGCCCATGAGTATTTTGAAAAGTAGTTTGAAAATTGCAAATTTTCCAAAAATTGAGTTTTAGCATAAATTTGGATGGGATTGATTGGCAAAATAGGAAATTTATGATGTGCTTTCATTTGTGCTCGTGATGAGCAATGAGCAAAGTTTTTTGTGTTATACATTTGGAAATTACTAAGATACCTCTTGTGAGAATAGTGGAATTTTGGCACTTGTGTCCTGGCTATTTGATCTGCATTGAAAACTCAAACTCACCTGACAGTAACTGGGCAGCTAGATTGATGTTATGATTCCATGGCATCAGTTTTTCACAATTCAGCTATATTGTATAAGTATTTGGGCGATTCTAGTGACAGGCTACAACCCTCTCTTCAGGTCTGAAATATGTATTATATACAAAATTATCATGTATTGAAGTTAGAGCTTATTCTGAAACTTTTAAATAAAGGTGACAACATAAGTCTTATATATAGGATGTGCTATGTTCTCTCCCTATCAAACCTAGGAATAAAAGACATACTCTTTCCCATTGATGGGTCAAATTTGGGTGAGAATATGAAATCTATCTTTTACAAATTGCAAGTACCCATCATATGCGAAGGAAAAAAAATAATTTTTAGTGACTTGATGTAGTGTTGGATTATTGTCAAGCCCTTGCGTGCATCTAAAATTTGAATAAAGCAATCACTTCTCAAAGGTTGGTTCGTAATCAGAGGAATCTGAGACTTAGGGCTTGGTTGTTGAACAAGCATGTTGTGTCATAGTTACACTTGTGTCCTTATGCTCTTATGAGACATTCCTTTGTGTATTTCAATTTTGAGGAACTTCTCTAGCAAAGCAAAAAATTTATAAAGTCGACATGCATAAGGTGTAAGAAAACACACCACAATGATGTTACAAAAGAGAACCTTTTTATCAATACTTTAAAATTTGTGGTCAAAATTTTGTAGGTTTGATGTTTTGATTGGAGTTGTAAATTAATGAAACTAGTAGATCATGTTGCAAGGAAGAGTAATAAGTTTTTTTTTTAACATTTCTAGAATGAATGCAATGAAGTAGTGTTATGAAAACATGAATTAATACTTTTTAACAATCCAAAATAACAGAACAAACAAGCTTCACGTGCTGAATAAATAAAAAATATTAAACAAGCTTGAGAATGGTTGACCATTGGGAGTTTCTAGGGAAACATCTTAACTACAAAATCAAATGTTTGTCTTCATTATTATTACTTTAGTGTATCTTTGTATTTTACACTGCCATATTTTTTGTTTTTTTGCCATGTTTATCACATTATGCTTTTGGACAAAATCCTAGCCATTAATGCTTGAAGTTACAAAGTAAGTGTGTCATTGCAGTGTTGTATCATGCCATGCTTTTGGTAATGTTGGCCATTGGTGCTTGAAGTCACAAAGTTTAATTGCCAATAATAGAGCTATATTTGTTCATATTCCCAAATACTCAAGAATGAGCATGAAGCTATTATTTTGGTATCATGAAGGTGGTTGGAAGTTAGTATACCCAGAGCTTGTAAGGATACCTCTGGCTTGCTTATCTCAGTTTATTCCAGCTGCATTGGGTTCATGAAAGCTGATTCATCAGTTTTGAAGACAAGGGCTTTGTCCCACCGTGGCAGTCCAGGGGTAACCTTAATCACTCATCTTAGAAAGGTCTTGTACTCTAAGGTTTGAGATTCCACCTGGCAAGTGCTATTTTCAAGGGCGTTTTCTCCTAGGTTCTTTTTTACTAGTAAACCATTTTAGCAGTGGACTTTGATTCAACGATTTGCTCTGGGTTAAACACGTCTATGGAACACTCATAGTTTCTAAGAACACCTTTGGCTTGCTCCTCACTATCTCGTCAAGCTACTTTGAGTTTTGAAAGTATTGTGATCTTGTTAGAATACTATTAATCCTTTTCCTTCTGTATCTGTTTATTTTTCGTCCCTCTTCCCCTTATTAGTTTTTTTATGGTTGACCACATCCATAAGCGTGCCATTTTCAGACAGTCTAAAGTTGTCCCGTCGTTTAGTCCCTCTTCTCGACAACACTAATTCAGTTCCACCTTATATTAGCTCTCCTAATAACATTCCGGTTAGCCATAAGGGACTTCTCCCTCTTCCTTCTTCCCTCAACCCTTTTGTTAGCTATGCTCTTAAGTTTAAGCCCTCTGCTCCTGTGCCTCTCCCTTCTTCGAAGGAAAATTGGGCTAGTTTGAAGCAGGTTAATTTAACTGTTGATTCTAGGTATGTTAAGGATGGTAACCTTTTCTTGTCTCTTCTTCCTGACCTTGAAGCCCTCAATGCTTCTCAAGCTTTGCTTATAGACTCTTCAGTGGGGCTTTTTTTTTTTTTTTTTTTTCAGCGATATTGTTTTTGAGCCTTTAGCAGTCAAGGATTTTATCAATCAAATTATTATTCCTTGGTCCAAGCACTTTATTACCTTTGATTCCTTGGGGAAATTTCTTTTTCTTCTCCACTTTGGTTCTAATGCAAATGCCTTTGAGATTTTTCTTGCTTCCCCCTTCAGATTTGAAAACTCTATGGTGTCATCTTTCAAGTTTAGTAAGGATTTCAGCCTTCTTAGCGTTGAGACTATTTCTCTTCTGGTCCGTATTTCTCTCTCCTTTTTCCCTTCAAGTTTAAGTGTCTTCTCTACAACCTACTTTCCAACCTTGGAGAGGTTTTGGACATTGAAGACGACTTCAACTCTAAGTTTTCACCTCAAGTTAAGGCTTACGTTCTTTGGAAGTTGGTAGACTCTATTCCTGCTTGGCTTAATATTTTTGATGGAGCTACTTACTTTGAACAGCCTATTCATTTTGCCTTGTTGACTCCATTTTGCAAGACATCTCTAAGTCTTTCTAACTGCATGTGTGCGAGGGTCTCATGCATTCCGTCTACAACTGAATTTCAAATGGTTGTCAACAATAAAAGATCTCTCCAACTGGCATCATTGGTTGTGGCCAAATCTACCTCTGGTTATGGTATTCCTTTTTTAGGGAGATCTCAAAGCACGAGCTGGTTATTAAGCTCTTCTCAAGAGGACATATCTCCTCCTAGCTCACATTGTGGAAAGGCTATTAGTGACATATGCAACTTAGAAGGTTTGGCCTTTATTCTTTATCCAAATCGGTATCCTCTCCTAGTTCAGAAAACAATGACAACAAGATACATGAAGAGTCGAACTTCACTGAATAGGTTGATAAATCTGCTGGCAAAATTTGTTCTTCCACAAGAGGGGGGAATTAGAAAGTGTCCATTTGGAATTGAACGAGGAGGAGGAGAAGTTCGGCTCTTTGGTAGAGGAACATATCTCACTACTCTCCCATGATGTTGGTTCGCCAATTTTTAGGTGGCATTCCCCACTTGTGAAAAAGCTAAATTGAGTCAGGAGATCCAAGACACTGACACGAACAGCCAAAAACTTGAAAAATGCCAAAATTACTATTTTTGATCCACATGATTCAAGTTTCAACATCTTGGCTTGCCACTGTCAGATCTGAGAGATCTAATACAGATCTTGACATCCCTAAGAGGGCGAGCCATATCTCTCAAAGGATCCATAGATTTGGACTTTTTTCACTCCCACCTTCCTACAATCCCAAAATCATCCCAAGACTCCAAAATTTGATATTGTAGTGGGTTTCTTTCCTTGCCTAACCTGAATCCAAGATCTATCAATCTAGCATCAAAGAGACGGAGTTAGTTGTCATGCGTAGGTTCGTTCCCATGAGAGCAATAGCATATTTCAGATTCAACATAAATGGAGGATCTAACACTAACATCCATTGACACTACATCCATTAACCCTACTTCCATTAACCCTAAATCCACAACAATGATAGAAACTTACTCTTTCTTTCTCCCCCTTTCTCTCTCACAAAAAGCATAAGAAATAGCAATCCCAATAATGATCAAATCCAACAATTAGCAAAATCCAAAGAAAGCATGAAAAATGGAGGAAAAGAGAGGAAGAGCAAGGACATTCATCAATCCATTTCTAAAGAGAACCAATCTGCTTTATTGAAATGAGGAAATGAACATGAGGAGCAACTCGAGTTGGTCCCTTTTTATAGTACAGAGGAGGACCCTGGCCTCTGAATCCTATTGGTCCAGTCTTGCCTCTCTTTTTATTCAGATTTAAAAAAGTGTGGGAACCATCAAAATTGGAGGGAAACCCAACTTTATTCACTAACTTGACATTTAGACCCTGTGACATTAAAGTCCCGCAAAAAGGCCTAAAGTCCTTTTATTGACTTGTAACTAATCAAATAACCTTAGAATAATCTGTGGCAATACCATGTCTTGATATCAATGTCCAAGCACAACTTCGTGAGAAACCCATATCTGGCATTTTTCTGGATTTAGAGAAATCTGATATTTGCGGCATCTTTCAAATACTTTCTCCAATCGATCCAGGTGGTCTGTATCTGTACTATGAACTCCCAAGTTGTCCAGGTAAAGTTCAAGGAATTTTTGCAGATAATCTTTAAAAGAAAATTGCATTACTCTTTGGAATGAACTTGGTGCATTACAGAGTCCAAACGACATTACTTTGTAAGCATAGGTGTCCCATTTTGTTGCAAAAACAGTTTTGTGGTGATCGGCAGGTGCAATCTTAACCTGTTTGTAACCACTAAATCCATCCAAGAAACTATAAGCTTCCGCTCCAGCAAGGCGATCCAAAATGCTTTCTGTAAAAGGTAGCGAAAAGTGATCCTTCTGTGTCACTTTATTCAATGCTTTGAGATTCACACAGATTCGCAATTTCCCATTTTTCTTAGGAACAATGACAATTGGTGAAATCCATTCGGTATGCTCGATCTCATAAAGGAAATCGGCGTCAAGCAATCTGTAAAGTTCTTTCTTTATCAGATCTGCCACATTAGGATTACAACGATAGAACTTTGTAACCTTTGGAACTACATCAGGTACTAAAGGTATGGTATGTTCAATGACTGATGTTGGAATACCCTTCAAATCTTGATAAGTCCATGCAAAGCAATCTTGGTACTTAATAAGTAACAAGCGGAGTGCTTGATACTGTTCAGGAGTAAGTTGTGATCCCACTTGTACAATCTTTTTCGGTTCGGCAAGATTCATTGGCTGCATCCTAGCTGGGCCATCATAAACCTCTTTAGATTCCGGCATGTGTTCATCAGGTTCACGATGTGCTTTAGGTAACATGATAAGCACATCATCCAGTGTATAACGTTTAAAATGCTCTGGCATATCATGCTGGACTACATCTGTTTGTTCTTTTTCAAAAGGACTTGTCTTGGATCTTCGTTTAGCCTTCTTAGCAGGAATTGATCGTGGAGGTGATGACTTTCGGGATGATAAATCTTTCTTCACAGGTGAAGACTTCCTAGACGATGATGTCTTGCTGGAAATTTGACTTGAAGAATCATCGTCGACTTTATCTTTGTCTTTATCCAATAGAGGTGGCACTTCCTTTGAATCAATCTTCCGAGGGAGATTTTCCCATTTTAGGACCGTATTATAATATTGTTTAGCTTGTTTCTTCGTCATCGATCATGTGATCCTATCTTCCTTCAATATAACTGCTTTGGGCGGTTTTATTGTTGGTTCATCAGGAACATTACACACTCCAAATCCGGTTGGATCCATATGATTTAGAATCTGCTCATCCGTAAGTTCTGCATTGCCATCATAAGTCAAGACATGGCTCACTGGTATAAGATCATCCTGAATCAGATCTAGTATAAATTCCATTGATATCCAGGCTACATTCAGCACATTCAGTGGAAACGTGATTGGTGTATCCAAAGTTCGATCTAATAAGGAAATATCGCTCAACTCTGATTGATTATCTTGTTGACACATATATCCTGCTGTACAATCAATCGTTGCAAGAGCTTCATTCCAATTGACAGTATCCGTTTGAGAATCGTAATGAGCTCCCAATTTTTTCTCTATTCGATCACAAGTGTGATCCATTGTTGACGAATCATCATCTTCTTTTTGAACCACTAGTTTGATAGTCCAAGTTGTAGAATCAACTTTAGCTGCACGTTCACGATTTTCAAAAGTGATTTTTCCGGTACCCCAGTTATGAATTACTTGCGCAACTCGTAACCATGGACGTCACAATAGAACTCGGTAGACATTTGGCGCTTCTGGTAAGTCCATTACTACAAAAGTAATGATGAACTATACTCCCGCAATTCTGACAGGTATATCTTCAACCATTCCTCATGGACGAACTGTCGTTTGATCAGCTAGCTTAATAGCAAAAGTAGTAGGCTTGATCTTTGTAAGGCCCTATTTTGCACATAGCTTTGTAGAGATCAAGTTACCTCCTGAACCGCCATCTATCACGGCTGCTTCTTTAGGAAATTGTCTATGCTGTATCGGCAGAGTGATATTCTTTTGTTCACTTTCCCAAGCGACTCCAACATGGAGTACTTCGTTAGATTCTTCAAATCCAACACAAAAAAGTGGCTCCTGATGGACTTCTGGTTCTTCTTGAGATAACTTTTGTGCTAAGACTTCCCTTGCTTTTGGCACCAACTTCAGAAACTCTCCCAATGAAATATTGATCTTGCTAGACAAAATGTTCATGAGCAGTTCTGTTTGTGGTGCTTCTGGTTCAGTCATCTTGAAGGGTTCTTCATGATGATGTAACTGATCATTCATATCCGTAAGTGAATTTCTTGGAGGCTGCAATGGTGAAGACTGAACTTCAGTTGTTGCTTTAGCAGCTTCAAGCTTCTCTTCTTCTTGCAGATGTTTAATCCACTGCCTCATATTTTGATATCTTCGTTTTTCTGTATTAAGATTTGGATAGACTCCCGATGCTGTCGGTGTATCATTCAATGGTATAGAATCAGCAGATACTGGATCCACTACTGGTTCTTTCTGTTTCTGTGCTCTGGTGATCACCATCAAGGGTGCACTTGGTTTATTCTGAGCTTCTGGTCTTTGCTTGATTGTTATCAAATTTACAGGTGTTGTAGCTGGTGGTGGCTTCGGTCTTGCTGGACAGTCTTTATAGCAATGCCCATAACCACAGTCACTACAGAATGGTACAAATTTCTCTTTATTTAGACATTCTGCAACTCTGTGATTTTCTCCACATGCAAAGCATCCAAGTGGTGCTCTGGCCCAATTTCTAGAATCTTGTTGTTGAGCGGCAGCATAAATGGCATACTGTTATGAAGATCCACCTTCCGAATCATTGCCATAGGTTCATTGCTTAGCACTTCCATAAGGTTCTGGTTCCATCAAATTGGCAGGAGGAGCGGAGTGCTTTGGTGGGGCAGGCAAAGCTAAATGTTCCGGGTATCCAAGAGTAGATTGTCGCAGTCTTGCTACTGGATTTCCTCCATATTGTGGTTCTTGATATCCCATCTGGACATACCGTTGCTGAATTATCCGAGGGTTGAAGTTGCAAAAAGCCGTCTCATGGTCAGGTGAAATACACAGATGGCAAACACTGATTTCCATTCATTTTTTCAATTGAGGACACTCGTTCACTGTGTGATTTCATGTACAAATAGAACACCAGATATTTTCCCTGGTAGGAAAAGTCTTTACAAACTTCTCAGGTTCCTTGTTCGCTTCTCCATGGAAATTTTTCAATGCTTTGATCTTCTCATCAAATTGCAACTATAACTTTTCCATCTATTTTTGCTGGGTCTTCCCAAGTTTCTCGAACTCATTGAGCTTCATTTCTGCAGTAGCATTGGCATTTGTTGATGCAATAGTGGTGGATGTCGTAGTAGTCTACCCTGCTGTATAAGGCAACATACTGACATTCGGCTCATCATCTGAATCTTCATCCTCCTCCCGAATTGCATCATCCATAGAATTTTGCAAAAGTGCATACTCATTATGGCGTTTCAGCTCATGTCTGATCCGTTTAGGTAGACCTGACAAAAACCATATAATTATGGCATTTTCATTAATCAGCTCAGGTTCGCATTCAGATATGAGACGTTTCACCCTTTCGATGTAATCTCGAACCATTTCCTGCTTTCCAATTTTAACTTTACTTAAAAGTAGGAAGGGTCTTCTATAAACTTCCGTGGTTTGAATTGTGTGATAAGGGCTCACTTAACAACCTCCCAATAAGCTCTGATGATGCTTTTTGCCTCTTTTTGACCAAGTCTGACATATTTGACCGATTTTTGTTATTTTCTCTGATATCTCAGATCCAAATGGATCTTAAGATTGGTGATTTGAATAGCTTTTTCTGTTTAATAATCAAATTAGATTTCAAACAGTAAATCCACTCAAATTAAGCAAAATCAATCCCAAACTAACCCTAAAATGCAGATCTAATACTATTCATGCCACGACAAGATGCCTAATGCAAGCTAACCATCAGCCAAACATGTTGCAAACTGAAAAATTGGCGTAGCTCCCCGGCAACGGCGCCAATATTGTAGTGGGTTTCTTTCCTTGCCTAATCTGAATCCAAGATCTAATCAATCTAGCATCAAAGAGACGGAATTAGTTGTCACGCGTAGGTTTGTTCCCATGAGAGCAATAACATATTTCAGATTCAACCTGAATGGAGGATCTAATACTAACATCCATTAACACTAAGCATTAACACGACATCCATTAACCCTACTTCCTCTCTCACAAAAAGCATAAGAAATAGCAATCCCAATAATGATCAAATCCAACAATTAGCAAAATCCAAAGAAAGCATGAGAAATGGAGGAGAAGAAAGGAAGAGCAAGGACATTCATCAATCCATTTCTAAAGAGAACCAATCTGCTTTATTGAAATGGGGAAATGAACTTGAGGAGCAACTCGAGTTGGTCCCTTTTTATAGTAGAGAGGAGGACGTTGGCCTCTAAATCCTATTGGTTCAGTCTTGCCTCTCTTTTTATTCAAATTTAAAAAAGTATGGGAACCATCAAAATTGGAGGGAAACCCAACTTTATTCACTAACTTGACATTTAGGCCCTGCGACATTAAAAGTCCCGCAAAAAGGCCTAAAGTCCTTTTATTAACTTTTAACTAATCAAATAACTTTGTGATCATCGGGTTGGACTTACACACATAGGGTGCCAAATTCCTCTCACTTATTAACTAGGGTTAGGGTTGCCTTGGGATCCGCAAACCTGCCAACAGATATAAAGATTGCCCATCCCGACCAGTAGAGCTGCAAGTTGATGCACCTGTCAAACTTGCAGCTATTGTACATGATAGGAGAGCGAAATCCACAAAACCAGAAGCCTATGTCTACATTCGGACATGTGTCCAACGTTTGAAGGAGTCCCTACTGGTAGAGAGAATTTTGAATGAGGAGCATAGTCAACCCTATACTATAAGCCATTACACTAAATCCACTAGACTAGGAGAGTATCCCAGCCCGCAAAAAGAAAAAGATTGTTACATCAATGTGAAAAAGTGGATACAAGAGGATCAAACTAAGGCCCCTATTGGTGATCTCAATCGGCCAATGGAACCTATGGATTTGCCTATACACTCTGACCAAGCTGTGAATGCTCCTACCTCACCCATAAACCGGGAAGGACTTATCCAACCTGAGTTCGATGAAGAACCCTTCACCTCCCTAGAACCAAAAGGAAGTGGAAACAAAGCCTTAACTGCTTCATTGTCCAGTCATGTCACCCTGCCCTTAGGTGATGTTTTGAAGAATTCCAAACCCCTACACCAAGCCTTAACCACCTGGCTAGGAGATAAAAATACACCTATAGCGCCCTCCATGGATGGAGAGAGTGATGATGACCAGTTCGTAATGGTCATTGGTGCCACTTGGGAAAATGAGAAAAGTAATATTACCCTACTTGTTCAGCGCAAGAAGCTTTCCTCAGTAGCTACTATTATTGATGGTGGATCAGGAGTCAACATCATGTCTTCAGACATATACCAAGAGTGTGGACTAAGTGCCTTAAAGCCCACCGAATTTTCGATACAACTTGTTGATCAGAGATGCGATCAGAGACGCGTCACACCTATGAAAATTGTGGAGAATGTACATTTGAAGGTCGCTGATCTTTGTTTTGTCTGTTCCTAGATTGAGATGGTATAATTATTTTTGTATATTGACAATTTAAAGAAGTGTAAAACTTTAGTACCCTTCAAATGTCATTTAGATCAAGTAAATTGGTCATATGGACATTTTTGGTGTTCTACACTACATTGTAACCGTAGTATTTTAGATAGTTGTGTGTGTGTGTGAGAGAGAGAGAGAGAGAGAGAGAGAGAGAGAGAGAGAGAGAGAGAGAGAGAGAGAGAGAGGAGAGAGAGAGAGAGAGAGAGAGAGAGAGAGAGAGAGAGAGAGAGAGAGAGAGAGAGAGAGAGAGAGAGAGAGAGAGAGAGAGAGAGAGAGAGAGAGAGAGAGAGAGAGAGAGAGAGAGAGAGAGAGAGAGAGAGAGAGAGTTCATCTATAAATAACAAGTCCTATGTTGAAAAAGGGTTAGCAAATGTTCATTTCTGGTTTGGAACAGTTTTGGTGAAATAACATCACTCATTTTTGGCTCTCTTCTACACGTGTGTAGAGATTGTGCTGTAAGCGTTAATGATGTGCATATTGTTGAAGAATTAAATTCTATCTTGATGTTGTATAGCCTTTTTACATATGCTATGTAAGTTATGAGTTTCATTTGATTCTATGTTGAACGGTTTGCGGATCCCAAGGCAACCCTAACCCTAGTTAATAAGTGAGAGGGATTTGGCACCCTGTGTGTGTAAGTCCAACCCGATGATCACATAGTTATTTGATTGATTAGTTAAAAGTTAATAAAAGGACTTTAGGCCTTTTTGCGGGACTTTTAATGTCGCAGGGCCTAAATGTCAAGTTAGTGAATAAAGTTGGGTTTCCCTCCAATTTTGATGGTTCCCACACTTTTTTAAATTTGAATAAAAAGAGAGGCAAGACTGGACCAATAGGATTTAGAGGCCAACGTCCTCCTCTCTACTATAAAAAGGGACCAACTCGAGTTGCTCCTCATGTTCATTTCCTCATTTCAATAAAGCAGATTGGTTCTCTTTAGAAATGGATTGATGAATGTCCTTGCTCTTCCTTTCTTCTCCTCCATTTCTCATGCTTTCTTTGGATTTTGCTAATTGTTGGATTTGATCATTATTGGGATTGCTATTTCTTATGCTTTTTGTGAGAGAGAAAGGGAGAGAGAGAAGAGTAAGTTTCTATCATTGTTGTGGATTTAGGGTTAATGGATGTAGTGTTAATGCTTAGTGTTAATGGATGTTAGTGTTAGGTTGACTAGATCTTGGATTCAAGTTAGGCAAGGAAAGAAACCCACTACAATTTTGGCACTGTTGCTGGGGAGCTACGCCATTTCTTCAATTTGCAGCATGTTTGGCTGATGGTTAGCTTGCATTAGGCATCTTGTTGTGGCATAAATAGTGTTAAATTTTTATTTTAGGATTAGTTTGTGATTGATTTTGCTTGATTTGAGTGGATTTGCTTGTTTGAAATCTAATCTGATTATTAAACAAGGAAAGCTATTCAGATCACCAAACTTAAGATCCATTTGGATCTGAGATATCAGAGAAAATAACAAAAAACGGTCAAATCTGTCAAATTTGGTCAAAAAGAGGCAAAAAGCGTCATCAGAGCTCAGAACTTTTTACCCTCTTTCAAGAAACCTTCGCCAAGTTGCAGACACCCTCGATTTTGTTTACAGAACCTTCAGTTTGAAGGGCAAAGATTAATTCCCAACAGATTTCCAACATAAAAAAAATTACCAAAAAAACACCAAAAATTATCAAAACCCTATAAAAACAGAAAAAGAACCTTCGTCCGATTCACTGTGCTTAGATGTGATTCAGATCTCTATTGCCAAGTCGACGAAGAATAATACCAAAAATCGAAAGGTTTTCAGAGGATCAGTTGTCATATTGTCATATTTTTGTCAAAAAAGTCACTTTTTTGCAAAATTACCAGTATTCTGAGGATGATCTCATACCAATGAGCCATGCCTTAACTTATGATGGCAATGCAGAACTTACAAATGAACAGATTCTACATCATATGGATCCGACCAGATTTGGAGTGCGTAATGTTCCTAATGAACCAACAATCAAATCGCCCAATGCAGTTATATTGAAGGGAGACAGGATGATAGGTTCGATGATGAAGAAACAAGCAAAGCAACATTATAATACGGTCCTGAAATGGGAAAACCCCCCTCAAAAGATTAATTCAAAGGAAGTGCCGCATCTATTAGATAAAGGCAAAGGAAAAGTCAAGAATGATTCTTCAAGTCAGATCTACAGCAAGACATCATCGTCTAGGAAGTCTTCACCTGTGAAGAAAGATTTATCATCCCAAAAGTCATCACCTCCACGATCAATTCTTGCTGAGAAGACTAAACGAAGATCCAAGACAAGTCCTTTCGAAAAAGAACAAGAAAATGTAGTCCAGCATGATATGCCAGAGCATTTTAAACGTTATACACTGGATGATGTGGTTATCATGTTACCTAAAGCACATCGTGAACCTGAAGAACACATGCCGGAATCTAAAGAGGTTTACCATGGCCCAGCTAGGACGTAGCCAATGAATCTTGCAGGACCAGGAGAACCAGAAAAGATTGTACAAGTGGGATCACAACTTACTCCTGAGCAGTATCAAGCACTCCATTTGTTACCTATTAAGTATCAAGATTGTTTTGCATGGACTTATCAAGATTTGAAGTGTTTTCCGACATCAGTCATTGAACATACCATACCTTTAGTACCTGATGTAGTACCAAAGGTTACAAAGTTCTATCGCTGTAATCCTAATGTGGTAGATCTGATAAAGAAAGAACTTCAGAGATTGCTTGACGCCGATTTCATTTATGAGATTGAGCATACCGAATGGATTTCACCGATTGTCATTGTTTCTAAGAAAAATGGGAATTCGCAAACCTATGTGAATCTCAAAGCATTGAATAAAGTGACACGGAAGGATCACTTTCCGTTACCTTTTACTGAAAGCATTTTGAATCGCCTTGCTGGAGCGGAAGCTTATAGTTTCCTGGATGGATTTAGTGGTTACAACCAGGTTAAAATTGCACCTGCCGATCGCCACAAAACTACTTTTGCAACATAATGGGGCACCTACGCTTACAAAGTGATGTCGTTTGGACTCTGTAATGCAATTCATTCCAAAGAGTAATGCAATTTGCCTTTAAAGATTATCTGCAGAAATTCCTTGAAATTTACTTGGACGACTTGGGTGTTCATAGTATAGATACAGACCACCTGGATCGATTAGAGAAAGTCTTTGAAAGATGCTACAAATATCAGATTTCTCTAAATCTAGAAAAATGCCAGATATGGGTTTCTCACGGAGTGGTGCTTGGACATGTGATATCAAGACATGGTATTGCCACCGATTATTCTAAGATCAAAGTTATTGTGGAATTGCCACCACCAACAACAATTCGAGGAGTTTATGTGTTTATGGGTCATGCGAACTACTATTGAATTTTTATTATCTTCTTTGCGGATTTAGCACGACCTATATACAGATTAACTATTGTTCCTATTTGGACAATAGAGGCGTTAGAAGCCTTTGAAAAGTTAAAAAAAGCATTATCTCCAGCACCAATACTACGTTCTCCAGATTGGACATTAGAGTTTCATGTTCATACGGATGCCTCAAAATACGCCATTGGATCAGTTTTGATGCAGCCAGGTGACTATTAGAAGGATTATCCTATACGATTTGCAAGCAGACAACTTACAGATCTAGAGAAGAATTATTCAACAACAGAACGTGAAGCGCTAGCCATGATTTTTTCTGTTCGAAAATTTCGTCACTACCTTATGGAAATGCACTTTGCATTTTATACGGATCATCAACCGTTATTTTACTTGGTAAATAAGACGTGTAATACTGGACGTATTGCAAGATGTTTATTATTATTGACTGAATTTGACTTTCGAATTGTGGTCAGAAAGGAAAAGCAACATTATCTAGCTGATCACGTTTTGCGAATTGAATCTGCACCAATTAATACTGAAGTGGATGATGAACTACCAGATGCTGCGTTGTTCTATGTTGAAGCAGTACCTGAGTGGGCGGTAGACATTGTTGGGTGGAGGACACTTCTCTACAGATATTACTGTTTGCAAACTTTTGCAATCCGGTTGTTGGTGGCCTACGCTTCATAAGGACACATAAAATTTTATTTAGACATGTGATGTCTACCAGCGAGCACGACGGCCTACTCGACAGAATTATGAACCCTTACATTCGGTTTTATTGCAAGCACCGTTTGAAAAATGGGGACTGGATTATGTTGGTCCTATTCATCCCGCTGCGCAAGGATCTCAGGCCTGATACATTATCATCGCAACTGATTATATGACCAAGTGGGTTGAAGCCAAAGCTATCAAAGTGGCTGATGCGAAATCTACGGCCAAGTTTCTATATGAAAATATTATAATCAAATTTGGATGTCCGATCGAAATTATCAATGATCGGGGTACACACTTTGTTAATCAAACAATAAAATATTTACTGAAAGATTTTTTTGTTATACACAGATTTAGTACTCCCTATTATCCCACAGGGAATGGCCAAGCTGAATCTTCCAATAAGATTCTCTGCACCATTATGACAAAGACAATTGAAGCGAGTCGGTCTGATTGGGAACATAAACTGTATGCAACATTATGGGCTTTCGTAACCGCTTAGAAAATAGTACAAATCAAACACCTTTTCAACTGGTTTATGGTCAAGATGCTGTTATGCCAATTGAATTTTTAATCCCATCTTTACGCATAGCAGCAACGGAACGATTAAATGATAATCAGTCTTTACAACTTCATCATGAAGCGTTGCACAAATTATGTGAAACCCAATCGATGGCAGTTCATGCTTTAGCAGCAGAGAAAGCCCGCCACAAGGCATGGCACGATCGGCGATTGCACAAGAAAGATCTGGAAGCGGGAGATCTTGCATTGATGTACAAAACCATGTTGATATAAATCTACAATACAAAAAACCATTGTAAGTTTTCATTGTTAGATACAACTATATGCTAAAAATGATGAATAATTCAAAAGATTACAAGCTTACTATTACACTTTCAATAATCACAAGGATTTGTAGAATCCACATTATTCAGTTTTGAATGCATATAAACATGTTGAACGAGCACCTTTGAAATGGATTGTTCACTTGGAGATACTTTAAAAGCAATAGTCCTAGCTTTTCCAATAAGATCTAATATATATATATATTTTTTGTATATCTTAACTTCTTATTTTGATGAAAAGCCCCTCTTACATAGGCTGAAAAATGCCGATCGGCATTTTTCCAAAGTGCTGAAAATGTCGAAAGGCGTAAGTAAATTGCCAATTGACATAGGTTGGGACAAAGGCCGACTTTGATTAATCAACTAAAATGTTGATGGGTGTGTGATGTAGTCGAAATGTTGACACTTAAAAATGTAGATCGACATGCCACTCAAATTAAAGCCCGACACCTGCCCAGTTCAAATCCTTTAAGCACTGCTCTTGATTCATTTGTATATTCAAACGACATGTTTAAATGTTAAATTCAACTAGTGCTACTGTAAAATCACAATGGCTAAGATGACCACTACTTCCATGACTAATTACATCCATGATCTATTTGTGAACACGATAGATTAGTCATTATTCATGCTTATGACAATTTACAAGATTAACCCAATCTGTGTATATATTTGTATAGATTAATGACTCTGAAGGAAGCAAGTCAAACATAGTGAGTACGTGAGCCATAATTGTCGTTATTGATTTGCACTCTACATTCAATTGTATGTATACTTTCATATGTTTATACAATCCAAGAGTCTTAATGAGTTCAACTATTGTATCAACTTGAATGCTCTCATCTCCCTCTCCTTGTTTCATATATGTTCTTTCATATCTGTTTAATCGAATTTGACGACTGGTGAATGTTATTAATATCTAAAACTTTCGCAAATTATTGTTATTGTGTTTGTCTATGTATTCAATATTTGATGGCCATAGTACATGAACTGAGGAAAATCATTTTTCCCGTTCTGATCAGTTTGGAATTTTTTTCAACATTATTTTCATTCATAATTGAAAATCACAAAACTAGTCCATAATAACAAGAAAAAATAGCCACATAGTCATTGATTTTGCTTGCATGCAAGAGTAAAGCACTCAAAAAGAGTAACATTCAAGATAAATGGAATGGAGATCAGGTTCATGCAATGGTTTTGGCATGGATAATAGAGTCATGCAAAGTTTTGGATTGGCATGTAAATTACGAGAATATGCATCCAAGAAAATTTTTTGGTCTCAGGTTAACTGATACTTGCACATGCACTAAATTTATTAGAGTAGCAAGCTCATACAATATTCAAATATCATTTGCATAAGATCATACCTATTTGTTCATAATCAATACTTTACATATTCAAGTATAATAGAAATTTCATAGAAGCTAATGGGAATGGAAGATGAGGTAGCCTTGATTTTCTTTGGGCATTTAGAAATATAGTTTACGTTCCCTTTTTTTTTTTTTTTGTGAAAGATACATTATGGCACAGTAAATACCACAAGGAGAAAGTTTTCAAGATTGATTACTCAAGCAAGAGTTACCATATATTTAACTATTCATGTGACATTGGAGCAACAAGAGCTAGTGGAAAGTCTTCCATCGCATATAGACTTCAAATAAATAGAATTGTAGCCATCATAGATTGCTTGACAATTTAGGTCAACCACGTGC
Organism: Diphasiastrum complanatum; assembly: GCA_029204225.1. Lineage (NCBI taxonomy): Eukaryota > Viridiplantae > Streptophyta > Lycopodiopsida > Lycopodiales > Lycopodiaceae > Diphasiastrum > Diphasiastrum complanatum. Next base: position 6,046,976 of record CM055101.1, read on the forward strand.
GTGCAACCATTGTATTTTTTCATATCTAACGTTTGATCCACCTTGTTAAATATCTAGTTTCACATGCTCGAACAAAACACATAGAGATACATCACCATTTTGTTGAAGAAAAATTAGTTGAAGGTGCTGGTGATCATGTCTTTTTGTAAATCTGAGATCAAGTGGAAAATATTTCTACCAAACATTAGGCATAATTACTTGTATGAGTTGATTTTGATAAAACAACTCTTAATTATGTTTGTTGAAAAGTTGTATAAAAGCTAATTTCAAAATGTAAGAAATCCATGGCCTGCCTTTGTGATCTGCCTTTCATTGCGCTTCCTTTATAGCCTTTAGCTAATTTCATGGTGTTATGTGATGCTATACATAATAATGTTTCAATACAACTAGATGTTAACAAACAAAAATTACTTAAGGCGTCAACATTAGGCAGAATTTCTTGAAAAGCTCTACTACAAGGAATTTGTGGTAACATCAAATGTAAAGATGCGCTATAAAAATAATAGTGGTTTTTTTTATGAAGGATGTGTTGGGTATTCTAAGGAAGGATAAGAGAGATGTTATGTTTGACTCCCCAAATGGTCAGCTATTCTCAAGCTTGCTTAGTAAAACTTGATGACTCAAAAATCTACATGATTTTACTCCGTTCAAAAACTCCTTAAATAAACTACAAAAGTTGAATTGCAAAAAGGAAAACACTTCATAAGCGAATAGTCACACAAAATAGCATACTAACTACAAAACAATATCCTCATTGCAGAACCAAGTCTTAGATTCTTCTTACTTCAAAGAATCGGGATGCAACAACGACAACTAGCTCCAAAGAAGGATCTTGTGGTTGAATTTTGTATTGCTTTTGATTGCACACAAGGGTTGGCAATAATTCTTTAGCCTTATGACAAGAGAGTAAACACGACCAAATCAAGCTAGAAAGGAAAAGACTATTATTGGCATGTGATAAATACTTCTATGGAAGGATACAACATTTTTGCTCATGCTGTACCATATGATGGTTTTAAAAGTCTGTCTCAAATTACAAGCAACAAAAAGTCCTTTCGCTTGATCTGGCTGGTCTACATAGGTTGAAAAAAAAGAGGGTCCTTTCCCATTTCATATTCTGATTAAATTTCAAGATCATAACACTCAAATACAGTCTTAGAGCTCAATCCTAATGCTTGGCAAGTTAAATTGCAACTCAAGATCAGATGGCTACTGGGAAAGAAGTTGAAAGAACATTCATAGCATAAAGGAACTTGCATGCACATTCTTAAAGTGGGGCTATTCATTGTGTGTCAAGTTTCAATCGATGGAATACTTGATCAAGGTAGATCAACAACCTTGTGATCACACTCATTGTTTATGCTGTTGACCCACCAATCCTATTATCACTTAGGTTTCCTATGCTGTTGACATTGGCTTGATGTTGTTTATGAGCACTCTATAATAGTAAAACTGGCATGCACGGTGCCCATTAATGATGGAAAGACACAGATAAGACGCCATCCATTTCAACATGTGCAGTTAAAATGGCAGTTTCCCATATTTAGCCAATCAAGGAGAAGGATAATCCATCTCTTATCTCTAAAAAGCCACGCATTCCAGTCTGTGCAAGTGAAGGGGCCAGTTTCCAAAAGTTGGCCAATAAAGGGGAAAGATAAGCCATCTCTTATCTCTAAGAAACCATGCATTCCATTCTGTGCAAGTAAAGGGGCAGTTTCCAAAAGTTGGCCAATCAAGAGGAAAGATGATCTCTCTTTTACTTCTGCACAAAAGAGTCCCCACGAACAACCCACCTCAAGGGCTGCATCTAAAATCGATTAACTACTTATGTGATATAATTTATAAATACTAATGCTATGACATCATGACATCAATCTAGCAGCCCGTTACCAAAAAAATTTATGCAGGTCAGACAAACAGAATAAAGGTGCAAAAATATCCCCTATTTTCACAAGAAGTGTCTTAAAGGTCTTCTAAATTTGCATTTGTATAACATACAAAAATTTGCTTATTGCTCTTCATGAGCACAAATGAAAGCACAACATAGGTTTCCTACATAGTTTCCCAATCAATTTCCATCCAGGAAGCTACTAAAGTTAAATAATCAGAATCTGAGCAGTTTCAAACTTGCATGTTTTCTCTCCTACATGCTGCTATAACATGTCTTCTTGTGGTTGAATAATGGCAGTCCGCAGTGCCCTAATGACAGCTCTGCTCCAGCCCACCAAGCCTTTTGGCAAGCACAATCTGGTAACAATACAAAGTCACAATAAACACCAGCAACGATCATCATCAGAATCATAAGAGGTGATCACGTAAGTATCAGCCAGGGAGAACTTCAGAACACTTCTTGCTTCCTGGTATCTTATCCACCAGGAAGTCTTACAGGAATATCTCCTCTCAACTACCCTTCTCAGGTTGTCAGCCAGCCCATTAATGGTCTGCGCAGGAAGAAATTTTGACAGAAATACTTGACCCCTACTGAAATTTTGGAAGCCTTCACCCCTCCGCAGACAAGTATGTCTTCTGCTTTAGAACACACGCTTCAAGAACTTTGGGTTCAACACATTCTAGCGCAATCATTTGCACATTCTGCATTCAACATTTGCTGCTCAGATTCTGATTCTTTAACACTACAGCTTGAAACTCTTGAATCTTTGAAGTATTTGCAACTCTCTAGCTATTTTTCAATACTCCTGGGCTGATATAGATTGGAATTAGTAAAGATGTATAACTCTACAGAAAGGCTTGGACAATCAAATCTTTCTTTTCCTACTAAGTTGTTTCATAATATGAGATTGGAGCACGTCCAAAATCACGGATCCAATAAGCTGTTAGTAATGAGTATGAATATAAAATCCGCCCCCCTGCTTGTGCAAGCAGTTGTACAATAAAGAAATCAGATGAATTGTTTACTCATTGATAGTTTCCTGCAATAAATCGTCATGCGTGAAACTATTTGACGATTCAATCTCAACCCTTAAGAGACATTGGATTATTGAGACTAACCAGCCTTGATAGAGACCTTGGGATCACGCGTATGATAGGAAGGGCTTTATCCTCTTCAACTGCATCTAGCTCATTATCTGGTTTAATGACAGAATCTTCCACATTTTCCAAAATCGGTAAGTAGGGCCCTTTGAAGAGAAATTGATTCAACAATGCATAGGCCAAATATGTTCCAATCACAATGCCTAGCATTTGGCACCCAAAAATCAGGACTTGGATGGATTTTGCACGCATTAATGGCTCGCCTGTTGGACAGACGGGAAAATCATTAGCTCCATAAGCACATCCAAGGGGAGTGCTGCTAGGCACATTGATAAGAATGCCAATATTGAAAAACCAGGTGCCTTTGAAGCCGAGCAGCATGCATCTTGCAATGGAAATGAGAAAGCTTTGGGGCCAAAGGATTTCCAGGAACATAAAGGAGACTAGACCAAGGAGGATGATCTGCATAAGCATGTGGACAAAGCTTTCCAATGTGTCTCCAGGATGATGTCCAAAATGAAACACTAGCAGCTCTAGCAGAAATCCAAGAGCAAATGTTGATTGCAGGACCCCTGGAGGAAGAGGCAGAATCGAGAACTGTTCACTCACGAGACCCACTATTGCATAGATCAAGAAGAAGATTGCAAATGTGACATGCTGGAATCTCTGTATATGATCAGCTTGAATGATTCCTGAGGAGATGTCTGGAAGGGCATGCGACATCTGAGTATAGATGAACAGCACGACTATGAACAGAATAATCCAGAGCTCAAGATATTTCGAAGTCCAGGGCAGTTGGACTGGAAACCATGTTCTGTATCTGAATCTTCTGGGAGTTCTGATATAGAGAATCAAGGTGTTGAACCCATGCCACAGTGCCAGCAGCCCAAATATGACTCCTTGATCCATGTGGGATGGCAGAAAGAAAACCATCTTCGCCTGCTACCGTCGATCCCAGAGTTAGCAGTCTATTGTGGATCTTTCCAGCAGCATCCACCTTCAAACGGCTACAACCTCTACTAAGTACACACCTTCCCTGCAGAGAAGCTAGGTTCGGAATAGCTCCTTCTAAAGCTCTGAGACGCCAGATTCAGATTTGCTCATGATGGGCAGTTAGATCCAACTTCAACCTTCATCAGATCTCACAAAGACACAAATCTGCAGACCACTGGATCCAAGATAGCATTGTGACACAACATTTACCGATCTCATCTGCAAATAAACCTGGCCAGTAGATGATCAGCCAAGCCAACCTGTGGCCTGCTGCCTGCCAGCCAGTGGGGGATGGGATGGGACGGGATGCTAGGTGCAATGGCACTGGGCAGGCCTAAGCGCGCTCTCTCCGAGTCTCACCCTGTACGTTTCACGGTACTATATGTCGAGGAATGCAAAGGCAGGAGTAAAAGTGGAATGCAAGAGAGCAGTTGCATTGAGTAGAATGGAAGAGAAGCAAGACAAGGCAAGAAAGGGAGGGAGGGGCCAAGAAAGAATGCGGAGAATGCAATAAAAGAGAAGAGGAGAGGCGTAGGCCTTTGCACCCACCAATAATCCTACGATCTATCCATCCCCCCATCCCCCCATCCGTGATCCAGCCAGTGGAAAGCAGAGACATCGACAGAGAGACAAAAAAGACTCTATTTTTATCTACCAGAACAGAGGAGAAGAGAACAGCAAGGGCCAAACTGTCCGTCGGCCCACTTAGATGCCTGCCACGCGTCCAGCTTCCACTTGGCGGCCTCTCAACTGGTTATGATCTTCCACGTGGCACGATCTGAATAGTTGCGGAAAGATCCAGTGGTGGAGGGGTCAGTCCGTCAGTGCTCCGGAAAAGGCAGCGGAGGTTGAGGCGTCCATTGCTGTGGAACAGAGAGAACAAACGAAAGAGGAAGAGGTCGTTTCCACGTGAGTACCGCTGGATGCCTGACATGTGGCGAAAGAGCACGTGGCTGGCATCGAGTGGGTGAACTTCGAGTTTAATCGTGTAATCGAGTGCCGTTGAAGGGGAGAGCGATCGCATCCGAGTCAAAGAATACCGACGGTCGTCGACGGCTGACGTGGCAGCTCGTAGTGCCACGTTGACGCGTGAATCTCTCACATGGCGCCACGTATAGCCGTCGCTATAGTCTCCTCATTTTTTTCCATAAAAAATCGGTAAAGAAAGTTGCGAAGGGAATGGCATTGGTACAACCCCGTTGGTTGTTAGGTATCACCCCAGGCCCTCGCGTTCGTCAATGACATTCATAGGGAGACCGCTTATCCCAAGATATTTTCCCACTTTAGATTAACTTAAAACTAATGAAGAGCTTCCTTCCTTTACGTTTACAATTATGCTAAACCTTCTCCATATGGATTAGCTCATTTTCAAAATCAAATTATGCTAAATATTCTTACAAATTTTCACTTAGCAAGAGGAAGTTGAGGTAGCTATAGAGCTTGACGACTCCTTACGTACATTGTTAAAAACGTCCAAAAGCTTTGTCTCAAACACTGTGCATGATCGAAAATACCTTTGTAATTTAACCATTGGAATGCATTAAATCACTACAAAATGGTGGGATGACACGACAATAACATGGTCTTTGGGACCACTAGTCTAAGATGACGCAACGCTAGCCAACATGACATGTTCGAGGATCTCAACTCTTAGTACTAGTGATGATATGTTTTTTATGCTCATCTTAGACTAGTGGTCCCAAATGTTTTTATTGTGCTTCATGTGATGGACTCATTATTGGGGTCAAACTCTCATATGTAGATTTCCAATGCAAGCCCAATGGATAGAAGCCCTAACTATTATCTTTTTTACCTAGCGCCCATAGAAGACCCAAATATGTACCCAATACGGCCTATCTTATGCCATTAGTTTAGGTTGTCTGCAACTGTGCCAAATTGCTTGATGTTTGGCTTGTGGGGTCTAAAAAACTCTAATGTGGTGGCTATATAATGGATAGCTTTCTTTGATAAATATTTCGTGGATACCTAAGCTGGTGTGGTGCCAAGTTGTGGGCTTTGCGCTTGTGATACATACCCAAGTTGTATTTAGTCAAAGCATCAAGTTGCACTTAAGAGAAACGGATCCAAAACTCATAAATAAAAACTTAATATACCTCAAATTAAGAGTCGTGCAAATAAGAAAGATAAAAGCATGGCAGTTGTATATAACTAAATGTAGGATGTAGTGAATGAGAACGATGATGGGCAAAGAGCCCATTGTGTGGCATAAGCTAGACTTATTATGATTGACTTATCATATGAAACGAATATTCACATAGTTTTAGATAATGTTACGTCCATGTCCAAAATTGAGGATTTGGAGTAATCCTTGATATGGATATTTGGCACTCTTGTGTTCGAGATTACTAGTTATGTCTCAAATTTTCATTCAAGGCTAGTTATGTAATTAATACAATTTTGACATATGAAGCAATGCCTGGTGTTTGATGATTATATGCATGGTGAGGTGTATCAATAGTAACTCTAGTTGAGTTTAGTAGTCTAATAAAGTTGCATGGCATGTGTTTGTAGGCTATAAGTACCCTACAAGAACTCGCCCTTCTAGACTTCCAAATTTTAATTGTTTGTTATCAAAATCATCTCCTCAGCTGCATTCAACCATTGTGGCTCGAGGGTTAAGCTGTTGTGGGTTGATCTTTAGCTTCTAGCTAGTTGTGTGGCTTGGCTCCACAGTCTCCTTTCGATGCTTTGCAGCATGATCTTTCGTGGTATTCAAGCTATTGCTTGAATCAGAAGGTAGAGTTGGGATCCCTTTTGTAACTTTTTGGCAGTATCTCTTCGTTTTTTCTTTCTAGTGGTGAAATCAACTTCCAAGTAGGCGGTTTCTCATATTTTTGATCATTCCATGCTTAGGAATCTAAGATATGGGCTTCTTCCATAGTCGTATCATTAGATTTTCAAACATTTTTAGCAGTTTTTACTAGTATTTTGATTTTTGGGTGAATTATCTATTAATGTATTGTATGATTTCAATGAGAGTACTTGAGTGTTTGGGAGTCATTAAGCAAAGATTTAATGATTGCATGCCAACTATGCCTTGGATAAGACCTCTACATTGTGTTTTGTGGTCAAAATTAGTAAAAAAATGACATTTTTTTTGGCTATAACCAAATAGTAAGACCGAATATTGAACAAAATTAGAATTCTTTGATCTTGAAGAGAATTTTTTTTCCACACTGCTAACTGATTGAATCGAACTAACCAACTATCAAGTTATCATGCTTATCAATGACCCCTCAAATTGTTTTGATTGTCTAATGCTATTATTAGCATGGCAATGAATTTGCAAAATAATTTATATAATCAAAGAACTAATAGGTAGCTGTATATATATCAACTTTCTAATCATTTAGAACATGATATCAGAGTTTTCATTCTGTGTGAACCCTAACGTCCATATCTTTATTTTTTGACATGGTATTAGAGCAGGTTACTGCTTGAATTGTAGTAAAATTGAGAAAATCTAGCGACAACATTTCATTCATTATTCTACTTGTCATTATAACCCACAGATTGGATGAAAGTAGCTACCACATGTGGAGATTTAAAATGAGGGTTCCAATCAAATTTTTTCAAATTCATTCAAACTCTTAAGAAATAGAGTCATTTCTTTTTTGAGTCCAACAAGGGTGATTGGATCTAATTTTGGTGTGATTTGGTTCAAATTTGTTGTGCTTTCATCTTGGTGATCAAAGCAAGGTCTAATTTTCAATTGACTAGATTTTGGCGTGGTGTGAATCTAGGGTTTGTGATCTAGATCTTGGGAGATATTCCTAGTTGTTGGGCGCTTAGTGGGTTCCGCTACTAAACCTATTATTGGCCAAGCCTAACCAAGTGGGCCCCGCCATAGTACACTGTACAGGTAGAGTAATAAGTGCGAGAGCACTGGCATCCTGCACATATAATCCCAACCCAATGAACACAAATACCACGTTGTGATTCCTAGGAATAAGTCACTAGGGGCTTTAAATTCTAAAATGACATTAGAGGCCCTAAGTCGGGCCTTGGCATTTTGAGAGTAAAGTTTTTGTGAGTTTTGCAAGTTTCTTTTGTGCCAGGATTCAACAAAAAGGTAGCACATGGTGTGCTACCTTTTTTACGCTACTAATTCAATGTTAATTATTAAGAATGTAGTTTGGTACATAGTTAAAAATGTCACAAAATAAACAAATTTCAAATTAAAATTTTATTTTTGCAACCTCCAAACCTAGCACGTCGGCGTGCACGGTGGTCCTAGCTGTCTCACCGTGCACACCGACGTGCTAGGTTTGGAGGCTACAAATTCTTTTACCTCATTTTATATGGCACGTTAGCATGCTATCTTTAAAGGTTGCAAATTTTTTTGTTTTGTTTTACTTAGCACTTCGGCACTATGTTTGGAAGTTGAAAAAAATATTCTAAAATAATGTTTTTACTCAGAATTTGATTCTCAAATGTGTCAAAATAGCTTTTGTATTTTATAATTATCTCGGCTAGCACACTGGCATGCTAGTCAAATCAACTCCAAAAAAAAAAAAAATTCAAAAAAATCCCATTTTTTTGAAATAAAAAATTTGCAAGTTAGCACACCGACGTGCTAGCTTTTACAAGCTCAATAACATTTAAAAAATAAATAAAAGTAAACCTATATTTATAGAGTAACAAAGTATTTTGTGACGGATCTATTCAAATCATGCTTGGAGGTAGATCATTCAAATCAAAGTTTTGAGTGAAAAAATCAAGATCATAGAGTGTACTAGGTCTTGATTTTGCATAGCTTCAAATTGCTCAATGAAAGCTATGTTTGGGTGATTTTTTGGATCAATAGGTACCTTTTGTTGTGTGGCATGCTCAGACTATGTGTGAGAAGCATCCACATGATGGGGAATGATGAACTGATACACACAGGGTGGTTTGATAGGCCGCAGCAGAATAGAGGCCGTCACCCCAATCAAAAAAAAAAAACTATATGAAACAGTTTAAAAAACTGATAATTGGATCTTGGATTTAGCTAGAGACTTGATATAGAGCAATTCGAATTTGATTTAGATGTCAGGGCAGGTGTCATAGACAACCATAGAGAATGCGAACAATTAGGCGTCTGAGACAACTGTGCTATTTTCTGTTTATGACAAATAGGTTTTGATAATAAAGGAAAGAGTGAGAGGCATTCAAACATTCAACAAGAATACGACTATTAAATAGTGCTTCTATGTAAAATGTGTTGTAATAAGAACTATCAGATCACATAACAATAGCTCGAAGTGTGTGATCCTACTTATAGAAGCTAATGAATGCTATCTTTCAGAATACTCTTGTACTCTCTCTAAGTGATCACTAACTCTGAGGAGTCAGCTACTAGAAGACCGATTTTGGTCGTTTGATCTCTTTGAATACATTGATCAATCATCTCATCATATTTCTCTATCGAATTTAGATGCTTATATAGCTACTTGATAATGTTCTATTATTCTAAGTTTATAGATTAAAAGATCATTAACAACCCTTGTACTTGATCTGTACATCGGTTATTGGTGCATCGTGAAGATGTGAAGAAGTACAGAAAAAGAATCTCCTTCGTACACTTCAGGGTAGTGAGAATGTGGTGTCGTCGCAACCGTCCTCTAACTGTAGGAGCATGAAGCTGAAAACTACAATCTTCTTCATATGTGACCATAGGAACGTAATAGTATGGTGCGATCGTCAATGTGCTAACTGCAATCGTTGACTTGTCGGTTCCCTTCGGTCTTTCATTCACTTCATAGGTGACTGTAAGTGATAACTTATGGTTTCTTTTAGTGTCTTTGGCGGTGCTTGCGGTTGCAGTTCGTTCATTTCGTATGCAGCCATAGGCGAGATTCTTGTGGTGCAGTGCGGTTTCCGCCTGTTAGGCATTTGCGTGTATTTCTGCAAATTGTCTAAAAGTTAGACTATTTTCTGTAGATGCTTGAGAGAGTGTTTTTCTAAAGTGATGAGGAGGGTGGAAAGGATGTGTAGGATTAAGATTAAACTCCAACGCCACAGTGATAAAGAAATCTAGGACATTGTTTACAATCAAATTTTTTCAAATTCATTCCAACTCTTAAGAAATAGAGTCATTACTTTTTTGAGTCCAACTGGGGTGATTGGATCTAATTTTGTTGTGATTTGGTTCAAATTTGTTGTGCTTTCATCTTGGTGATCAAAGAAAGGTCTAATTTTCAATTGACTAGATTTTGGCGTGGTGTGATTCTAGGGTTTGTGCTCTAGATCTTGGGAGATATTCCTAGTTGTTGGGCGCTTAGTGGGTTCCGCTACTAAACCTATTATTGGCCAGCCTAACCAAGTGGGCCCCGCCATAGTACATTGTACATGTAGAGTAATAAGTGTTAGAGCACTGGCATCCTGCACGTATAATCCCAACCCAATGAACACAAGTAGCACGTTGTGATTCCTAGGAATAAGTCACTAGGGGCTTAAAACTCTAAACTGACATTAGAGGCCAAAAGTCGGGCCTTGGCATTTTGAGAGTAAATTTTTTGCGAGTTCATTTTTTGCCATGATTCAACAGAAAGATAGCACATGGTGTACTACCTTTTTTACGCTACTAATTCAATCTTAATCATTAAGAATGTAGTTTGGTACATAGTTAAAAATGTCACAAAGTAAATAAATTTCAAATTAAAATTTTATTTTTGCAATTTCCAAACCTAGCACGCCGGCGTGCATGGTGAGACAGCCGTTAAAAAAAAATATTCTTGGCTATCCCACCGTGCACGCCAGCGTGTTAGGTTTGGAGGCTACAAATTTTTTTACCTCATTTTATATGGCACGTTAGCATGCTATCTTTAAAGGTTGCAAAAAATTTTTAGCTGTTTTACTTAGCACTTTGGCTTATTGTGTTTGGAGGTTGAAAAAAAATATTCTAAAATAATGTTTTTACTCAAAATTTGATTCTCAAATGTGTCAAAATAGCTTTTGTATTTTATAATTACCTTGGCTAGCACATCGGCATGCTAGTCAAATCAACTCACAAAAAAAAAATTCAAATTTTTTTTTCAATTTTTTCTTTAAAAAATAAAAAATTTGCAAGCTACACGCTGACATGCTAGCTTTTACAAGTTCAATAACACTTAAAAAATAAATAAAAGTAAACCTATATTTATAGAGTAACAAAGTATTTTGTGACAGACCTATTCAAATCATGCTTGGAGGTAGATCATTCAAATCAAAGTTTTGAGTGAAAAAATCAAGATCATAGAGTGTACTAGGTCTTGATTTTTCATAGCTTCAAATTGCTCAATGACAGCTATGTTTGGATGATTTTTTGGATCAATAGGTACCTTTTGTTGTGTGGCATGCTCAGACTATGTGTGAGAAGCATCCACATAATGGGGAATGATGAACTGATACACAAAGGGTGGTTTGATAGGCCGCAGCGAAATAGAGGCCGTCACTCCAATCAAAGAAAAAAAACTATATGAAACAATTTAAAAAACTGATAATTGGATCTTTGATTTAGCTAGAGACTTGATATAGAGTAGTTCTAATTTTATTTAGATGTCAGGGTAGGTGTCATAGACAACCATGGAGAATGCAAACAGTTAGGCGTCTGAGACAGCCGTGCTATTCTCTGTTTTTGACAGATAGGTTTTCATAATAAAGGAAAGAGTGAGAGGCATTCAAACATTCAACAAGAATACGACTGTTATGGAAAAATAGTGCTTCTATATAAAATGTGTTGTAATAACAATATCAGAGTACATAACAATAGCTCGAAGCACGTGATCCTACTTACAAAAGCTAATGATTGCTCGTTTGATCTCCGTGAATACATTGATCGATCATCTCATCATATTTCTCTATCGAATTCAGATGCTTATATAGTTGCTTGATAATCTTCTATCATTCTAAGTTTACAGATTAAAAGATCATTAACAGCCCTTGTACTTGATCCGTAGATCGACAATTATTGGTGCATCGTGAAGATGTGAAGAAGTACAGAAAAAATATCTCTTTTGTATGCCTCAAGGGTGTGAGAATGTGGTGTCATCGCAACTGTAGCCTGACCGTAGGAGCATAAAGCTGAAAATTGCAATCTTCTTCATATGTGACCGTAGGAACGTAATAGTGCAGTGCGGTTGTCAACATGCTAACCACAATCGTTGACTTGTCGGTCCCCTTTAGTCTTTCATTCACTTCGTAGGTGATTGTAAGTGATAACTCATGGTTTCTTTCGATGTCTTTGGCGGTGCTTGCGGTTGTGGTTTGTTCATTGCGTATGTAGTCGTAGGCGAGATTCTTGTGGTGCGGTGCAGTTTCTGCTTGTTAGGCATTTGCATGCATTTCTGCAGATTGTCTAAAAGTTAGACTATTTTTTGTAGATGCTTGAGAGAGTGTTTTCCTTAAGTGATGAGGAGGGTGGAAAGGATGCGTAGGAGTAAGATTAAACTCCAACACCACATTGATAAAGAAATCGAGGACATTGTTTGCAATCAAATCTTTTCAAATCCATTCCAACTCTTAAGAAATAGAGTCATTGTTTTTTGAGTCCAACACGGGTGATTGGATCTAATTTTGGTGTGATTTGGTTCATATTTGTTGTGCTTTCATCTTGGTGATCAAATCAAGGTCTAATTTTAATTGACTAGACTTTGGTGTGGTGTGATTCAAGGTTTGTGATCTAGATCTTGGGAAATTTTCCTAGTTGTTGGGCGCTTAGTGGGTCCCACCACTAAACCTATTGTTGGCCAAGCCTAACCAAGTGGGCCCCACCATAGTACAAATAGAGTAATAAGTGCGAGGGCGTTGGCAATCTACACGTATAAGCCCAACCCAATGAACACAAGTAGCACGTTGTGATTCCTAGGAATAAGTGACTAGGGCTTAAAACTCTAAAATGACATTAGAGGTCCTAAGTCGGGCCTTGGCATTTTGTGAGTAAATTTTTTGCGAGTTTTGCAAGTTTTTTTTTTTGCCATGATTCAACAAAAAGATAACACCTCGTGTGCTAACGCTACTAATTCAATGTCTATTTTTAAGAATGTGGTTTGGTACATAGTAAAAAATGTCACAAAGTAAACAAATTTCAAATTAAATTTTTATTTTTGCAGCCTCCAAATCTAGCACGCTGGCGTGCACGGTGAGACAGCCCGAAGAAAATATATATTTCCTGGTTGTCTCACTGTGCACGCCGGCGTGGTAGGTTTGGAGGCCACAATTTTTTTTTTCTCATTTCATATAGCACGCTGGCGTGTTATCTTCAAAGGTTGCAAATTTTTGTTGTTGTTGTTTTACTTAGCACGTCGGCTTACTATATTTGGAGGTTGAAAACAATATTTTGAAATAATATTTTTACTCAAAATTTGATTCTCAAATGTGTCAAAATAGCTTTCGTATTTTATAATTACCTCGGCTAGCACACCGACATGCTAGTCAAATCAACTCCAAAAAAAAACATTCAATTTTTTTTTTATTTTTTTGAAATAAAAAATTTGCAAGCTAGCATGCCGACATGCTAGCTTTTACAAGTTCAATAACATTTAAAAAATAAATAAAAGTAAACCTATATTTATAGAGTAACAAAATATTTTGTGATGGACCTATTTAAAATTTGATGGATAGTCAAAGTTTTAAGTATGCATCAAACCACAATTCTTACTCTTCAAAAATCATGTAGTGGCATAAAAAGAGTAGCACAGCATGTGCTACCATTTTGCGGGATCATGGGTAGAAGAAACTCGCAAAACTCGCAAAAAATTTACTCGAAGTATGTCAAAACCCCCGTAAGTCAAATTGCCAATAACAATTAGAACTCACATGATACATGTGAGTTTCCCTTGTGCTTTTTGTGTTAACTTAAACGGTTTGGATTAGGATCCTCGCCATTTTGGTGGTGCCAATGCTACGCAGCTTCTGAATAACTTTCTGATGGTTGGTAACCTCAAAAAGGAAAGGATCTCTTCCCAGATCCTCTATCACCTGGTAGAATCTAACTACGAGCTAGATAAGGAGATCGTGCAACCATACGACTGGTACAAGATGGTCTTTGGAGAGCTGAAGAGAGCAATCAAGAGTAATACCAAACAATAGTTCGTTGTTGGCTCTCTTCTCTCCTTCTTAGTCGTCTCATACTTAGCTAATAAAGTTCATGGGTTTTGTGCTGATTCTGTGCTAGCTACCTACGAAGTAGCACCAGCCGAATCATCCCGCCAAGCATCTAGCTCTCAGAATAGAGTACGCAGCGAGATTGTTGCACCCGCCTCATCTCCACATCTCGATGTCGCACTCAGCCTCCACTGTTAGTTGTGCACATACCTCCTACTACAACTCGCATTGAACTACCTATCTCCTCAGACACTACAACAACCCTCGTCTTTGATTCCTCCCAAGGGTAATATGTGACAATTGGAACTACCATTCCAATCTCAGTTAGCCCCTACAAACATCAGCTATTTCACCAGAAACCCAGTGGTTTATGGATATGATCCATACTTTTGATCCTCAACAGGCAGATGAACGATTTGAGATGCCTTTGAGACCCGAGCCATTTAATCCAAACTCTCCCAGAAGAGGATTCGATCAATTTTAAGAAACCTTTGATACTTTTGATTCAGCACCCCAGTTAGGCCAACAAGTAGAATAAGTAGATCAAGCACCCGACATTTTCTGAGTCGCTCATGCAGTAGTATCTCTAAAGCAGTTCGATAGTCAAGTATCAGAAGGATTTGAAGAAAAAGATATCTTCGAAGAGGAAGATCCACATGCAACTATTCTAGGCCAAGCACGACAAGCTACGAGATCTCGAACTCTTCTTGCTGCTGTTGTTACTACTTCAATACTCTTGGATTTTGGTGACGCCCTTAGCACAATTTCACACCTTGGCCACATGATCCAGACCGTGATGGAAGAAATAACCACAATGGAAAAGCGAATTTCAGATTTGGGATCAGAAAATACTCTTATCAGCCAGAAACTCATCAAGCTGAATCGAGAGTTGAAGATCGCCAAACAACATGAAGATAAATCAGAAGAAGAGCTAAAGAAGGAACAACAACATGTAGATGCCTAGGAGAAATGCGTAGCAAATCTCCACTTACAAAGGCATATGATCAGGTTAATAAGTCGTTTCAAGATGCCAAGTAGCAAGTTTTATTATTGCAAGGGCAGTTGGACATGGCCAACCATGACAAAGAAAGGATTCTAGGTAACTAGATGCCATAGCCACAGAACATGACAATATGCTCTATACGGAAGCACTAGACCATCCTGTCTCCAAAGAGGAGATTAGTCATTTGTTTCTAGGATTTTCAGAAACGTAATTACGTAAAGTGAAATTTGAAAAATTTAAGGGTTATTTTCGGTGCATAGAAACAATAATAATGTTCGTGTTTACGTTCCACCGGCCAAAACCTGCCAAATAGGTTACCCATTGAGCTTTACAAAGAGGCCCAGCGGGACCCGCCGAGCTTTACAAAGGAGCCCGTATGGCCTGCTGGCTCGCTATGAAGGTAATATATTCCATGTACTAGCGCAATGGCGGGCCCGATGGGCTTCTTTGTAAGCTCGGTGGGTTGCACTGGGCCTCTTTGTAAAGTCTGATAGTCTAATCGTTCGGCCAAACCGGTCCAAGCATCACCAAAAGGTCACTTTTGGTTGACATTAATAAAATTTTTCACGTAATTATGTCAACAATAAAGTTATTTTCGTGAAAAAATAGAGTAATTATGTCAATATGAAAATCTTATTTGTTTCAAAAGGTTGAAAGTTATCACCAATCATTGGCTGGATTTTAGGACAAATTTGATAGATTCAAGGGCAAGGCATCTTCTGAGTTGGCAACAACAAAGTCTATCATCAAAGCCTATGAAGAAGTCGTCGTTCAGATCTTGGAGACAACCCCCCAGATTCAAGTACCACTTATGCCACATTTCTCGCCTCCATAGCAAGATCAGGGTGAGATGGATACATGCATGGATCAAGGGGCACAAGAAGACGCAACCCCAACTTCTCAAGCCACAAACATATGGCCATCTACATCAAGGACCATCCCATTGTTTTAGAAACCGATCACCATCGAGGAACAGATACAAACATTCTTACAATAGCATCCGTATGAATTTTCAAAGGGTGGTTGGGTTATAAAATTCAAGACTTTGGAAATCGAAGAAGGAAAGGAACTGGATAAGCTACCTGCATTGGGTGACCAACCAGCATGGTGTAAGACTATTTTTGAAAAGACTTCAGACTCAATTAGGAGTTATGTAGCGAGCCCTCGCCAGCTCTGGGTGGATCCATACTATGTTCCGATGCCACGCAAGAATAAATGAAAAGATTTGGGTGTACCACAAAATAAGATCACCATCCATACCCCAAATTGGCCCATAATCTATCAACCATACAGTTGGACGATAGCAGTGGATTTCAACTAAAATACCCTATTACATGCATATTTTTCTTGAATTACTATTTTGTGATGCAAAGTCCCAATCAACCTACTCAACTGGTGAAGATAACCACTGAGTATGAAGAAATATCTAATGGATCCGACAATGACAAGTTATTCAAAGATATATTGAAGATAAAGAGGCCCAAATAAATGTGACTGAAGGAAGGACTATAACCCAAAGGGCAATAATGAAACAACATGAACCTTAATAAGAAGGCTAGCCCTAAGAGCAGAACATTCTAGATGACTCATTTATTGCACCTCAAACAAACATTGCAACCTTCCACTTGCTTTGCTTCTCATTGGAGCAAAGCTGTGTGACAAGGATGCCACCTAGGAAATGTACACTTGTAATTTTCCTACTGGATGAAGTTAATTAATTAAATTAAATAAGAAGCGGCATATTGGTTACTAGAGAGCTGCATACTTTTGCGCTCGTTCCCTATATGTACACCACTTACGCTTCAATACAACCACCAAGTTTTTTCAGGAGATCACAAAGAGAGTTTGAGTCTTCAAGTTTTCCCTTCTCTCTGCCTTCATAAGCCTTCTGCTTGCTGAGTACTTCTGTTTTTGACAGTTGGTAAGCCTCACCTTGTCGGATGTGCTTGTGATTGTAACTCTGGTCAGACACTTCCTTAGCCATGATACTGACGTATGCGAGCAACCGTAAATTCATTGCTAAGATTGTCTTAAAACTCATTTATTATTGGATTTCCTATGTGATCGAATAATCGATTGCTTGGAACTTAATTGTGATGTTAACATTTGGAATCACTATTACATTACACTGACGTATATCCAGACTTACACATCCTAAAGCTTGCTCTGCATTGTTGTGAATCAATACTCTAAAATTTGCATATGGATACTCGTGTAGTTTAACTTAGTAGTCAACGGTTCTTTTGAATGAGTGCTTTCTGTTGTTAAAGACAAATTGTCAAACTACATTTGGATTGTACTGAGACATTTGTATGTTTCTCTGTCTTGGTTTATCTGATGCAATAGACCTCGCTTGTCTGACAAACTTTATTAGGTGCACACAGACCAATAGATTGGTCTGCCGATAAGTTGGATACACTAATTAGAAATGCAACATGTTCGATATGAGATTAGTCGGCATCAATATCTTTTGCTTTTGTATGTTTGAAACCACATCCTAATTGGTGATACTGGTTGCTGATACTTCTAAATGTCCGTTGACAACTAGTTTTTAATCCAAGAACAATAAATGAGTTAAAAACATCTAAAATCACAACATTAAGCAGTCTCTTTGGGGAACGTCAATCTTTTATACTACATATCCTTACAATAAAGATAAGTATAACACGACATCAACCGAGCCCTACAAGCTTACTCCCGCGAGGATATGTTCTCACCAGATCCGACCGTTAGTCAATCAGCTATTTTCACAAAAGATTTGGCTATGTTGATGTTAGTTCAAGCATAGTGGGACGATTGTTTTCCAACCCTCTACTTCGATCCAAATCTTCACATGGCGTCAGACAAATCCAGGATTTATTGCCGATAGCCAGATTGTACTATCGTGTTGCGATGTTAGGTGATTCATGGGAGAATAAGTTTTTTTCTTGGACAACTTCAAATTGGCTATCCGGCGCGAATAAGTGTTTTTTTTTCTGCACAAAACTGATTTCAACACAACACATTTGGACTTTATGGAAAAAATCCAGGACCATCTAATCAAGGTTAGGCCAACCGAAGCCCAAAGTAATAAATCTCACAAGGTGTTGTGGGACTGCCACTATTGGAGGGTTTGCATATCCCAAGGCAACCCTAAACATAGTTAATAAGTGAGAGGGATTTGGCACCTGATGTTTGTAAGTCCAATTTGATGATCACATAGATAATTGATTAGTTAGAAGTCAATAAAAGGACTTTAAACATTTTTGCGGACTTTTAATGTCGTAGGGCCTGATGGTCAAGTTAGTGAATAAAAGAGATTCCCACCAATTTTCAAAATGGTTCTCTCTAAAATTCAAATTCAAATAGTTAGGGAGGTAGAATTCGGCCAATAGAATTTGAGGCCAAAGCCCTAAAATCCACTATATATAGTGGTAAATTCGAATCAATAGCACATATTCTCTTCATTTCAATACAAGTAGGTTGGCCCTCTTATGGAATGGATATGGAATGTCCTTGCTCTTCATCTTCTCTCCTCTAACTCTCATGTTTTCTTTGTATTTGCCAATTGTTGGATTTCATGCTTATTGGGATTGATCATTCTTATGCTTTTTGTGAGAGAGAAAGGGAGAGAGAGAAGAGTAAGTCTCTATCATTGTTGTGGATCTAGTGTTAATTCTTAGTGTTAATGGATCTTAGTATTAGACATGAATCATATGCATTTGCTGACTTATGAAATATGTTATCGCTCTCATGGAAACAAATCTCTACATGACAACTAGTTAATCCTCATCATCTCCTTGATGCATGTGTGCTTGAGGGTAGGATAGGAAATGTCCACTACACCTGTGTACAATTTCCATGGTTTTGATCAAGCTAGATTTGCCAGTTTGTTGTTGGTGCACTATATTGGTGATATCTTGCAATCTTGTGTGTAGAATGCTCATACTATGTGTAAAATATAGTGGCTTACTGTTTTTGTATGGACAACAACTTCATTTAGTCATATGCCTGATGGTTGATCAATATCTTATTGAGTTTGCATCTCTTTCATTAAGTAGATGTTGATTTTCTATGTTGCAAATGTTGTAGACTATGTTGGCTTTCTAAACCATTTGGATCTTAATTATTCATATTTCTTCACATCTTTATTATTTCAAATTTGGCTTCTAGCCCTCTCAAAGATGAAATGAAGATAAGATGAGATTCTATCCAAGATCAATCAAATCAAGTCAATTTTGAAATTTTTGGACAAAAAATGGCTAAAAAACTTGCTCCTTCCTCTAAATGGTTTTTCAAAACCTGTAATTCACTTTTGGATGACTTAATCCCAGTCTTAATTGATTAGATTTAACAAAGTCAAATCCAATCAATGGCATTCAAATGTTGATGTTTTTCCTAGATCTAGCACCAAAAAACTCATCAAGATCGATCACTAAGTATTTCTTTGGATCTAACAAAAAAGTGAAAATTATTTGAGGTTCAAAGCTGTCCACATGTGTGAACAGTATGAAATCTGACCCTGAACATGTTTGATCCACAAATCTCAACCCTTTCAATCGATTTCTAGTTGGCCCTCCAATTATAGCTTTTGGCTCCACAAAGTTGCCAATTTTGGATTGTATAAATGATCAATAATTATCTCTTGTATCTCACTCTAATACCATGTCAAAGTATAGTGCTTTAGACCTTAAATGAGCCTAATAATGACTCACAAGAGGTATTGATTGATTGATTAACTATTGAATGCAAACTAGACATCAAAAATCAAGATCTAGATTGGCAATTCTACACACATGTACATATGTAAATCACACATGTGTGAAGCATGTTCCCATGTGTGAATAGTAGGCCTATTTGCATTAGCTAAT
Source organism: Diphasiastrum complanatum (assembly GCA_029204225.1). Taxonomy (NCBI): domain Eukaryota; kingdom Viridiplantae; phylum Streptophyta; class Lycopodiopsida; order Lycopodiales; family Lycopodiaceae; genus Diphasiastrum; species Diphasiastrum complanatum. Next base: position 6,066,899 of record CM055101.1, read on the forward strand.
TCATGCCTTAGAATAGCTGTGTTACAAAGCAATGTGAAAGTAGGCAAAATCTAGTCAAGTAGAATCATGCCAAGTGTCATCATGAGGTTGGGCAAATCAAATCCATGATTAGGCATAGGCAAATAGACATCCATCTTGACTCCTATTAGGTGTTGACACATGTCCCAGATTGTAGGTGTGCAAAATTGCAAGTGGTGCACCATAAGCCAAAATCCTCATCCTATTGGCTTGTGAAGTCCAATCAAGTTACGAGGTACAAATCATGGATCCAATCATTTTAAGAGGCCACCACATGCTTAATCGAGTAGAAACTTGAGCTACCATTATATGGATGTGACTCTTATTGTACTTTGAATACTTTTGAGAGATAGAATGGTTTTGTGTCAAAATCTCTTGTTTTTTCTCTACCCAAGGGGTTTCGATTTCTCTCTCTCTACCCAAGAGTAGGATATTTGTCTCTCTCTAAAATCTTGAGTAACACTTAGTTCTTTTATGAATTGTTTATGGAAATGGCTCGTCTTTGATGGATGATTACTTTTTGTATTCAAGAGCTCTTGCCTAGATCCAAATCTTGTTTGAAAGCTCACAAAAATATGAGTTGATCAAGATAGATTTGGTAATGTTCAAAATCTCATGCATGTAGGTCATGATAGATCTATTCAAGGTCTTTGAAAACACATTTTTTTTAACACTGTTGATGTTGGTTCGAATTAGATTGCACAATATTTGTCTTCTTGTCCTTCGAATTTTTCTTCTTCTTGGATTGTTGCTTATTTTGTCTTGTTGTTCAAAGAGGATAAGCTCTTCCATCTTTCTTCTTTCTGCAACAAACTTGTTGTCAGCTTCTAGAGAAACAACTCAGGAGTATTTCTCAAGAGAAATACTAAAGAGGAAGACTAGATAGAAGTGACATGTTCGCATCACGAACCTACTACAACTAGTTCATTAAGTAACTATTTGAAATCATTCAGATGATCGTTGTCTGAAGTTTCTTCACGATAGGATTTTCTTTTTAAAAAAAAGATGAGTCATGACATCTGTTTTTTCATATAAACCAGTTAGAATGTCCCATGCTTTCTTGGAAGTGGAACAGTTAGCTACATGAGATACTTGTCAATCTTTTAGATTCAAGGATATAACGACTAAAGCTTTGTCATCCTTTGAAGCGGATAATTCTAGTTCGACCGGTTTGGCTATCGAACCCTTAGGGTATCCTTCTAATTCCTTTTCAATCAATATCATCCTCATTTTGAATTTTCGCATGTGGAAATTGTCTTCGTTGAACTTATGGATCAATTATATCTCAAAGGTTGAACCTTCAATGATTAAAAAATTATCTAAGAATAATAGCATTAATCGTGTTTCAAATAGATAATTCGAACCCGGTTTGATATCACCTTGTTGAAAACATGTTTGATAACACAACATGTGTGAGCCTCGAACTTATGTCCCAAAAAAAGAAGAATAATAAAATTATAAGTATTGAATAGAACTATTCGGATTTAAACAATTGCTTAGAAAATTCATTTAACTTAGTAGAAGATTTGGGTAGGTTGTTTTTCAGTTATATTTGTCTTATTCTAATCTATTTTATATATACAAAGTGACAGGGTTTAACTCATGTCCTTTTATGCCTTCCTTTGGTTGAAGGCCCATCCTTTATATTTTTCAATCCCCACTTCACCCTTGAAGGTTCAGTTTGACTTTTCTGGGCCTTTACTTATCCTAGTCTTTAATGGATTTTAAGGCTTGTAGGTAAGACACATGGGCCATTTGACCATAGTATTTGGCCTATATGGGGCATTGTCCTTTTCCAATTTGGATTCTCCACATGTCAGTGAGATGGCAACCAAGTCAACGCCCTATCAAGTAGTTATTGTACATTGTCTCCTACTTGGGCTCAACAAAATGACAATTTTCCTTAGTCACTCTTTTTTCAACTGTTTAAGTTTCTCAGTCTTTTCAAGTTGACTAGTCCATGAGGTGGTACCAATAGTTTGAGTACCTCCTTTATTTTTAAAGCTTTTGCCGGCTTCACCCTTTGACTTCTTTTTTCTCTTCTTTTTTTTCCTTGTTATTTGTACGTGGCCCTAACCTAACCTTTACCCACAATTGTTTAACTAATTCAATAGGAACCAAGTCAGTTGGTGAGACACAGATCTCATACTCCCTTTAAGCAAATAGCAAGGTCAGAATATAATGATCAAGAATTTTTAAATTGTGCTCCTTGATTTTGACGATAGTTTCTTATAAACATGGCCTTGTGTGGCCATTGCTTTGATTCAGTGTTTCAGGTGAGAATTCTAGTCATTGGTCCGAAAAGAAATTTGTCGAAAATTTAATTTTCTAAAACTTTCTTGGATGTCTTTTACAAAAACCACATGACATTTTGCATCGATTGAAGGCTGGGTGAAGAAAGACCTTGAAAAGTCTCAAGCATCTCTTTATCTTCATATAGAAAATCTTGTTTACATTAGTGATTTATCAAAAATTTGGCAATCCTAGAAAAACATAATATAACATAGCACTTCTAAGGCCAATTTACTTGTTGAATATCTATGTAGTTCATTTTGGTGGACTAGGGACATCATCATAGATAAGTATACATGCCAAAAAATTTGCTGGATACATGAAATATTCAATATTTTTCCACATATACTAATAAAAACCACTTTAAAATTGTCACGTCTAACGTGATTTAACATGTTGAAAAATTGGCTAACAGAAGGACATAAAGAATATGCATGCCAAATCTGTGAAGTTTCTTTTGTGATTAATTTTTGTCGACAATGACTTTGAAAGTTTCTCTTGTGATTAATTTTTGTCAACAATGAAAGTTTTGCTAGTTTTAAAAAATAGAATGGGTCCAAAAAAAAATCTTGGTGTTTACAAGAATGTTTATTGTGTACATTCTAAAACAATGATGATGTAATATTAAGGATGAACAATCCATGCATAGATTATTCCAATACACAGAGGCTAATCTTGGTTTTGATAATTAAGAAGAACCAACATCTTCTAAAAAGAATCCAAGAATTTAATAAAGAGAATAAACACCCAATATAAAATGACAAAATGCTCCTAGAAAAATTATGTGGACTATGGAACATGCAATGAAGGCTTGTGCTAGACTCTCATGACATGGACACTGATAAGGAAGTTTTTTTTGAATAGATGTGGTATGACATTTCAAACTCTCATGATGTTGAGTAGCTTGATTGACATTCATTAAGGCGGCTCTTTTTAACTTGAGTATGTTCGCTAGTCAAGATTAAGTCATGAATATTTATGTGTGGCAGTGCCCTGGACTGATTACGACATCTATAAGAAGTATATCTTGAATAGATCTCGTATGATATCTCAAAATCACAAGATGTGGAGTAACTCAATTGGCATTTCAATCACTAATTTTAATGTATGTAAAATTGGATCACTTGTCTAAATAAAGTTTTCGTTGCTCCTCATGCTCTCAGTTGGATGGGTTGTTTGATTGGTGAGCAAGCCTTGCATGTTGATTGTCCACTTGCCAATTAGAATTTTGTGCATGATATATTGTCGATGATTAAGCAAAGTAATCATAATCACGTGGTAAAATTGGCTACAAAAGAGATTTGTGAAATCTGGGATACATTTGTTTCTCATTTGCTGTTACACAATCAAAGGTGTGAACTTGTTTTGTGCCAAGAATTTTGACATTGACAGCTGTATTACTAAGCATGTGAAGTTCTATGGTTATGTGTATCATTGAAGAAGGATTGTCATTTGAAAGAATTGTATGATGACTCATTTGTAGAATCAGTAATTGAATCAGATAAAATGTGCCATTGAATCTCTTTGTATCTATCCTTGAAGTTAGCAAATGTTCTAATGATATGGTCTAAGTGTTTATCTTTGTGCAATCGAATGTGCTGTGGCTTGACTTGTGCATCCAATATCATTCCCCATTCTACATCAGAGAGGTGGATGCTTATACACATGCATTATGCCATGAAGATATTCTTTTTGGGGCTAGTTGTGAAAGTACTGTACTTTAGGACCATAAATGGATCTACAAAAGATCCACAAGAGTGATTGGATGCTTGCTTAGCAATCTATCAAAAAACTAGACACAAAAAAGTTGATCTAGATTGGCAGTTTGACAAACAACAAGCATAGCAATCAATAGCATTGATCAACATTGAAATCCGAGCCCACACGTGTGTAATACAGGCTGTAGTACGGCCTTCAACCTGAGAAACAAGTAAAAATTGATTTGGTTTCATTTGGATCACAAAAACTCAATGTACATAGTGAACTAGCTTGAGATTGCCAATGAGCTCCAAAAATTTTCTATCTTCTCACTATGGAGAGAGGGAATACATAGCAAATTCGACTTCCTTCTTGAAGTTAGGTGGATTTCCAGCATGTAATAAGGAAGTTAACTCACTCTCCTTGACCTAAAATGAAACCCTAGTCTATTTCCTAGAGTTATGCTTGGTAGGTAGCTAGTTGGTCAAATTTTCACCTTAAACTTAGGTGTAGGTCCTATAAAGTAGGGATGACCACCAAATAGACATGACCAACTCTCTTGACTTGACCTAACCTACATTAGGATGGGTTTTCCACGTGGCATCATGGCCTCACATGTGTGGGACCCACTTGTGTACACAATTTACACTATTCTACATGGTTTTTGATCAAGCTAGATTTGCCAATTTTTGGCAATTCTTCACACTAGTGATGGAAGATCGATGGTGTTGGCAATGCAAACCCGTTGTATTACAACATAACCATATTTTGCTTGAGAAATGTCAATAATTCTTGTTAAATATTTAGAGCATAACTGTTTATTTTAGACCACAACTAGGTTTGTTGTCCATGTCCTAGGGGGACTATAAAGCTTCAACTTGCAAAACACATCATCATCTAAGGCTAGGCCATCTACCCAACTTGCTACCTACACCATTCTAAAACTTATTGAATCTACCCAATATGAAATTTGAAGGTGACCAAACCTCACCATGGGCGCCTCATAGGTGCTAAAAACACTTTTCCCAATACACAAATCTCTTTCAAAATAGTAAGTAATTTAGCATCATAGTGTTGTGTATTAAACTCAAGTTCACATCACGGTGTTTTATTTTGTATGCTTTTAGTGTGCTAGGTAGCCAGTTAAGCATGGTTAGGTCTTTGGTCAAGCATGGTTAGTGGAAATATATGTTTAGGTAGTTGGTAGTGAAAACAAAGCTGGCATTGAGAGTTGAAACTTAAAAAGGAAGTGCGGCAGGTTGAAACCATGCATGTATGCATGTGGCCACCAAAACAAAAAGCAAAAGGGAGAGATGCCATCTCTCCCTCTCCTCATCGAGTAGATGGGCTCCCAAGTAGATGGGCTATCATGTCTTTGGAGGTTGAGATAGGTGGTAACAGTTGTTAGTATTTCTTTTGCATATTCTGGACTATTCGAATTAGGTAGCTGTCCTAGTTAGACGCTTAAATTGAAAGTTTTAAACCTCTTCAGATCTCATCCTACTCCAATGTGCTCAATTTTGCGTACATAACCAGCAAATTTTAATTAGTTCTTATACCCTGTAATCTCTTGAAAACAACTGGACAAAAGCTGCTCAATTTTATTCAATTTAGGAAACAAGTTCTGTTCAATCTATGGACTCTGTTCTCAATTGCACAGCGTCTTTTTCTCATAATGATTATTTGTATTTTTTGCATTCCTTGAACGTTCTTGATTACTGACATCTGGCTGCATACTCACAGCAGTGGTTTCCTTTGGTTACGACAATGGATCACCAACAGTCGCGCTCCCATCAAGGCGAATGAAAAATACCTTTCAAAAACACCACGCCTACACGATGCTACACTAGACAACAATAGCTTTTGAGAATAATTTGACCCAGATGTTGTAAAACTGTGTTTCACAAATGCATTGATTGAAGCCGTCATTGCCAGAAAGAAAGTGTGACAAGGACTTTTTGTTGGCAATGACTCATGCTATCAATCACATTCTGTAACTCGAGCATTTGTTAGATTATTCGTGTTATTGAGCTCTACCTAATTCATTTCGATCAGACTATATAATTGTTAGCTCGAGTGATCGAGGGCTAGTCGAGTTTGTGTGAGTGCTAACAACGCAGGCGTTCAGTTTCAAATTAAGTACCCTTTTTAATTTCTAATGCTAACTTACTATTTTCGCACCTCTGTATGTGAGTGGAGCGTGACATTGCATATTGAACGCAATCGTTGACTTGCGGTGTGCTTTGGTCAGTCTTCTTTGTAAGCTTTAGTTCGTTCACTTCGCAGTGATAACTTGTAGTATCTTCCGGTCCTCTTGTTGTTTTGCATTATACTGCAGGCTAGACACTTGGGGTGCCTTTGCGGTTCCTTACGATGTCTTGCCTGTTGAAGTTTTACGTGTAAAACTGTAGATTGTGGTAGAAATAGCTCATTTTTTGTGATCCTGACGGTTGAATCCTTGCACATTTATCTCTGAATGCATATATACATGTTGGACTAGAATTTCAGAAAACAAGATTCCAAGTATGATTTTCTTCTAATGCATCATACTCTACTTGCATTGCATCTCTCCAAACTTTAGATCTATATGCTTCTTCAAAAGATGATGGTTCTTCAAGCAATGTAACTAAGAAGGAGTAAGAGGTAGAAGATGTAGAGTCTTCCTTTTGCTTTCCCTTGTCCACATAGGTGAGCCTTGAGGGCTCGGCCTTGGTTCTTGTTGATCTTCTCGGCCCCCTTTGACTAGGATCTTTGTCTCCATCCTCGGGTTTGTCAAGATCCTCCTCGAGTTTGTCAAGATCCTCTTCGAGTTTGTCAAGATCCTCCTCGGGTTTGTCAAGATCTTCAATGCACAATGGGTTAGATCCATTAGACAAGCTTTTAGCAAATTGTGACTCATCAAAAAGTACATCCTTGCTTACCTTTACTTTCTTGGATATAGGATCATATATCCTATAGCCCTTGCTATTTTCTCCACAGCCAACAAAAGTCCCTTAAATAAAGGAGGTAGCATCTTCCTTCCTTCTTGTCTCCAAAGGGATGTGGACATAACAAATACATCCAAAGATTTTAAAATCTTTTACATTGGGTTTCTTACCAAACAAAGCTTGATATGGTGAGATCCCATCAATAGCACTACTAGGAAGTCTATTACACAAGTAATTAGCACAAGTTATAGCTTCTCCCCAAAATGAGATGGGAAGTGATGCATCAAGTCTTAAAGACTTTGCACATTCACATAGACTCCTATTTTTCCTCTCAGCCACCCCATTTTGTTGGGGGGTGTAGGAACAAGTGTATTGCAAGTTAACGCCATTGATCTCACAAAAGTCTTTCATTTTATTGGAGGTGTACTCTCCTCCATTATCACATCTTAGTGCCTTGATGGAAGTACAAAGTTGCTTCTCAACTAGAGACTTGAACTTAATGAAAGCTTCATATACAAGACTTTTCTTTGATAGTAACTCAATCCATGTGAATCTAGTACAATCATCTATAAATGTTACATACATCAACGCACCTCCATTACTTGCATGTGAAAAACTATATACATCAGAATGTATGAGATCCAAGGGAGAGGGAGATCTTGATGAAGATCTCTTGTAAGAAGATTTGTGTGACTTTCCACATTCCTCACACATCTTTCCACACTTATTGGAAGCTTTTGGTAGGCCGAGAGCTAGTTCCTTGCTTGCCATTGACTCCATGGATTGAAGATTAGGATGGCCTAATCTCTTATGCCAAAGCTCCACTTGAGATAGCTCCTCCTTAGCCAAGTTCACACTTTCATTTGCAACATTAGCATCCAACTTGAAAAGTCTACCTTGCTTAATGCCACTAGCTATGCACTTATCATTTTTCAAGATGGAACAAACTCCATTCTTGAAATGTACATCTAGTCCATTGTCCATTAATTGTCCTGCACTAAGCAAGTTTCTCGAAATGGTAGGAACATACAGTTACAAGCTAAGATTCACTAGCTATGCTAGAAAGCAGGACTTAAGCTAGAAAGCAGGAAGAGAATATAATGCTTAAGGAGGCTAAAGAGGAGCAATCATCATAAACTGAATAAAGGAATACAATGCTACCCTACTTATACCCTTTCCCTGAATCAAATGGGGATTCAAAAAAGGGAGGGAAGAGGATTTATAGGGTAAATAGTGTGCCCTCCCAATAGGAGGACCCCCACTCCAAATCAATGTGACCAAGTCCTAAAAATATAACCAAATAGGGCCCAAGGCTAGTATATGAATAAAAAGGGCCCTTAGGCCTGCTTATGCATAATAACAATAAAAGATGGACGCGGCGAATGTAATGAGCCAAGTCCATAACTCTCCCCTGCAGAAAAACAAAGCCCTCCACCGGCTAGCAAGCATAAAGACTATCTAAAACAATAATGTAAGCATGCTAAATACTGAAAAATCATGAACTAATGGAAATACTGATGGAGAGGACATAAGTCGTCACAACAGATATCCCAAAAGCATCATAATTGTGTAAAACAAGTACTAAGCAAATACGACAATAAAGAATAGTCATAGCTAGCCGAATCATAAAGCAGAGGGAACATCTACAATGACATTTGTAGTAGAGGAGAGAACTAAAGCCATGAGGTCTCGAGCCTGATCTGCCAATAATGGTGTATGATAAAACACATCAATAGGCTCCCAAGTGGCCTCCTCAGGAGGACGATCATCCCACTCTCAAGAAAAACTAAATCTACCGGCAGCGTCGACTATGGTGAAGGCGAACCTAGTGAATGACAGCTGGTAAGAAAGGGAACAACTCAGGATCAACATCATGGTGACGAAGGGAACATCTCGGCCGTGTCATTAGAAACCAAACAATATAGAACAGCCAGGAATGCCAAGGAACCAGAAGAAGATCAAGCAGCAACTAGGAATGCCAAGGCATCCATAATGCCCAAGCTAGTAGAGGATCATCCCAAAAGATAGGGACATCATACCAAGGTATCCAGAAAGCCCGAGAAGGTAGAACTACATCAGCAACGGGAAGCCAATAAGGAAACTGAAAAAGAGATGGACACTCATCGCGAATAGCTGCATCATACACGTAACCATCAACCATATGTGCAAGGTGCCCCAAGAAAAGATAGCAGCATCAGAAGACCAGCACCAAAGAGTAGGAACATAACCAGGATAATAGGCACGTTGTAACAACATGGAAAAGTAAGCAACATGCCAGGAAACATGGAGCATAAAGAGATCATCCTGACAAAGGATAGCTAAAATGGAGAAATATGCACCAGCATGGTCAAAAGCCCAAGGTATCCATAAGGCCCATGAATGAGAAGTAGCAATGGCATACGGTACTCTCAAGGTCCATATCACGAGAAGAGCAGCATGCCAAAAGCTCCAAAATCTCCAAGAAATCAATGCATCATCTAAAAAGACATGATGCACGAAAACAATAGCAACAAATTTAGAAATAGTAGAGGCCCCAACTGAAAAACTGTAGCCAAAAAACTCATCCAGAAAGACCTCATATAGACATACCAATCCATCATGGGATACACCAAAAATGGATGGAGAATCGAATGACCCATCGGAACTGGCTGCAAGTGTAATCCCAAAGTACACACCAGGTGCACAAGTGAGGAATAGAAGAAATGCACTGGAACGAGAAATAAGATCTGCAACATCAATAGCAAGCATCGGAGCAATATTCACGTGTATCTGGGAATGAGTATCAAAGCACATATGAGCAACACTGAAGTATATGGTAGCAACATCCCCAAAAACTATCCAAGAGAGGAGAAGGAACTCTCTCAAGGTACCCTGATGGTCTCGGAACACCAAAACAAAGTGACAACTCAGCATCGGAGACCAAGCAATATGGAGCAACCCAAAATGACGGGGATCCTGAAGATCATCCGGACAAACATTAGCTGGAACGGAGGCAATACCCAAGCCATCAGGATATGCCAAGCTTGACAATGAGCAACAATCCAAGGAATACATAGAGAGCCACATGCATAATCATAGAGATATCGGCACCATAGGCGATCAGTAATATGGAAAAACCAGCACCAATAAACAGGTCCAAATGAAAACCAAGCTATATAATAACCAGGAATGCCATTTAGCCATAGCATCGGCATGGACTACATGAAACCTACATGTAGAAACACAAGGAGACTGAAGGATCCTTGTATACTCATCTAGAAAGATCCCAGCATGTAAATACCCTAGATAAGTAATAGTGACCATCTGGCAAATTTCCTCGGATAGAAAATGTGTAATGGTAAGGGTGAAAGGCTCATGAATCATGTCAGGAACCGTAGAAATGTCATGAGACAAATCACAAACCTCAAGAAAAGGTCCATAGAATAAAGCGAAAGAAGATACAACCTGATCACCAATAGCGAGGGAACCAGCAAATGTGGACCTGTGAAGAACCCCATAGAAATCAGTAGGAACATCGGCCATAACAGACTCAAGAGATGGAGATATAGAGACCAATGGAGAAGATACTGCACGAACCACCGAACCAGGAGGGCTATCTGAGGTAGGCACAAAAGCAATAGTAGAAATACCACCAAGGTATATAGCCTCAATATCAATGAAACCGGGAATGACCACCAAATACGATATCTGTGAATCAAGGCATATAGGTGCAAGGCACGTAGTAACAACCTGTATATCCAAAGCAGCATCAACCTGAGTAAGAGGACCCACGATCGGTGAAAGTGAAGCAGCAACTAATGTACTCTAAATGGAAAGAAGAGTTGCATCATCAGCCTTTGGCAAGCTACGCATAAACTGTTTCCCGGTAACCAACTGATAGTCACTCTAGGAATCAATACCAGAAAGTAAATGATGCCGACCAACATGTGTAAAACATAGTGTCTGTTGAGAAATATCCACAACAACAGTACCAAGTGATGAAAACCAATCTGCACCAAGAATAATGTCATAGTGCTACGTACTACCAAAAGCACCTCCTGAAGATGGAGATGGAGCAGGAGCAGACGTACTCAAAATAGGAAATAAAGGTGCTTTACCAAGATGATGAAGAATATCTGGGGGGGTGGTATCCCCTCGTGGTAGGATAGTCTTAAGGCTAGAAAGAATACGATCAATACGACTCTCAAGATGATCCATGCGGGAATCAATATGTGTAAAACGATCATCTAAAGAGCTCTACGGAGGGTCTTAAGATGAAGAAGTCGCCATAGAGACTAAGGAAGAGACAAAAACCTGAGGGAGAGGACATTTGTCGTCACCCCAACTTAGTCTAACTTCCGAAATCACCAAAAATCGCACGTAAACAGTCAATCAAGATGGATGATAATCAGAAAATGAGGGACTGAGATAGTAGAAGGTTTCTAAAAAAATGGAAAAATGGAAAGAGGAGGGTGTGAGGCAACAAATATGAACATGAATAGGGGACTGGAAAGAGCAGTATGTGAGCAGAAAAGATAGCAAGTAGGTGCAAAAAGGAAGTACAAAAAGGACGCAAGCAATACTTGGGTGGGTGTTGATTCGTCGTTCACTCGGTAGTGCCAACAAAGAGAGGTAAAAGCTGAAGATAATAGGGCACTGGGCAGCAACTACCAAGATCCACAATATGCTGAAGAATAGGCTGAGAAAAGGTGCTGAAGTAAGGTGCCGAACAGCCTCCAATCAATAGCCGAAACGGACAGCAAGTCAGTGAAAAGAAATGCTAAAAATGAGGTTGTAGTAGGGCGCTGGACAGCCTCCAGTCAATATAAAAAATGGGTAGCAAATTGGTGAAAAAAAGTGTCGAAAATGATGAGGTAGTAGGGTGCTGGGCAATAGCTACCAAATCTGCAAAAACAATGAAAATCTGTCCAAAAAATTGATGAAAGTGATGGATTATTGCTGAAAATGAGATGGTAGTCGGGCGCTAAATAGCCTCCAATCAATATAAAAAATGGATAGCAAATCGGTGACGAAAAGTGTCGAAAATGATGAGGTAGTAGGGCGCTGGGCAATAGCTACCAAATCTGCAAAAACAATGAAAATCTGTTGAAAAAATCGACGAAAGTGATGGGTTAGCAAGGCGTTGGACAGCCTCACTTTACCTTTTCCTTTGAGGTGGATGAACTGTTCCTCGATAAAGACAATATCCAGCATTATTTGTTGACTTTTTACAACGAGATTGTAATTAGGTTTAGGCCTAGGTCTACAAAGATTTTTAAAGAAACATCAATTTTCTCAATTGCTAAATTCAAAACCCCCAGAAAATCAAACCACAATCTAATGCATTACAAAGTAAAAAAAATCATTGTGGTTCCATAGAGTTTTTGAATAATGAATGTGATTTGTGATTATTTAAGACTAGATGCAAGGTAATTAGCTATTTTCAAATCTTGGTTGTTTTGGAACTAGGGCATAGTCTTGACATTTCTTTTTCCTATTTCAAGGATTGAACTTTGACTAAAAGTGTGTGCATGAGTAGAGAGATAGCAACAATAAAGAACATATATGAAATGATTTTGTGAATGCAAATATCTAATGTTTATTTAATTGTTGTTGTTAATGATAATGTTGATGTGTCATGCAGGTTGAGAGCCCAAGAAAAAGCAAAAGATGTAAATATTTTGCTATTAATGATTTGCATATGAAGGTGCATGTAAAAAGTACACATGTATGATTTGCATATGAAGGTGCATGTAAAGAGTACACATGTATGAAAGGAAAAGAGACGCATCTAAAGGACCAAATTCTTGCAATAAAGTCCTCAACGATGTGACAAAGCTTCTTGTGTGCACATACCTTGACATTGACTTTAATGTCGACTTTTGCACAAACTTCATTGACCAACTTGAACGCAGAGACTATAGTATTGCCTTTTTGCAAGGCAATGCCAAAACAAGGTCTTTCTAAAAATTGCGATATGTTTGATATTGTTGTGCACATTAAAAAATGCAAAAGGAAAAAAATTCATTCAAAGATTAAAAAACAAATCTAATAGGAAAGAGAGACTCGCCTAAATTAAACACACTATGTCCAAATTTCATGAAAGTTGTAAACTTATCACATGCACCCAAAACTCATAATATGCATGCAAAACTTTTTGAATCCCAAGCCTTTTCAATGCAAAACAAGGACCCACCACCAAAAAGGCTTACCCCAGGGAGGGAAGGCAACAACAAAAAGGCCTTTCTTGGCTAGGCAACAACCAAAAGACCTAAAAAAAAGGGGGGATCACTGCAATCAATCAACAATGAAGCAGCAGCAGCAGCAGGAGGAGGTGTGATCTGGTAAGGAGTATCAATTAAGTTGGCACTCCCCAGGAGCTGCCAAGTCAGCATGTGACACTGCAAGACTTTTTCCACACCACCCCCCACTCACTCACTCTCTCACTACACTTAACCACACGTTAGATGTCAGCCACGTGTCAAAGTGCCACTTGTCATATGCATAATGGTTGTCACATAAGTCTCCGAAAAATATCTAAGCTGAGAACGTGCCATGGGGAGGCCACACGATCCTTCCTTTGCACCTCCCTATTCCCTTACAGGTATCATCATTCACTGCATTCTCTGAATTGCTCTAATATAAAGGAGTATAATCTGAGCTTTCTATTGCAAATTTATCTCCAAATGTTCGTATTTTTGGGAGATCTAATTATGCTTGACGATGGAATTATCCAACATCATGAGCACAATGTAGACATGCAGTTCCCAGTTTAAGAAGGAGTGCTCTTTCTAACCCAGCTGTGCAGTGAAAGTGCTTCATTTTTTGTAATGGATGTGGGAGGGTGCTGCTGATCCAAAAAAGTGCAGGATAGACTGCAAATTTTGGGAGCAAACCTTACCAGGCAGAGATGGGCTCCATTCTGCCATCTCACATGGATCAAGGAGTCATCTTTGGGGTGCTGGGTCTGTGGCATGTGCTCAACACCTTGAATCTGTATATCAAAACCCCCAGAGGATTCAGATACAGGACATGGTTTCCAGTGAAACTCCCCTGGACTTTAAGATTTCTCGAGCTGTGGATTATTCTGCTCATCATTGTGATGTTTATTTGTACTCAGATGTCACATGCCCGTGCAGACATCTCCTCAGGAATCATCCAAGCTGCTCACATACAGAGATTCCAGCATGTCACATTTGCCCTCTTCTTCTTGGTCTATGCAGCGGTGGGCCTGGTGAGTGAACAGTGCTCTATGCTGCCTCTTCCCCCAGGGGTCCTGCATTCAACATTTGCCCTTGGGTTTCTTCTGGAGCTGCTAGTGTTTCATTTTGGTCACCATCCTGGTGAAACATTGGAAAATTTCGTCCACATGTTTATGCAGATCATCCTTCTTTTTCTAGTTTCCCTGATGTTCCTGGAAATCCTTTGGCCCCGAAGCTTTGTTATCTCCATTGCGAGATGTATGCTGCTGATCTTGAAAGGCACTTGGTTTTTCGATATTGGTATTCTTATCAATGTGCCTAGCAGTATTCCTCTTGGGTGTGTTTCTGGAGCTCATGGTTTTCCTGTGTGTCCAGTAGGCGAGGCATTGATGCGCGCAAAATCCCTCCAAGTCCTGGTTTTTGGGTGCCAAATGTTAGGCATTGTGATTGGGACATATTTGGCTTATGCGTTGTTGAATCAATTTCTCATCAAAGGGCCTTACTTGCAGATTTTGGAAGATGTGGAGGAATCGGGTAGCAAGGTAGATGCCGTTGAAGAGGATGAAGCTGTTCCTATCATAAGTGTGATCGCAAGGTCACTTTCAATACGGGTTAGTGTCAATAATACTATATCTCCAAAAGAGTTGAGATTGAATCATCAAGCAGTCTTTCAAATGCAAGAAACTATCAATCACTAGACAATTGGTCTAATTTTTTTGTTGAATTGTTTGCAAAAGCAGGGTTGGATTTGATAGACATGCTCATTACTAACAGCTTCTTGGATCCGTGATCTCCTACTATGAAACAGAACAGTAGAAAAAGAAATAGTTGATTATCCAGGCCTTCCTGTAAGTTATAAATATCTTTCAACTCCAGCCTAATTCCACCCCAGGAGTGATACAGAATAGCTAGAGAATTGTACATATTTTGGATTTTGAGGCTTTTAATGTGAAAAAATCAGAGTCTGAGAAGCAATTTTTTGATGCAGAATGGGCAAATGGTTGCGCTAGACTGTGTTGAACCCAAAGTTGTTGAGTCCCTGTGTCTAGAACATACTTGTCTACCGAGGCCTGAAGACTTCTTGTCACAACTTCTTCCTGCGCAGACCTACGATGGGCTAGCTGCTAATCTGCCTTCCTGTCAGATGGCCATCTTGGAATCCACGCAGGAAGAAAAGGGGTGACGAACCTAACAAGGAGAGTCGACATGAGAGCTTCTTGGTGGAAGCAAGAAGTATTTTGCTTGTCTACCTGGTTGATATTTTCGTGATCACCTCTTATGATTCTGATGATGCTCAATACTGATGTTTAATGTGACTTTACAACGCTGACAGATTTTGCTTGCCAAAAGGCTTGGTGGGCTATTGCAGAAATCTTATTGGAGTCTGGAAGGCACTGTGGGCTTCCATCTTTCAACAACAAGAAGAGCATGCATGTGATTGTGAGGGGGAGCTACCTACTGCCATCTCTTCCAGCAGCATGTGAGAGATTCTATAAAAGTTTCAAACTTCTTATATTCTGATTATTTGACATTCAGCAGCTTCTTGATTGGGAAGCATTATTTGGAAATTTATGTTCTACTTTCAATTGTGCTCGTGATCAGCAATGGGCACAGTTTTGTATTTATACTATACACATGGATTTTTAAAGGGCTAAGAGGGGAGCCCCACTTGCCATTAGTGTCTATAGGTTTACTAACATTTCAAAAAGGATTGTTCAGATTTATCATTTAAGGGTGGTTTCTGTGGCCATTTGCCATTCCAGTTGTGATTATAAGGTAACATGAATGAGTTGGTGCCCCCCTTTCCCTTGTGAAGTTATATAACCTCAAGTCTAAGTTTGCCATTTTGCATGTGATGGTTGTATTTCATTATTTGTCATCATTTTTGAAGTCATAAAAAAGTATTCTCTATTGTCGATCTAGTGCAATTATGAAGAAGCTTAGATTTTGCAAAAACCATTTGAGTCTATGAAAAGAGCTACGCCATGCCATGAATATTTCCATAAAGGTTTTGGGGTGCTTTGATTATCTGCCCGAATAGTTTAACTAGCATTAGTTTTTCTAAACTATAGTTCTCCTGCATATTTCTCCCTTTAAATCGGTGGGCTTCAATTCTCCTTTGCATTTCCAAGTGATGGTGTGAGAGCTTTCCAAATAGTCTAACTTCTTAACCGTAGCTCCAATTGAGATGAACATGGTGCCATTAGAAAGAGCTCGATGAGAGCTTTGTAACATCACCTACATGACCTAGTTTTAAGGTATGGTTAAAAAGTTATAGGCCAAAAAAATCCCTCATCTAAAAATATATATATTTCAAAAAAATAATCCTAGTATCAGTTCAGCACGCGCCCTTAGGGTGCGCACTAAACCGATATTAGAATTTTTTAAGTTTTTTTTTTTTTGAAAAGAGCTTGATGAGAGCTTTGCAACGGTTTCAGAATGACTTTATTCCGAGCTACAGTTCAAAAGTTTAGGCAATCGAGCTCTTTTCAAAAAAAAAATTAAAAAAACCCTAATATCGGTTCAGCATGTGCCCTTAGGGTTTGAGCCATGTGCCCTTAGGATTTGAGATGGCTCAAACCCCAAGGGCACGCGCTGGGGTTGTAAATCATTTTTGTTTTTTTTGGAAAGAGCTCGACGTGAGCTTTGCTGTTACACTAGAATGACCTAATTTTGATTTACGGTTCAAAAGTTACACTTTCTAACTGTAACTCATAACCAGGTCATGTAGGATGTCGTTGCGAAGCTCTCGTCGAGCTCTTTTTAATGGCACTATGTTCGTCTCAATTGGAGCTACGATTAAGAAATTAGACTGTTTAAAAAAAAAAACACACCTGATATTGATTCAATGCACGGATGGCCTGTTTGACCAGTCAGATAGCACATCTGCGCATTGAACCGATATTAGGATTTGGAAAGCTCTCGCACCATCACTTGGAAATACAAAGGAGAAGTGAATGAGCACACACTAGCGCAATTACGCTCATCGGTTCCAGACGTCAGTTGCACATTTTTTCAAGGGCGTGGGACCCCTCGGAGTGCTTTTCAAAGGGAAAGTGTGCAATGTTATCACATTTGCTTATGGAAATTAAGGCTACATGTTAACCATGTAAGTTGGGCGATGGGCAGTTCCGGAATCATAAAAAACAAGCATAGATGTTATCGGAAGTTTTCTCTCTCTTGTTAATCTTTCTCTATAGTCAAACTTCTTAAAGGGCCCATTTTGAGCCCATATTTTTTCTAATGGAAGAATTGTCTTCGTAGATGTAATTTAGAAATTACGTCCCTCACATGATATAGCGAGCTCAGGATGTCCCATACTTCTTTCGAATTTTGAGCTTCAGCTATGAGGCCAATCTGAGTGTCCGATATATTGAGAATAATAAGCATGAAGGCTCTATCATCCTTCGACTTCCATTTTGAGTCGGTTGTGTCATCTTCAGCCTTCTTTTCGATACATGTGGCAACATCTTACAACTCATTGACGATTAGCAAGGTCTTCATCTTAAATTTCGACAAGTAGTAATTGGATCCATTCATCTTGTCTGCGATAAGACCGACTTTACTCTGAAAATCCATCTGGAATTTTAGTTTGTAGATATATCGATGACTTCAAGAGAGAGATATTGTGTTGCGCTACAATATGAAATCAACTATCTGATACTGAAATTTGATACCACAAATTGAAGAATTTGATATCGATTTGATATCTCGAAAGATATCAAGTATTAGATCCCAAATATAACAGATTGCTCTGATGTCATGAAGGTACGCTTTGATATTACATATTAGAGATCTAATACCATGTTGGAAAGAGGTGATAGCAATAACGACAAGTTGAAGACAGTGAATGACTTACCAAACACAGTGAAATGAAGTCTGCTTTCCTAATGCATGACTACGCCTATCAATATTGAACAAAACATAATAACAGAAGTCTCGTTCAATCTTATAGTAACTAACTTTGAAATCGTCAATGCTACAACGATTACGTAGCCAAACAATGAATTATCAGACAAAAGCAATATGAGATTTATCAGCTACAAAACTTACATTATGATATAATGCTGAATGCAAAAAAGGATAGATTGATTCAACATGAAATATATGATGATGAGAACAGGACAATTGCGGATAGAAACCGCATACTGTAAGCTATCTCTGAGTAACGGAAGATCTTTGTCTGAATTTGCACTTCCGCTAATAAGCAGTAAGCGCTAATAGCAAAAGTCTAAATCAACTCTAAAGAACTGAGCTAGAATGTTCAAGAGTGTTCAAGCTTGAAAGCTTGAAAGAGCTGCTACTTGATTGAAAATAATAGAAGTATGATCAGCTATTTATAGTAAGCAAATATGTGGCAAGTCCAGTAGGATATCCAATTAGGTCAAAGATCTTAATGGCTAGTTGGACATCATGAGCTGGCATCCATCCAATTAGTATTTCTTGAAAATTGAGCGATTCCTGATATTTCTGCAGACTGTACTGTAGAAACATGCAGAGCTGGATAATGTAGTGAATGAAGATTGAAAATGATTAGCCGATAATCAGGAGAATAATCCAACAGAATGACCTATGCCAATTGGAAATAAAAAGAAAATTTTGAAAAGGTAAAATATTTGATAAAAGCCTACTTTGACCACTTAAGGAGCTTAAGAAAAAGACAACGTGTGTCTACTATAACAAGAAAATTGATTGAGTCTGAGCGTCCAAGAAGAAAAAATGAGATGAAGGACATTCTATCAGCCAAAACTAATGCCATAAGCTATGAGAGGATCATCTTTGCTTTAGAGTCAAATCCTAGCTAAATCAAAATGAATGATATGCAAAGAGAGCACATGATCAAGAATGTTTTAGGAGATTTGATGTTATTCCTCCTAAGTAATGGCCAATGTTTGTTGTTGACAACCACAAACTATGTAGTAATAGTTGATGACATCAAATCATGTGTTCATAAATGAGATAAAATTGATGGGGTGATTAAGAGCATTGTGTATATTACAATGTTGAAGACAAACAGATTTTTTTATCAATTAAGTGATAGACAAGAACCGATGGACCATATACACAAAAGAAGGATGCCAAATATTGAGTAGGGAGGGGTGTATAATGATGGCAAAAGTACGTGAAAAAAGCCTTTATTTCTTATCAATCAAAGTAATATCACCTACAATATAAGCTGATCTAGTAGTTGTATGGAATGTGGGAGGACCCTACTAAGCAATTAATGAAACAAAATTGTGGCATGGACAAATGGGCCACTTGAATGTGCTAAAAGTAAATACCATGGCTCATCATACATAATGATCAAGGCAACAACCTCTTATGTGACGGACACATTGATGAAAATCACACAAATGATGATCAATTGATTTTGACAAGAAACATGCACACAACTAAAGAGTTTCTAAACTTAGATATATGTGGCCCCCTAAATCTATAATCTAGTAGAGGCTCCCAGTATTCATTCTTGTCAAGGATGATCACAATAGTTACATATTTGTATACTTCATCAAACAAAAATTTGAGGTATCCTCATTCTTCAAGTACTTTAAGAAACAAGTCATGAGTAAGACGAGCATCAAGATTATAAAACTGAAATCTAAAAAGTTAAGATAATACATATATAACAGGTCTCATGGCTATATGAAAAATGAAAGAATTATGTATGAGACTTCTACTCCCTACATGCTAAAATAGAATGGCGTAGCAAAATGATTCAACAAAATGATTGTTCAAAGAGCATGAAGCATGTTGCATGCAAAATGCTTAGTGACAAATCTATGGGGTAGAAGCAATATGAATTACTATCAACATCTTGAGTAGATTATCAATGAGAAAAATCATTGGAAAGATCCCATTTGATGCATGGAGTAGGACGAGGATCTCCACCTATGATGTTTTGGATGTAATGCTTTCATGCACACTCCCCAAAAAAATAAAAATAAGTTTGATCCAAAGGTCATGAAGCACATACTCATAAGTTGTGATGACAATTGCCAATTTTATTGATGATAAAGAGAGATCAATATAAGCCAAGATGTATTTCTTGATGAAATTGTGACTTATATAGATTCAAAAGGCTACAATACTTGATGCTGCAATAAAGAATCAAGTGACTCAAATGCCAGAAAAATAGTCACTGGTGATCAACACGATTACTTCATATTTCAAAGAGTAGAAGAAATCATTGAGAAAGCACATGTACTATTAGATTTATTCCTTCTATCCCTAAATGCCATAATTAATTTAGACTCATTCATGTTGTTGCATATTTACTCACATTGTCGTAGAGTCCATAGATATACACGAGAATCATAGACAAGTACCTACGCAACAATCAAATTATCGAAGACAGTCAAACTATCTAAGGAGTATCAAGTGTCAACTATCGATAGATGCTTGAATGTTATATTTGAACAATTATTAAATCGAACATTCAAACCTTTGTTGCCCTCAACTGTAGCTGATTCGACTCTGACTCAAATCAACAAATTGTCAACCATCTACTAACTTGTTGGAGTTAATCTTCACTCTTACTCACCTAAATTCATTTTCTGGGCACCAATGTACTGTGTAAATATTCTCTCTCTACAATTTCATGGTCTTACTCACAAAAATTGAATAGTCTGTGCAATACATCGACTTGAAGCAAAAGTAGGATCGACTTTGTCGGCTTGACTTCACCGACTTGACTTCACCGACACCCCCACATCGACTCCATCAACATCTTCTCAAGGGAAAACCAGTTGACTCAACTTGTTCGACAACTTTGATGATTGTCAAAAAACTTAATGAAGCTCATCCTTTGCCATGTCCAACACAGACTACGTCACAATGCATTTCAGTACTTTATCGTAACTACACTACTTCATGCCCCTTGCTCACGCAGTTGTTATAACTGTTGCATATATGTATATATACATAACAATAACACACTATCGATATGGATGGATGGATGAATAGACATGCATGAAGATATGTATCAGATTCAATCAATGGAAGCATGAATCAAAGTTCCTCCGCGAACCCCTTTGTATCAGAATTATCTGATTCCATAGGATGAGAGATTTTAGGGAGAGTGAAAGTATTTCAAGAAGTAGAGATAGTATTCAATCTATAACTAGCACAGTAAGATCACATCACTTAGTGCGCCATTATTGTGAACCATTCTCGGACACAGGATCATGATCTGATTGTTGTATTTACAACAACTTAATGCAAATTCTCTATTTTCTTAATGTGTGTTTTACATTGTCAAATGCTTTCTGATAATCTCTTTCCCTTACACCGATACTCATTCCACAACTCATTCGGAATATCTAATCTCGAAGATAACATGGCTGTCATAGATGCCGAACTGTTTCGCTCCCTTCATGGTTGTCATGGACATCTACTAAGATACTCCTCTTGTCGATCTAAGTAATAGTTTGAATCAACAAATGGGTAAAGATCTTGTTACAGTCTATATGTTGAGTTTTCTCTTGACTAGATCTCGCATTCAACAAGATTGGTATCAGAGCTGATAAAATAATTTTCAATACAAACACACATTTTAGAAATAACCCAACAGAGTGGTATTAGAGCCATAGTTCCAAACTATTATTGGTATTCAAGACTATTTTACAATTTCTTAGATCATTCATCATGGAAGGTACATCTTCAAAGATCCGCTTCATCAATAAGCTCAACGGAGATGACTTTCACACGTGGAAATTCAAAATGATCACCAAAAAGAACCTTGGGGATAAGTCAATGGTTCAATAGCCAAGCCAGCTTAACCTAAGATGCTGACTGCTTGGGAAGCTAAGGATGGCAAAGCTCTTGCCATTGTATCTATGAATCTTAAAGATGCACAAATAGCTCATGTAGCAAATTGTTCTAGCTCCAAAGAAGCATGGGACATTCTTTCTGGTCTATATGAAAGAACAAATGTATTGACTCATCTCTTTTTGAGAAAGAAGTTCTTGTCGCTCAAGATGAGTGAAGGAACCTCAATCACTGATCATCTAAATGAATTCAAATAACTACGCAATCAATTGGCTGCAATAGCCAGTATCGGATGAAGATCCTAACATGTCTCTTCTATCCAGTCTTCTTCTCTCTTACAACAATTTAATATTGCTATTGGGCAATGCTCCTGACCTGTCTTTACAAAAATTGACAACAAGTTTATTGCAGGAAGAAGTAAGAAGAAAAAGATTATCCACGGTGAATACAAAGACAATCGCCCTCTATTAGAATAAGCAACAATTAAAGAAGAAGAAATCTTCAAAGGACAAGAAGACCAAAGCTGAGCAAACTGATTTAGATCAATAATCACAACAACACAATCGATAGCATTAAAGACCAAAAACCGGACATGATGGAGGATTTGATTATGCTTGAACCTCTCATGAAGATCCAACACCGCTTATGATACAAGATCAAAACAATATAGATGTCCTTCTACGTTATCTTGATTCCGATGGTGCTTCTCAGCACATGACTCCATGCAAGTTCCTATTTGAAGATTTCACTCTACCAAATTCAAAGTATGTTTACCCTGGTGACTCAAGTACACTTCAGATTGGAGGTCAAGGATTTATACGCTTTCATCTTCCAAATGGTGAATTGACCTTGCTCAAGGATGTACTTTACGTACCCAAACTGACAAAGAATTTATTGTCAGTCAACAAGCTCATTGATCAAGGCTGCAGAGCCTTGTTCAATTCAAAACAATGTACTACTTTGGATAAAAATTGTAAAGAAGTCCTCTCTGCAAGCAGAGAAGATAATTTGTACATTTTGAGTCATGAGTATGCAGTTCCCACAAATGTGAACACTTCAAATGCCCAGTTATGGCATTAGAGATAAGGACACTTAAACATGAGATCGATCTTGTATATGCATCATAATAGTATGGTCAAAGATCTAAACATTAATGCTGCCTCCACTGACATTCGACATGTCTGTGAGATGTGCTTACTAGGCAAACAACCTAGATTACAATACCCAATGGGACAAGCCACTAGAGCTAAGTCCATTTAGAATTGATACATAGTGATTTGTGCGGCCCTATGAGTGTTCTCTCTCTAGGTTTAGAACTATATTTTATCACTTTTATCGATGCTTATTCAAGATTCACCAGTATTATGTTCATAAAAAACAAGTCTGAGGCATTCAATTGTTTCAAAGAATTCAAGCAATTTATTGAGACATAAGCTAGTCAAAGACTCAAGACCCTACATATAGACAATGGGGGAGAGCTCCTGTTAGACAAAATGTCCAACTACTTATCATCATGTGGCATTCATCATCAGTTCACTACCAGCTACACACCATAGCAGAATGGAATAGCCGAGAGGAAGAACCGAACATTACTTAATGTAGGACGATCAATGATGTCAAATGCTCAGCTACCCAAGAATTTTTGGTCTGAAGCAATTTCAATAGCTTGCTATTTGTAAAATTATTCAGGCACTAAAGCAGTCGACTCAAGGACTCCATTCAAAGCCTTTCATGGATACATACCGAGTCTGAAGCACCTCCGAGTGTTTAGTTGTCTTTGTTATTTGCAGATTCCATTTTACTTGAGAAAGAAGCTTGATCCTATCAGTTGCAGAAGTATCTTCATCCGATACTCGACATCACATAAAGCCTATCCAACCTACGATGTCGAACCGAGACATATCACAATCAGTCGAGACATCGTCTTCCTCGAAGATAGATTTTACAACTTCAAGCAGAAGCGCCAATGCAAGAGTTTGTTCCAACGACTCCCATCACCATCGTTGTGACAGTTTCGACAATTGATGATATCCATGTTGCATAGGAAGGAGAATCATAAGCAACCGACTTTTCTTCGAAGATCTGCATGACATCGACACGAGATTGATCATTATATCCCTCGGGCATTCATCAGTTATGATGAACCCACCTCAGTAGCAGAAGCATTGTCAAGTTTCAATGCAGAAATTGGCAAAAATCTAGCTTGGTAATTTTTATGATAGAAGTTTGTAAGTGAATCTCACATGTGTGGAGGATGTTCCCACGTGTGGAGAATTGTAAAGTAAATAAAAAAATGTTTGATATAGGGGTCTCAAAGAATTTTATAGTCAAGCATTTAGGTGTAGGATGTTGATAGGGTCAAATTTGGCATAGATGGCAAATTATCCATTTCCACTTGTAATGCCACTATTGAGCCAAAATAGAGTAGGAGGCCAAACTCGTGCCAATTAGAGTGTAGACAAGTGTAATGCTTTTGTTTGATGAAGTTTAAGAGGTCCAATAGGATTTAGAGGTGGAACCATGAGTGGTCCAATAGAATTTGAGGTTTGCTTGAAAATGATCCAATAGAATTTAGAGGTGAATGGATCAATGGTCCAATAGGATTAAGAGGTGGCAAAAGTGTGGTCCAATCATAGTTAAGCATAGTGGTAGCTCGTGGATCTACTAGTATCATTGTACTTCTCATTTGGATCTAATTGATTTTGAGATTGAGTGGATTTTGTGAGTAATTGGTTTTCTAGCTTTCTCTCTCTACCCGAGGAGAACAGCTTGTTTTTACTTAGATTATTTTTGGAACGCTTCCCACACGTGTGAGTGAGAGTTGGTAGTGATTGAATGCATGCAGTAGTGTGTTTTTGCCATAGAATCAAAGATAGATCTTGAATCTCAATCTAGTCTTGATCTTGGCGCATCTACACACCTTAGGAGATCACAAGTACATGTTGTGGACAGTCCACATGTGTGAAATCAACATGGTATTAGAGCCTACCTAAGGTTACCATGCATTTTGATCCATTTGAGTGAAAACTATTCATCAATCTTGAGCTAGAAATTGTCAAGATCCATTTTCCTAGCTATCTTGTCCAATTTCGGATCAAAAGAGATCAATAGGGCATTGATTGGGTCTGAACTGGTACTGTATGGAATCAGGTGCTCAGACACGTGTGAGGAACATCCAATTTCAGTTTGGGAATTCTCTTTCATGTTTGATCCAAAAATCTTGCTAGATAGCTTGTTTTGAAGCTATTTTTGTCTAGTTTTTTATGCAATCAGTTTCATTCCATTTGGTTGAGCCAATCAAAAGTTATAAGCTTTTGAAGAGGGTTAGGTAGGGCACCTAGACCTGGGTGGACACATTTGGTTTGGTCAAGAGATTGCTTGTTTGATCCAAAATCACAGTTGAATGCTTACCAATCTCATTTATATGTGATCTAGGCACTATTTTGAGTTCTTAGCCATTTTGTTTCATTCAATATCATTGTATTTGAGTCAAATTTGATTTCTTAGTGTATTTCACACGTGCTAAGAGTGTTTGATCCTAACTTTGCCCATACTCCATCATTTGATGTGAAGTAGATCTAGTTTTGGAGAGATTGAGATAGCTAGTGAGAATCATCTCACAGTTTGTTGCGAGATCTTGCATAGGAGATGGTAGCACACGATTATTGGATCCTATAGTGAGAGAGAAGCAACATTTTTCATCACTTTTATTTATCTCCACTTTACATGACTTCAATGAGTTCATACTTGTTGCAACCAAGTGAGAGATTGTCTACTTCCAATTATTCAATATGGAAGTTGAGGATGGAGTCCATCTTCATACTCCAAGATGTGATGGACATTGTACTTGGGATTGAGGAGGAGCCTCAAGTCCTTCAAGAAGTACAAAAATACAAGAAGAGAGCTAGGATGGCTCTCCACTACATTACGACGATTATTCCCTTGAAGCTTGCATCTTCCAAAGATCTCTTTCTCAACAATGTTCTTTTTGTCCCAAAGCTTACAAAGAACATCTTAAGTGTTGGCCAACTTCTTGATAGTGGCTTTAATGTCAATTTCAATATTCACAATTGTGTGATCAAGAAGGATGGTGAGATCCTTGCATATGGAAGGCATCTACAAATTGGATCCAAGTGAGAGTGCGAACTCTCTTGATGTTTCTTATATGTCCAATATTTCAAAGGAGGATGATCACACAAGATGCACATATCATCTCTCTTCAAGTATTATGGCATAAGATTATTCCTTATTATTCAAAGCATATGTTGAGAAGAAATTCTCATTGAAGATCAAAGCTTTAAGGAGTATTGAAGGAATAGCACCATATGAAGTTTTATTCAAGATGAAGCCTAAGGTTGATAATCTTACTGAACTTGGTAGTGCTTGCTTTGCACATATTCCCTTGGAAACAAGGAGGAAGGATGATCCAAGCTCATGGATCATGATTGGATACTCATCCATCAAGGAGGCCTTTAGTGTCTTTACACTCTCTATTTCAAAAGTGATCATGAATAGAGATGTCATATTGCATGAAGATTCAATCTTGGAAGTGGTCGAGATCAAGGCTTCTCAAGAAGCATCACAAGTTATCTTTTTTGAAGGTATTCAAGTTATGATGGGGCCTAGGTGTGAGGAGGAGTTTCTTCTTCATATGGTTTCAAGAAGATCTTCAAGATGCATGGTCGAGTCTTTCTGGCTCACCTTACATGGCAAAGAGGGGCATCTTTCATGTTGTATTTACTACAACACATTCATATATGCTTCTCTTCCTTTGCTTGATATGCTATCTTGCTTCATTGAATTTTTTGGATCTCAAAGTCCAAGAAAAGCTATACTAGTTTTGTATGATGCTTATGATACGGACATGTTTCTTGTCGTTATTGACTTAGACATGTTTCCAATATTTTTTGAAAGAAAGATATTGTATTGTCAAAAGTATGCTCTTGCTTCTAGTAAGAACACGATTGAGCTTGTTACTCACTTTTTTGAAAATCATGTTTTCACATGTTTTGAGGCAAATTGTAAACTCCTCTTGATATTAAGTGAAGCATCCAAAGTGGACACTTACATCCTTGAGAGAGTAACTAGCCTAAAAAAGATCAAGATAGTCATTGATATCAAGATTAGATCCATCATGGATATAGTTCATTGTATGTGGACTAGTCAAGCTAGAAAGCATAATATTGATAATCATCATTGTTTCACATCTTATGACCTTGATCTCCATGATCCTTATGAGGCTTGGAAGCCTTAGATTTCTCTATTTATGGTGCATCCATCATGCAAGTGGAAATTTCAAAGCAAAGATCATCATCAAGCATGGAGGAAGCCCATGATCATAGTGGCATATTAGTGGAGCACTCTTCAAAGGCATTGGCAAGAGATCTCTACCAAAGAGATCTTATCATGGATATGGTGAGGGTGCTACTATGATGGATCCCTTGGCTGATCTTCACTTCTTATGCATACCAAAGGATCCACTCAAAAAGATTTACAAACTTCTCAAGTGATCTAGTACCTTTCCAAGCTATTTTTTGAGGAGTGTGAGAAATTGGCAAAAATCTAGCTTGGTATTTTTTATGATAGAAGTTTGTAAGTGAATCTCACATGTGTGGAGGATGTTCCCACGTGTGGAGAATTGTGAAGTAAATTAAAAATGTTTGATATAGGGGTCTCATAGAATTTCATAGTCAAGCATTTAGGTGTAGGATGTTGATAGGGTCAAATTTGGCATGGATGGCAAATTATCCATTTCCACTTGTAATGCCACTATTGAGCCAAAATAGAGTAGGAGGCAAAACTTGTGCCAATTAGAGTGTAGACAAGTGTAATGCTTTTGTTTGATGAAGTTTAAGAGGTCCAATAGGATTTAGAGGTGGAACCATGAGTGGTCCAATAGAATTTGAGGTTTGCTTGAAAATGGTCCAATAGAATTTAGAGGTGAATGGATCAAAGGTCCAATAGGATTAAGAGGTGGCAAAAGTGTGGTCCAATCATTAAGCATAGTGGTAGCTCGTGGATCTACTAGTATCATTGTACTTCTCATTTGGATCTAATTGATTTTGAGATTGAGTGGATTTTGTGAGTAATTGGTTTTCTAGCTTTCTCTCTCTACCCGAGAGCTCATGATGATTTTCTCTCTCTACCCGAGGAGAGCAGCTTGTTTTTACTTAGATTATTTTTGGAACACTTCCCACATGTGTGAGTGAGAGTTGGAAGTGATTGAATGCATGCAATAGTGTGTTTTTGCCATAGAATCAAAGATAGATCTTGAATCTCAATCTAGTCTTGATCTTGGTGCATCTACACACCTTAGGAGATCACAAGTACATGGTGTGGACAGTCCACACATGTGAAATCAACAACAACTGGCACACTACCATGAATGTTGAGTATAATTCATTGATGAAAAACAAGACCTAGCATCTTGTCGAAGCTCCTCCTGATGCAAAGATCGTTGACACTAAGTGGATCTTCAAGTTGAAGCTCAATCCAGATGGCTCGACAACCAATGGAAAGCTCGACTAGTCGTCAAAGAATATGAACAAACTTATGGAATTGAGTACATTGAGATGTTCTGTTCAGTAGTAAGACTTTAGCCAATTCGATTCTTACTTGCTATCGTAGCTACTGGAGATCTAGAAGTTCACCAGATGGATGTTCAGACGGCTTTTCTAGAATAGATATATAAAAGAAGATATTTACATCTATCAACCTGAAGGTTACGTCCTTCAAGGCCAAGAACACAAGGTATGCAAATTGTAGAAAGCTCTCTATGGGCTAAAGCAAGCTCCAAGGGCCTGATTCAATAAAATCAATCGGTTCTTGTTGCAACATGACTTCATCCCTAATTCTGCCAACTCTAATGTTTATCTCAAACATAGAGGCCCAGGCTATATCATAATAGCTCTATATGTTGACGACTCTCTGTTTATCGCAATTCGAATCAATTACTTCATGAGACAAAATTTTTGTTGTCGAAGGAATTCGAAATGACCGATTCAGGCCCAATGCATTACCTTCTCAAGATTGAGATAACCAAAGATAGAGCAAACAAAAGGATTGTGATAAGCTAAGAAAGGTATCTAACCAATGTTTGGTATGGCATGTCGATAGATTCGCCTATGGATCCAAGATTCAAACTATCAAGGGACATGTGTTTGACAATTGAAGTAGAGAAGGAGGAGATGTGCAAATACCCCTATCAGTCGATAGTTGGATCGATCATGTACGCCATGGTCTACACACGACCCAATCTAGCCTACACAGTCAGTACACTGTCACAATATATGTCAAATCCCAGTCTACCTCATTGGAAAGCCCTACTTAGAGCATTAAGATACATTCAAGCCACTAAGCACTATGCTTTGTGTTATAATGGAAATACAGAGGACACTCTGACATTGCTTGCTTATTCCAACTCTGAATGGGCTGAAAATGTGGACACACGAAAATCCATTTCTAGCTATCTATGTTCTCTAGTAGGAGGACCCATTTCTTGGAATAGTCGAAAGTAGAAATGCATTTCTTTGTCTTCCACAGAGTCTGAGTATGTCGCAGCCACCTCTACAGTGAAGAAAATTGTTTGCCTCATAAGATTGCTACAAGATCTTATGTTTTTCAACTCAGACCAACTATACTCCATTGCGACAATGGCATGAAAAAATTGTCGTGAAAAAGATTGACTTCATCAATGTCCTCCCTAGATAAGAATGGAGGAACTGTGCCATCGTTAGGCAGTTCACAATAACATATCGCGCGGATTTTGACATGGACATCTAACGGATTTTCTGAAATTTTATAATCCGTCGCATTTAGACGTGTCGAATTCCAATGTCCATGTAAAAATTCCCAAATTGAACGTCCGATGATCAGAAAATTGCGATTCCGACATTCCGACGTGGATATGGCATGGAATATTAAGTTTAAATTTTTTTTTGTTGGCATCCGATGTGGACGTTGGAATTCGACATCTGTCACAATCCGACATACACGTCAGCAATCTGAAACCTGAAAACTTTATCGATTTGACTACTGATGACCACAAATGTCAGATTTTGACATATTTTTGGATGTCAAATTCTGACGTCTATTGAAATTTTGAATTTTTGCACGATCCTAAGTTTCTCTTCTCACTCTTTTTGGTGGCTTTTGGAGTGTTTGGAGCATCTTTGGAGCATTTGGAGCATTTGGAGCTTGGAGTTTGGAGCTTGGAGGTGTTAGATTATTCTCCTGATTATCGACTAATCATTTTTAATCTTCATCCACTACATTATCCAGCTCCATAGTTTTATGCATGTTTCTACACAATCTACAGAAATACTCGAGAATCGCTCAATTTCTAGGAAGTACTAACTGGATGGATGCTAGCTCATGATGGCCAACTAGCCATTAAGATCTTCGACCTAATTAGCTATCCTACTGGACTTGCCACATTTTTGCTTAGTATAAATAGCTGATTATACTTCTATTATTATCAATGAAGTAGCAACTCTCTCAAGCTTTCAAGCTTGAACACTCTTGAGCATTCTAGCTCAATTCGTTAGAGTTCATTTAGAGTTTTGCTATTAGATATTGATAGACTAAAGTTCCATATGGATTCTCAAAGTAAAGCCGGTACTCGAGAATTACTCAATTTCCAGGGAGTATTAACTGGATGGATGCCAGATCATGATGGCCAACTGGACATTAAGATCTACAACCTAATTAGCTATCCTATTGGACTTATTGCATTTTTGCTTTGTATAAATAGCTGATCAGACTTTTATTATTTTCAATCAAGTAGCAGCGCTCTCAAGCTTTCAAGCTTGAACACTCTTGAGCATTCTAGCTCAATTCTTTAGAGTTCATTTAGAGTTTTGCTATTAGCGCTTACTGCTTATCAACAGAAGTGCAAATTCAGACAGAGATCTTCAGTTACTCAGAGATATCTTAGAGTATGCGGTTTCTATCCACAATTGTCTTGTGCTCATCATCATCTGTTTCATGCTGAATTGATTTGCGTTCAGTATTATATGAGAATGTATGCATCTCTGTGATAGTTTTGTAGCTAATAAATCTCATATTGCTTTTGTCTAATAATTCATTGTTTGGCTACGTAATCACTGTAGTACTGACAATTTCAAAGTTAGTTACTATAAGATTGAACATGACTTCTATCATTATGTTTTCTTCAATATTGATAGGAATAGTCATGCATTAGGAAAGCAGGCTCCATTCCGCTGCACTCGATAAGTCGTTTGGTGCTTTTAGAGGTTGTTGTTTTTTGTTTTGTGTTTGTTTTTGCAAATGAAAGAGGGGAGGGATATTAAAAAGTCAGGAAAGGAGAAGTAAATGAAGGAGAAGTGCATGTAAAGTAGATGAGAGTGTAAATGAAGAAAACGTGCATGTGAAGTAGATGAGAGTTACATCATTTTTTGAATAGTATAGATAATAATGTGAATGTAGAACTATAAAGATAGTGTATGAATTTAGAGAGAGAGAGAGAGAGAGAGAGAGAGAGAGAGAGAGAGAGAGAGAGAGAGAGAGAGAGAGAGAGAGAGAGGGAGGGAGGGAGGGAGGGAGGGAGGGAGGGAGGGAGGGAGGGAGGGAGGGAGGGAGGGAGGAGAGAGAGAGAGAGAGAGAGAGAGAGAGAGAGAGAGAGAGAGAGAGAGAGAGAGAGAGAGAGAGAGAGAGAGAGAGAGAGAGAGAGAGAGAGAGAGAGAGAGAGAGAGAGAGAGAGAGAGAGAGATTTACATTTTGCAATGATTTAGGATTTAGGGTAGTAGATGAATAGATAGTGTTTGATGGCAATTGAATGTTAGATTTGTAATTGGAGAGAGAGAGAGAGAGAGAGAGAGAGAGAGAGAGAGAGAGAGAGAGAGAGAGAGAGAGAGAGAGAGAGAGAGAGAGAGAGAGAGAGAGAGAGAGAGATTTGTGTTTTTTTAATCTTTAAATAATGTATTCACAAGCACATAACATATTGCTTGCAATAATGATTCAATTGTGTAATAGAGTGTTATTTTTGAATTGCTTGTGTATATGACAAAGATATTCAAAGAAAAGAAAAGAGAACAAGCGTTGAAAGAGTGAACAACCTTAAGTGCAAGCTTCGAGCTTATCGGTGAGTTTGTGTTGTTTCAATTTTTTGATTATTTGAATATGTTACCTAATTTAGTAAAAAAGTCAGATGTAATTCATCATTTTCATTTTGTTCATAGTAATGTCATAATTCTATAATTTATTTTTTATCACATACACTAAAAATTAGTTAATATGAAAGAGTCAAATGTAGGTAATTAAAATTCCCAATTCTAGGAAAGTGTGTAGCCCTTACTTTTTTCTCGTTAAAAGCGAGGTTCTAGTCTTTCCTTGAATGGAAAAACTTGTTAATTTAACACGTGTGGGAATGCCCTAAAGGTGTGATTGATCTCCTAAGAAAGCTTGTGCACTTGCCAATGGATTCTAGATTGATTTCTAGGATCTAGATCAAAAAGCAAGGCATAGAGGTAAAAGATGGATGCAATAGTTGATAACCAAAGTTCAAAAGCATGAAAGGAAAAACTTCTTGAAAATACAAGGGAAAATTGAGCTCCTCTCCTTAGTTAGAGAGAGAATAGAGCTAATTGAAACTCGTGTCGAGAGAGAAACTCAAACAAGC
The DNA here is from genome assembly GCA_029204225.1 of Diphasiastrum complanatum. NCBI lineage: Eukaryota > Viridiplantae > Streptophyta > Lycopodiopsida > Lycopodiales > Lycopodiaceae > Diphasiastrum > Diphasiastrum complanatum. The sequence continues at coordinate 6,099,421 of CM055101.1, forward strand.
AAATCTCACCAACACTTTAACTCAAAATCTCAACATACATAATGATCATAAGGAGAAGTACATATAGAGTTTGTGGAGATCCCTCCTTGCATGCTATTGTACCCCTAATCATAGCCTCGTCAATTCTATTGGAACCCTAATCATAGCCTCCTCAATTCTATTGGACCCCTAATCATCACCTCCTTAATTTTATTGGACCCCTCTTGAAGAGTTCTTAATTCCTATTGGACCCCTTGACCAAAACCGACCTTTGACTCCATCACTCATCAAATTACTTTATTACAAGCGTCAAAACCCTATTCATGTGCCTATCTAGCTCGAGATTGCATCATGACTCACTTTTGGCTCAATAGAGGCATTACATGTGGATTTTGCCAATTTGCCATCTATGCCAATTTTTGGTCTTATCACAACTCAACACAAATAAGCTTGACATAAAAGCTTTATGAAACCCCTAAAGCTATGAGAAACTATTTTACACATGTGGGAACATGCTCCACACATGTGAAATGTACTCACAAACATAAACGACATAAAATTGCCAAGTTAGATTTTTGCCAATTTTTCACACTCCTCAAAAAGATAGCTTGGAAAGGTACTAGACCATTTGAGAAGTTTGTGAAACTTTTTGAGTGGATCGTTTTGTATGTATATGAAGTAGAAAACTAGCAAAAGGATCCATCATAGCAGCACCTCACCAAATCCATGATAAGATCTCTTTGGTAGAAATCTCTTGTCAATATCTTTGAAGAGTACTCCACCAATTTTGCCACTATTTCAATGTGCCTCCTCCATGCTTGATGATGATCTTTGATTTAAAAGTTGAACTTGCATGAAGATGACTGCACCATAGAGATGGAAATCCGAGGCTTCCATGCCTCATAAGTGTCACAAAGATCATAGAGATCAAGATCATAAGATAAGCAAAAGTGTAGAACTTCAAGACTAAGCATACTAACTTGACTAGTCCACATACTATGAACTTTATACATGATGGATCTAATCTTGAAATCAAACCACAAGCTGCATCAGGTTGTACATCCACATGTGAACCATTTTGCATGATTCTAAAGTGGAGGTCAAGCCAAGATAAGCTAGAAATCAATAGATTGATTTGTCCCCTAGCTATTGGATCTTGTATGGATCTTAATAAGGTGATTTCTCCATAGTTTCTAGGACCAATTGGACTTATTTTGATGCATTTTCAACATGGTATCAGAGCCAATCCAAGAAATGATCTATAAATCATTCTAGGATCATAGATTTTGATGCAAATCAAGCATTGATTGCTATCTAGACATAATCTATGACTAGAACCTTCAGTTTTTTATGTAATTGAGTGAAGAGGAATCTAATGGGATTTGATTTAGAGCTGTATTAGCCTCAAAAACTGAGTTGAGATCATCTCTTATCAATTGGATTAAAATAGCATGTTTTTTGTGCTTTCTTCTTTTTAATGCTACACGATTTGTGGAGTCAATCACAAAGAATAGTTTTCAATCATTCAAAGTGTTGAATTTAACACTTGCAACTTGGTGTGAGACTTATTTCACTAGCTCTACCAATCTCTCTCAAACTAGATCAAACTCTCATCCCAAGATGGAGCAAGGGCAAAGTTTGGGTCAACTTGACTCAAGTACACATAAGCACTCAAAAACATTCACAAATGACTCAAATACAATTGTATTGCATCAAACTATGTGGCTATGACCTCAAAAAATTGTTTAGATCTCTAATAGACAAGATTGGCAAGCTTTAATTTGAGTTTTTGGATCAAACAAGCAAGATATGAATTAAACCAAAAGTGTCCATATAGGTCTAGGTGCCCTACCTACCCTCATTCAAAATGTTATAGCTTTTGATTGGATCCTCTAAATGTTTGAAACAAATTGCATCAGAAACTAGACTTTTCTAGCTTTCTAACAAGCTATCTAGCATAGATTTTGGATCTAACTTGGAGGATAACCAAACCATCAAATTTGGCTGCACCTCACATGTGTCTAAGCACTGAATTCAATATAGTACCATACCAAGTCCATTCATAATGATTATGACCCTTCTTGATCCTAAGATCACAAAGATAGACAAGGAGATGCATCTACACTCACAAAATCTTGATTTCAAGGCAAATTTTCACATCAAACTTGACATATACATGGATATCTTAGGCTAGCTCTGATACCATGTCGAATTTTACATGTGTGGGAGTGCCACAAAGTGTGTTATTGATCTCCTAAGACTTTGTGATTATACATAGATCACACATAGATTGAAAACCAAGATCTATTCAATAAATCTAAGGCACATTACTACATGCATAAGTCAACCATACAAGTACTTTCACACACGTGGAGACTTGTACTACAACAAATTAAGCATGAAAATGCCCTCCTCTTGGGTAGAGAGAGAATCCAATCAAGAAAACTCAAGTAGAGAGAGAAAACCAATTTGACTCAAAATAGTGTAGAAATCTCATAACTTCAGAACTTCATTACAAATGAACTGAGTCACATACAAGTAGTAATTTAGGGTGAAGGGGAGTGAAACATGATTGGACCCCTTATTTTCCTCCTCAAAATCCTATGGTTGAGTGACATATGAGCCCTTAATCTTGATTGGACCATTTTGATAGATTCTAGCTTTTTGCACAACTACACATATGGGCGTTTTTTCACACAACACATCGGCAATCTAAAAAGCATTTCTACGACAACTGGCACCTATCGTCTGGGCCTGAATGGGCACGGACGTTGGATTTCGACATGCTTGGAGGACGTCGAATTCCGACGTCTGTTTCAATCCTCGAATTCGTGCGATCCAGCGCCTTCTCTCTCACTCTATTTTTTGTAGGTTGGAGCATCTTTGGAGCGATTGAGGGCGATTGAAGATCAGTGCTTGAGGGCTTGAAGATCAGTGCTTGAGGGTGCTTCAAGATCAGTGTTTGAGGTTGGTGCTTGATTTTTGTTTGTTTGTTTGTTTGAGGTTGGTGTTTGTCTGTTTGTTTTGAGAAGAGATAGAGAGTGTGAAAGATAGAAAGAGATAGAGAGTGTGTGTGTGTGTGTGTGTTTTTAAATTCTGCATTGATTTAAAATGGTTTTGAATATGGTTTTGTAATAGATTATTAGTATTATTTAGGATAATAGATTTAGGATTAGTAGATTTGTAATTTGTGAGAGAGAAAGTTTTTGAAAAATATAGCACATTAAGAGAGAGAGAGAGAGAGAGAGAGAGAGAGAGAGAGAGAGAGAGAGAGAGAGAGAGAGAGAGAGAGAGAGAGAGAGAGAGAGAGAGAGAGAGAGAGAGAGAGTTATAATAGATTGTGATAGTGTTTATAATAGATTGATTTTTTATAGTGTTTATAATAGATTGTTATAATTATTTAAGATAGTTTGTGTGTGTGCATGGCCACGCGAACCCGATACTTAGCTCGTAATTTTAACATTTTTCATTTGCGTGGCATTACCACACGTGCCAAAAAATTTCCGGAGACACTACTTGTGAAATCCAGGCTAGAGGTGGGGTCCAGCAACAAATTTTTAATTTCCTGTGACAATGCCACAAATTTGAAAAATGAGCGCCAAAATGTGTTGTCGTGGTAGATCATGTGACATGTATCTTTGAAGAAAATTATAGACGGTTTGCTTTTTTTATTGCCACGCGTAGAAAAATTTGCAAAAACTTTTGCCACACATGGAAAAATTTGCGTGGCAATATCAAAATACCACACTTCAGAGATTTGCTTGGAAAATTTGCCACGCCGCCTGGCAAAATAAGTTTGCTGTAAATTTTTTTTTTTTTGAAGTATTATGAATAATATGTTGATAAACAACAACTTTATGATTAATTTAAAAGTAAATGAGATTTTTTTTTAGGTTTTGAATAAGTGTAGGCTAATAATAAAATGTGAACAAAAAAATCAAATGATCATTATGTCAAATTATTATGCTTTGATGAATTGGAATTATTATCGTTTGAATATAACCTACTATCTTATGCATTTATGGACATTATGATGTGTTTATATATTGAGAAAGTTCCATAGTCAAAATTTGACATTAATCTCAATATGGTATTAATAGGTAAAGTTATAAGTGTGAGCTAAATTTGCACTTGAAAGGATGCTAAGTACCTTGCAATTGAGAGCCATGTGGTAGTTTGTTAAGCTAATTTGTTGTTTTAAAATTGCAATGCTATACATGTTTGTGTGTTTGCAAAGATGAATGAATAATCGAACATTGTCGACCATCTTCAACCAATCATGAGACTTTAGACCATGGAATTTTCCTTCAATTGTGAATGATGTTCATAGTGAATGAGCATAACCTGCTGGTATTCTCATCTCGCAAATGACTGACCGTACGTACTGATACTCTTCTTTCGTAAGAATCCAAGGAGCTCTTGGAATAGTATAGGCATTTCCATCAATACTTAATTTTGGCCAATACTCTTTTTTTGTTTTTGATTCTTGTAGATCATGTCTGGCAGCTATACTATCTTTGTTGCCCACCAAATGTTTCCATATTGATTCACCCACATTTTTGAATATGTGCATAGGATCAAGCAAGTGATTGATCAAAAGGTTATTCCAATATGGTAAACAATAAAAGATGGATAGTCTTTTCATACCATTGATTGGCTTAGTCTCGGATTCAATCCAAAGTTTGTGCCAATCTACCACAGACTTTCTCTTTGGAAGCATTCTTGTTTTTGATCTTCTTTCAAAGCCTCTTCTATGAGCATTTTTAAATGGATGATTTTCATCATGCAAGTACTTGCAATGATTTTCATATAAAATTTGTTTAAATGACATGAGTGTCGAGCATCAATATTTGGTCATCAAATGAGACACGCGTGATATCCAGAAGTTGTAAAACCTAAAAGAATCAAATCCAATTCATGTTATGAATCGAATTTTTTTAAAGAATAAATATTGCATGCACAAAAAACAAATATATAAAAATCACAAGTGATTTCATTTTATAGTCACCTAAACAATTGCTCAATCTTGGATAGTCATGCATAGTCCACATTAAAATTGCATGCAACAAAAATGTATTGTCTTGAAGTGGACGTGAGATGTCATTTGCTTGGACTCCCTTCCATAGTAGTTCTAGTTCTTCAATCAATGGTGCAAGGTAGATATCCATATTATTTACTTTATGCTTTCCAAGAATTAGAAGTGCTAGCATGAGATTTCCTTTTTTTGTGCTTAGCCAAGGTGGAATGTTATAGTTGACCAATACCACTGGCCAAGTAGACCACATGCTTGACATTTTTCCAAAGGGGTTAACCCCGTGTATTGCAAGTCCAAATCTTATATTTCTTGTTTTACTGCAAAACATGGATATTCTTTGTCAATGTGTTTCCATGCAAGAGAATCTGAGGGTACTCTCATGATCTCATCCGAAGAACGATGACTAGCATGCCAATTCACAAGAGACTTGCAATGAAACAATCGTTGCAATCGTGGGATTATTGGAAAGTGTCATAACACCTTGCATGGGATAGTGGTCCCTTGTAAGTCATCTCGATATCGAGAAGTATCACATATAGGACAAGCTTTTAACCCCCGATACTCACCACGATATAAGATGCAATCTTTTGGACAAGCATGATGCAATGTGCAATTCATTTCCATTGCACTCAACATTTTTCATGCCTCACCTCTTGTGTCTGCAACATAGTGTTTCCTTTGGGGAGTAGTTTGTGCAATAACCTATACGTAATTAAATGAATTTTCATAATATAAAATAAAAAATCATCTAGCCAACTAAAACTTTTGACTTGAATAGCACATCTACTAAAATCTTTAAAAATCTCATTCTTATTTATCCAAATAAGGATGTAACACTATCACTCTATTTATATTTTGCTTGGAGGTTCAATATAAGCAACGAAGCGGCTAAACAAGATGTCTTTGCTCTAGGATATAATGGTGTGTTAGATTCTTCTCTCAATTTTTTTTCTCGACACTAATAAATGATTCACTATTATGCTTAGTGCGTTCTTCCATGTCATGATACTCATCAACATTATTTATCAAGTTGTTCATGATTTCAACTTCATCTTGAATGCAAAAATCATTTTCATCACTTGATCTTCATTCTGAAGAAGAAGTAGTAGTAGGTCGAGGCTGATTTGTTTTGGCACATTGTTGTTCATCTATTTTCATCATGGCTCTCAATCTCATACACTCACGACGTGATAGTTGATTCCATGGAAAGATCTATGTGAGGTGTGGAGTGAGTGACGTGCGGAATGGAAAGATGCATAACTTCCACATTATGAGTTGTTTAGTGACTAGTGACATCAATAATATGATCATCAACAAGATCTTCGTCTAATGGAAAAGATGATCTAAAATCGATAAGATTGTCAATTTGCAAGAGTGAAACATCATACAAGCATTAGTTTTTTTTTTGTCAAAAAAATTATAAATATGTGTATAATAAGAAAAGTACTAAATAGTCAAAATGTACCTCCAAATCCACGTCGAGCTCCTCATTGTGCTTTCCAAACTTCCATAGATGTTGCGCCACTATTCGTCTTTCTCACGTGATGACTTAAATTTTATGTTTATGGGTGGTTTTGTTGTTTATCACTCAACACAGCTCATCAAGTGATCAGACTCAATCAATCCCAAGTGTAGTATATTAAGATAGCTCAAGCTTGATCCCTTGTCAACAAAATTGACTCCTCTCATGTGAGATAACTAAAATTTGATGTGCATCTTTTGGAATAGCTCACTTTTGGTGAATATCACTACAGGTTTCTCATAAAGTGATCAAATCTGAAAAATTGTGGGCTCATAAGATAGATCAAAGTCGATTGCCATCACTTGAGATAGCTCAAATCTAATGTCCAATACAAGATCTTGGTCCTTATCCCTTGACATAGAGATCAAGTGACTAAACTTGATCAATCTACAATTTGGAACAATCAATTTTGGCCACTGGTAGATGGAATTGTCTCCTACCACTCAAAATAATTCAAATTTGGCATCAATCACCCATGTGATGATCTTGGATGTCAAGGGTACTATTTATGGGAGAATCTTGGACTTTTACAACATTCCACTCTCTCCAATGTGCACTGTTTTTTATTCTTAGGATGACGGTCCTATTGATATCCTACAAAGACTAGCTGTACCTGATGCTAGTAAGCAATCAAGATGAAATACAGACAACAAGTCCGCCTATATGCGAGACGAGCTCTATGATCAGGATCCATAGAGATCCAACTATCTGCTAGTAAAATGAGACGATTACTCGTGAGAAAACCATGTTTCTCCCACGCCAACGCACTACATGGATTTGCATGTAGTGCTTGAAGAAATCAGAGGAAGATCAATATAGATAATTTCTCTTGTTGTGTCAGATCTCGAATGCAAATGCGTCTGCTGTTACTCGTATATCTGAGTTTTCTTGTTCATTTTAATTCTGCACCTTGGTTGAGACTATGTTGAATGTTGCATTAATTTTATAAACGTAGATCAGCAGTGCCTGACTACACTCTGGAGGACTGTAGGAGTGATTCAGCTGGTAGTGTCCAACGATCGCATCTGAACTCCATCCGAGTCGCAAGAGGATCGTGGTTCCTCCGCGAAAGCTTCGCGATCCTGATTCTCATCACTTTTAATGTTATTTACGCCAGTCTTTGCATATGTACAAAGTTGGTAAATGCCAACCGCCTTTGGGATATTTGGTTGTCCAACCGATTTAAGGCTTGCTGATAAGTTGGCGACGTCGATCAGCCAATACAGGAAAAACACGAAGAACCCAGAAAACCTGTAGGTGCCTTTAGACTGAAGGTTTGCAACTCCTAAATGTGCCCTTACACTAAAGATATGTAAATCCCTAAGGCGCCCTTAGATTAAAAGCAGTGAAGAAGACAAAAAAAAGATGAAAAAGTCGAAAAGTGCCTTACACTGAAGGTAGAGAAGAAGGCGAACGTGCCTTCAACTAAAAGGCAGTGAGAAAGGTGAAAAATGTCTTAGTTTAAAGGCGGCGAAGAAATCCAAAAAAGGTGAAGGTGCCCTAGAATGGTTTTAAGATTTTTTGGATACTTTGTCGCATTTTTCGCAAAGAGGAAAAAGGCGAAAAAGTTGAAGGTAGTCCAAAAATGATTTAAGTCATTTTGGCCATTGTGTTGTATTTTTCATGAACGAAAAAGGTGAAGAAGGCGAAAAAGCAAAAGGTGCCTTAAGAATGATTTCTAAGGCATTCTGGCCACTTGGCCAGTGTATCGTATTTTTCACTAAGGAGCGGAAAAAGGTGAAGTAGGATAAGGTGCCTTAAAAATGATTTTTGAGGCACAAGAAATCTCAAGGGAAAAATTTGAAGGCCCAAAAATATGTTGTCGGCCTTCGGTTTTTTAGGATGCTCATTATTTGAACGATTTGTTTAAGGCTGAGCATAAGAAATCTAACATCCATAACCACCCTCCCCTTCCAGTTGGTGATTATATTCCCTCTGGATCCATGTCATAGTAGGGATTCGTGAATGACTCTTTAGAAGGGGCGGGTGAGGGAGCCGTGACCGCTTGTGAGAGACTAGTGGCTAAGCATCAAATTTTGTAATTCTTCTTTTTGCTTGGGAGTTAGTGTTGCATAATAATTTGAAATATAAGTTTTTGAGCTCTCACCACTACCGAACCTCGACATGATTACTTCATTCATAAACATGCAATACATTACAATGGACCCTAATATATTGAAATGAAGTAGAAAAATAATCAATCACAAAACTTTAATGCATATTAGAGAATCATATAGAAATCTACGTATAAGAATTGTACTATCTAAAGATTAAAACATGAGAATCATATAAGAATCTACGTATAAGAATCGTACTATCTAAAAATCAAAACATGAGAATCATGTAAAAATATGCATATAAGAATCATACTATCTAAATATCGAATGATAAGAATCAACGTATTTTTAAATTGACTAATTTTATGCTATTTGTGTTTTGTACTTGTGCATATATGTAGTTTATCACAAGGAAATGAATTACATTCAGGTCAGTCTAGCGATGAAAACACTACCTAAGTCAATAGGGTAAATAATAAACATGCATGTTTTCATGTTCATAAAAAATTTGTTACTATAAGCTAAACATGACTTCAAATATTATGCTAAATTGACATGTACTTGTTTTTTGTTTCTCGCAAAAGAAACTATTTTTAAGATAAAATATGGTGCACATGCGTTAAGTGTGATGGGAAAAAGATGTGTGAAAGACGCATTGTTGAAAATCATTTGTGAAGTTTGGACGAAAAGGTGGGGGTCAACCATCAAATTTGGAGGATGTTGAGGTTTGTTAGCCTTATATGATTGTTTTTTATTATAATGTTCATCAATCTATGTATGTCACTTATTAAATTTGTTTGTGTGTGTAGCGAATAAATTGAATGCCATTTTAGGATGGTGATCCATCCGTGGTTAGTTACAATCAACGTCAAGTTTTGATAGACATAAGAGAACAAATAATAAAAAAATTTCAAAAGGCAAATACAATTGGAGAAGATAGTAATGCACTTGATTCTAATGATGATGATGATGAGGTGCAACACGATGAAGCAATGCACAACATGTTTGAATTTTACTTTGCAACAAATATGAATGATGCTACGCACGCATCTTCTAATGCAAATGAAGATCACGAACAATTTGAGATGGATGACGACAAGATTCTATTGCGCAAGGAGACATACACTCCTTTGTATCTAGGAGCATCCATTGTGAGACTAGCTACATCAATTATTATTCTAAACCTTCAAGCAATATACAAATGGAGGGACCGTAGTGTCACATCATTATTTGGGTACACATGTAGATGAGATTCTATCTAGCGTGCCATGGATTCTTATAAAAGAGCAACTCTCGCATGTTAAACATGTCATAAAACAAATGAGAACTCCAACAGGCTATGCACATTCTTTATGCAAATCATTTACCAAAGATGGTAATTTAAGTGGATTGAAATCGCATGATTGGCATAAGATGTTGCAATTCATACTTCCACTTTCTATTTGAGGTTGTTTCAGCAATGACGTACGAAATATGCTTTACAATTTATCATCGATGATGATTAGGTTTGTATATTCTTTTAAACACTTGTATATGTGGTAAACAACCTAGTGTTATATCAATCTTGTAGCTGGATTTCCTCAAAAGAAATAAAAAATAATGACTTGGTTTCCATGAAAATCCAAATGATTGAAATAGTATGTCTGTTGGAAAGAGATTTTCTAACTTCCTTTTTGGATATACAAGTCCATCTTCTAGTGCATTTGGTCGAAGAAGTATCAATTGCAAGACCTATGCACACGAGATGGATGTTCTACCTTGAGCATTTTATGAAAGCTTTGAAGGGCGTTGTGAGACAAAAGACAAGGCCAGAAGGTAGCATTCACAATAACACATGTAGCAAATATCCACACAAATATCCACGCACAATACAAAGGAGATGGCAAGGCCAAAAATACAATCCATGACTATATCCATTGCGTAGAAAATCCATGCATGGATTATCCATGCCAACTCCGACACCGACAACCGCCCAAACCTCCGACACCCGGAGCCAGACATGGGAGTTTTATTTTGGCATAGATAATCCACGCGTGGATTATCCACGCCATAGTAAGATCTAAAAAAAATAAGCTAGGCTTTCGCTTGGATATCGCGTGGATATGGCGTGACAACTTATCCATGCATGGATAATCCACCCAGAAAAAATTTATCCATGTAAAATCCAGAGAGTTGGGGCCATGGATATCGTGTGGATAAAAAAAAATTTATATCCACACGGTATTCACGCGATTAAGTCTTTGAATTTTGCGTGGATAATCCATGCAATTTTTTTTAACCAAAAAAAAAATAAGCGCGTGAACCAAAATGTGGTTTGCTCCTAAACTAGATGTCGACTTCTTTTTTCTTTTGTGTGAGAGAGAAAAAAAGAGAGAAAAGATGAGAGTGAGGATGAGATGGGGATGAATGTGAGTGAGAATATTGATAATGTTTAGGGTTTTTAGTCCATTGATGGATTTTAATTGTATGTGTTTTGTGATCATAATCTTTTAGTATAAGTTTTAAGATCTTTTTTGTTTGTGATGTAGGCTTGGATATGAAAAATGAAAAAAGTGCTTTCATTGCAAAGGATTGAAAGATCAAGTGCATGCAAAAGGAAAATCAAAGATTGCAAAACAATGGAGATACAATAGTAAAGGTAAATTCACATTTATTTTGATTCATTTGATATTTAGTTGATAATTTAATGTGTTATCTATTGATGCACTGTATTTTGTGGTTTCCATTGTGCTTTCCATTACTTTCCATTGTGCATTCTAGCATGCAAATCATGTGCTAAAATAGATACATTGCATTGAATTCATCAATAGATACATTTGCATTCGATAGATGTGCATTAAATAGACTATACATTGCATTGAATACATCAATAGATACCTTTGCATTCAATAGACTATACATTTGCATTCATGAACACAGTGGATGGAAAGTTGCAAGGTCTCAAATCTCATGATTGGCTAAAGATGATTCGATTCATCTATCCATTGTCAATTCGTGGGTGCTTGTCAAAAGATATTTATGAGACCATATACAAACTATCAATCATTGTCAGGTATTTACATGTACTTGGTGTATTTCTTTATTTAATATTTATTGACTAAAAATTCAAATAGACATAAAATGGATTGAATATGTTGCAGATGGATGTGTGCAAAAGAAATTCATGAGTTGGTTCTTCACAAGAGACATGAGGATATGGTGGAGATTGTGTGCATGTTTGAGAAATATTTTCTGACTTCCATCATGGACTCGCAAGTGCATTTATTGGTGCACTTGGTTGAAGAACTTTCTACTGCTGGTCTAGGTATAAGTGCATAAATTTTGTTTTGCATGTGTATTTAAACTAAATCAATTGATACATGGACTCATTAAATAAAACTTAACCATTTGTGACTTTTTAGGTGGATGTCCTTTATGGAAAGATACATGAAAGTCTTAAAAGATTTTGTGCGTCAAAAGGCAAGGTCTGAAGGTAGCATGTCAGAGGGATGGTTAGTACATGAATCTCTCTTTTATGCACCAACTACATCCATCTGCTCCACTATTGTGGCATGATGAGAAAGCCGAAGAGGTAACAAGTGAAAAACCACAAGGGATGGAAAAGGTCCATAGGTTGACACCCTTCCAACAAGAAAAAAGTTTACATTCACGTGTTATGATTGTATCGAGTTATGGATGAATGGTTAGACCTATATGAAGAAGAGAAAAAAGAGAGGGCCTTGTCTAGAAAGCACCAACGACAGAATAGAGGTAGACACATGGCCACAAGTTCACATGTTGTTGAGAGCCATTGCCCAAGCAATGCACTATAGAGTGGATGCATGACACACTATAAAAAGCAACAAAAGAGGGACAAAAAATATCGCAGAATGGGACTTTGCAAGAGGATGCGAATGGAAGGTATTATTCTTTAGATATTTTATTATTAGAACATTCTTGTTTATAACAATATTTGTTTAATCATTTTGAAACACCAATGTTCATGTTCACAGTGATTATTTATGAGATTCATGTTTGTCATGTGGCAGTGCAAAATGTATAATGCTATATGGGCTTTTGGTTTTCAATTTCATGTTGAAAGGATTGATAACAAGAGACACACACACGATTGTGGTGTAATAGCATCTTTCCAACAAGAAAGTCAAAGCAGTGCATGAGATCAGAATCCCATCACAAGAGACATAGAATGCGTAGGAACTATAAAAAATATTTATGATGTGTCATTTGGTGAAAGTGGACACATTTGATGTGAAATGGTTCAAGGTAGTTAATAAAGGGCCAAATGCAACCGTAAAATGGATCCAACTGGATTTTTTGCGATTCATTCATCAAAAACATTGAGCATGGAGTCCTTTGACACATTGGTGTTGCCTCATCACTATGAGCAGGTGCACATGCTATGCTGTCATGTTTTTCATTTTATTGCAAATGACTTCAGTATTTGAGTTTTCATATGTTCTGAAATAATAATTTTTGCAAGTGTTTTTTCAACCAGATCGACTAAACAAGATATGGTGTTTGTAGCTCAACTTGAACCACGTTCATGATGAGTATTTGAGGGTGCAAATGTTGAGAATGAAATGGGAAACCTTCATTTTAACTATGAGATTGAGCTACCTAGAGATGTAGTAAATCTTCAAACCATACTTGAAGCACCCAATTCCATAGATGTTGAGAATAGAAATTCTAATAGTCAGGAAGTTTTGAAAGTGAGAGTGATGATGAAAATCATCTAAGAGAAGATGAATTGCAAGATGTTGTCGCTAATGAAATTGATTCTTGTAATTATGAATAAAAATTGATTATTGCAATTTTGAGTGAAATTGATTCTTGCAATGCTTTCAAATGATAGTTATTTAGCCAAAATAGAACCTCATTTGAGAAAAAATATAAAAAGAATCTTTACAAAGGGTCTTTTTTGGATTTAGAACTGTCTATGTGCTTGTTCCATGCATGAAATATGGGATTATTGCAAGAACTTGGGCCGAGATATTGTCACACTTGATCATTGGTAGATCATCCTCCTTGATGCACTTTAGCTCCAATAACAATCTCTTGATCCAAAGCACTTCTTTGGTAGTTGCGGTGAGTGCTTTGTACTCGGCCTCACATGAAGAAAGAGATATAGTATCTTGATTTTTGGAAAGCCAAGATATTAGATTGCCTCCAAAAAATATAGTGTATGCACTGATAGACTTTCGATCCATCTTATCACTTGCAAAATCCGAATCAAGTAGCCAACAATGGATAGATCTTCACTTTTATAAAGTAGACCATAATCACAATATGAAGATACTCACCTTTATTAGGATCTTTTACAATTTGCTCCATTGGAGTATCTATGCTCTTAGAATTTTCCAAATGGAATTTTTTCAACATAGAATGAGCATATCTAGATTGACATATAAAAACATAATCTTCATGAAAGTCAATCTGTAGGCCTAGTATGTAATGGATCTCTCCTAGATCTTGCATTTTAAACTCACATCCAAGTGCTAGCTTAGTTTCTTCAACTAGCTTGATACAACTTCCATAAAAAATAATGTCATCAACATAAATTAGAAGAATGACAATATTACTATCAACAAGTTTTAAATACATGGAAGGATCGTAATCACTAAGGACAAATCCTAGTGAGATAAGAAAAGTGTTGAGTCTTGAACACCATGATCTTGGTGCTTGCTTTAGTCCATAAAGACTTTTGAAGAGCAAGCACACTTTGGACTCATCATTGATGAATCCTTGAGGTTGTTCCATATAAATCTCCTCCTCAAGATAACCATTTAAAAAAGCATTGGATACATCTAATTGGAACACCTTCCATTTGAAAAAATAAGCAAGAGAAATAAGAATTCTTATTGTCACCATCTTTGCAACGGGTGCAAAGGTCTCCTCATAGTCAAGCCATGGATTTGAGCAAATTCTTTGGCACATAATCTTGCCTTGAACTTGTTGATGGTGCCATCATGATTGTACTTGATCCAAAATACCCACTTGCAACCAATCACATGCTTGTTGGATGGTGGATCCACAAGCTCCCAAGTATTGTTGGTGATCAATGCATCATACTCTTGCTTCATGGCATCATACCACTCCTTGGTATTGAGTGCCTCTTGTACATTCTTTGGCTCTTCATGAGAAACGAAAAAAGCATAATTAGTGGAATCAAGATCCACTTGCTTGCCTTTATCAACATACGAGAGCCTCTTAGGCTCGGATCTATCTCTGATGGATCTTATTGGTGAAAAAATCCGAGGAGAATCCTCTTCAAATCTCGACCCCATCACATCATAGCTGTCTTCAATAGCAATAGTTGGTGATGCATCCATAGATGGCTTGATCTCGGCCCCTTCAAAAGATGAATGTTGATCTTCATGGAAACTAACATCTCTACTTTCAATGACTTGAGAAGTAGAAAGCACAAAGACTCTATAAGCCTTTTTGGTGGATGAGTATCCAACCGCGATCCCTTTGCAGGAACTAGGATGATGCTTCTTCCTTGTTTCCAAGGGAATATGGGCAAAGCATATGCATCCAAAAACTCGAAGGTGATCAAGCTTAGGCTTCTTCAAATATAGGATCTCATATGGTGACTTTCCTCCAAGACCAATTTGTGGAAGTCTATTGCAAAGATAATTTGCACAACTTATGGCTTCTCCCCAAAAGTATTTTGGAAAAGATGCCTCAATTCTCATAGCTTTTGCAAATTCACATAGGGATCTACTCTTTCTCTCAGCCACTCCATTTTGAGATGGAGAGTAGGCACAAGAAAACTCTCTTTTAATGCCTTCAAGCTCACAATAGTCATAGAATTTATTGGAGATATACTCTTCACCTCCATCACATCTAAGAGCCTTAATATTCAATCAGAATTGCTTCTCAACATAAGCTTTGAAAATAAGGAAATGATCAAACATCATAGATTTTGAAGCAAAAAGATATATCCAAGTGAATCTTGTGAAATCATCAATGAAAGAAGTGGCTCCTCCCTTGCTTAAAGTTGATGAGAAATGCACATCCGAGTGGATCAAATTTAAAGGATGCTTACTCTTGATAGAAGATCTTGCAAATGGCTTCTTGTGATATTTTGCAATAGCACAAGCCTCACATGGCTTAATCTCATTTGAAAATGACTTTGGCAAGCCAATAGTTGGGATTCCCAACCTCCTATGCCATAACTCCTCCATAGATAGCTTGTTCACAAGAGCAACATTACAAGCATTTACACATTCTCTTTGATCTAGTTTATATATGCCTCCAAATCTAGATCCTAGTGCAAGTATCTCATCGTTCTTCTTGATAGTACAAGTATCAACATTCAATTTCACATCAAGGCCATTATCAAGAATTGGCCAACACTAATAAGATTCTTTGTAAGCTTAGGTACAAAAAGAACCTTAGTAAGAGAAAGAACTTTTGAAGATGCAAGCTTTAAGGGAATTATCCCAAATCCTTCAATAGGACATCATAATCATTAGAAGTGTATATTGATTTCTTGGCTCCATCATAAGGTGCAATAGAAGAGAAAGAGTCCTTGGAGCTACACATATGTGAAGAGGCTCCACTATCAATATACCATAATCCATCCTTCTTGAAAGGAGATGTTGAGTTGATTCTTCTTCTTGAAGCAATTGGTGGCATAATGGCCTTTCTTGCCACCATAAAAGCACTTGATCTTCTTCTTATTGAGATTGGACATAGAAGAACTCGAGGAATCCTCCTCCTCCTCATCTTTGTCTTTGTCTTTAGCTTTGTCCTTGCTTGAGAATTGTTGGTATTGGCTCTTGCTCTTCCCTTTGTGCTTGTCCTTGACAAATAAGGCTTTGACATCATTATAATTGAGAGAAAGCTTGTCCATCGTCAAGAGTTTGTACTCTTGTCTTGATTCT
Source organism: Diphasiastrum complanatum (assembly GCA_029204225.1). NCBI lineage: Eukaryota > Viridiplantae > Streptophyta > Lycopodiopsida > Lycopodiales > Lycopodiaceae > Diphasiastrum > Diphasiastrum complanatum. The sequence continues at coordinate 6,115,903 of CM055101.1, forward strand.
TCATAAATAAACACACTTTGGAGTGCCTCCAAGCTTGGTAGTTCCTCCTTAATGTCATAGGATTGGACAAGATTGTCAAATTCATTTCTCAAACCATTGAGAATGACTTGAACTAGCTCACCTTGATTGATGGAATCACCAATGCATGCAAGCTCCCTATGAATATCCTTGACTTTCAAAACATAATTAGATGCACTCTCATCACTCTTTTGGCTTAGTTTGAAAGATTTGATTTCTAAGAGTGAGGAGCCTAGAGGTGTTCTTAGCATCATAGATGGTCTTGAGACATTTGGTTGTAGTGCAAGTACCTATCTCCCTCAATATCTCATTAGAGACATTCATCTCAATTTAGTGGAGAGCCATCCTAGCTCTCTTCTTGTGTTTTTGAACCTCTTGAAGAACTTGAGGTTCTTCTTCAAGGCCAAGAACAATGTCCATCACATCTTGAAGGACTAAGATGGACTTCATCCTCAACTTCCATATTGAATAGTTTTAAGTGGACAACCTCTCACTTGGTTCCAACAAAAATGGACCCATTGAAGCCATCTAAAGTGAAAAGAACTCAAATGATGAACAAAAAATGTTGTTACACACTCTCAATAGGATCCAATAATGATATGCTATCACTTCCTATGCAAGACCTTGCAAAAAACTGTGAGATGATCTCACTAGCTATCTCAATCTCTCCAAGACTAGATCTACTTCACATCAAATGATGGAGAATGGGCAAAGTTAGGATCAATCACTCTTACAACTGTGAAATACTCTAAGAAACCAAACTTGACTCAAATGCAATGATATTGCATGAAATAAAATGGCTAAGATCTAGATCACATGTAGATAAGATTGGTAAGCATACAACTATGATTTGGGATCAAATAGGCATCTCTTGACTAAACCAAATGTGTCCACCCAGGTCTAGGTGCCCTACCTAACCCTCTTCAAAAGCTTATAACTTTTGATTGGATCAATCAAATGGAATGAAACTGATTGCTACCAAAACTAGACAACACTAGCTTTAGAACAAGCTATCTAGCAAGATTTCTGGATCAAACATGAAAGAGAACACTCAAACTGAAAATGGATGTTCCTCACACGTGTCTGAGCACCTGATTTCTATAGTACCAAGTTAGACCCAATCAATGCCCTATTGATCCCTTTTGATCCAAGATTGAACATGATCGCTAGAAAAAATGATCTTGACAATTTCTAGCTTAAAATTGGTAGAAAATTATTATACTTTTGAATGGAAATGTATGGTAGCCTTAGGTAGGCTCTGATACCATGTGAATTTCACACGTGTGGAGTGTCCAAAAAGTGTGATTAAGATCTCCGAAGGTGTGTGGACTAATCATTTAAGTCGAGTTTTGTCTCCTACACTACTTTGGCTCAATAATGGCATTACATGTCTAATTAGACAATTTGCCATCTATGCCAAATTTGACCCTATCAACATCTACATCAAGATGCTTGACATAAAATGTATAAGACCCCTACAGCTAACATAGATAATCTTTTTGTATTTTTCACAGATTATCCATGTGTAAAAGCGCCGTCCGCGCCGCCAAGCTTCCCTCCCAAACAATTGTCGAAATTTTCAAAATTCAATTTGGCATGGATTATCCACGCGTGGATAATCCACACGCTAAATTTTTCGACGCCATGTTAGAAAAACACTGGTGGACTGGTCGGAGGTGTGTTCAAAAAAAAATTTGACGTGGATAATCCACGCAAACAAAGTTTTGAAAAATCGGCTAAGTGTTGGGTGTCGGGTGTCGCGTGAATACTCCGCGTGAATAAACACAGAGTTTTCTAGTTATGATTGCAAAAGGTTGGCTTGTACAAGAATCTTTGTTTTATATCACCAAAATAATTTCACAATTGCATCATCAAGTCCAAAAATGTGGTGTGAAGAAGAAGATGAATGTGTTAAGGGTGAAGTACCATAAGGAAATGGTGTGAAAAAGAGACTTTCATCTCAATTAAAAGAAAAAATTGACACATTCATACTATTTAATTGTGGACATATGAAAAAGTGGACTCCAAGGTTTAAAAGAGCCAAAAAAGAAAGAAACATAACATTGAATCGAAGAAGACATATCAATCAAAGAAGAAGAAGAGCATTGGAGAACAACGAACCTTTGGAGCCTTTACCTTCAAAATACACTCGTGAATGGGTTTTTGATACAATGCTATAAAAAGCATCAAAAAATGGAGAAGTGACCGAATTAGAATGGAAATTTATTTGTGGATGTGCGTGGAAGGTTAGTGTAGTATTGTCTTTGTGAGTTTTGGTTTTGTGCTACTCAATATATAAATAGTATTTTAATTTAATTAAATTTGTTTTTTTTTCTTGTTTTAGTATAAATCATGCACTGCCATGTAAGCATATGGACATCATTATTGTGTTGAGGGAGTTGACAACAAGCGATGTACATATGATTGTGGTATAATGGCCAACTTTCAATAAGAGAGTTATTCTAGTGGGGGGGGGAATGTGAATGGCATTTCAGACGACCTACACTATGTCGGCACATTGCAATATATTTATGAAGTTGATTACGAGACTCAAAAAAAATACTTTATTTTTGACGTAAAATGGTTTAAAGTTATCTATCGTGGAAGCAATGCCATGATTAGAAATGATAACTCAAAATTTTTTCAAATCGACTCAACAAAATGTATATCGATGGACTCTCATGACACTTTAGTATTGCCACGACATTGCGAACATGTGAGACTCTACAATCTCAATGTTATTAACAATCTCAATGTCTTATTTAATTATCGATCTTATAAGACTAACTTATATTTTATTTTTTTGGCAGATTATTTCATCCAAATTGAATAGATCCAAGATGGTGGTATGTGATCCAACTTAAAGCAAGAAAACGATGTATGTTTTAAGGAAAAGATATTGTAACATTGGATACACACGATCAACCACCACCCAATTTGGAAGAACCTAAACCACTCATCCGAGTTCCAAATGATATGCAAATGACGGGAGAAGAAAATACAATTGCAAACGATGATATTCCTATGATTTTACAGAGCCATATTGAGGGTTTGAGGCCCCCATGTTTGGATGAGATAGAACCATAAGAAGAGTAGGTTGAATATGAGGGTAGCTCACATTCTCAAAGAGACACGATTGAAATCTACGATTATTCTTAGACCTAGATTCAGATGAGTGTCAAGACTTGTGTGATGACAAGAATGACGAAAATGACGAGAATGATTTATGATTACTAATCCTTATATTCACTTGCATTCATTTTTTACTTTTATATTCATTGCAATACTTTTATGTATACTTTTATAGTTAGAGTTGAATGTCACCTCATATTTCCTCCCTACGTAGGTTTTGTGAAAAATTGGCAAAAATCTTGCTTGGCAATTTTATGTCTTTTATGTTTGTGAGTACATTTTACATGTGTGGAGCATGCTTCCACATGTGTACAATAGTTTATCATAGCTTTAGGGATTTCATGAAGTTTTTATGTCAAGCTTCTTTGTGTAGAGTTGTGATAGGGCCAAAAATTGGCATAGATGGCAAATTGGCAAAATCCACATGTAATGCCTCTATTGAGCCAAAAGTGAGTCACGATGCAATCTCAAGCTAGATAGGCACATGAATAGGGTTTTGAAACTTGTAATAAAGTAATTTGATGAGTGATGGAGTCAAAGGTCAGTTTTGGTCAAGGGGAAGAAATCTTCAAGAGGGGTCCAATAAGATTAAGGAGGTGATGATTAGGGATCCAATAGAATTGAGGAGGCTATGATTAGGGGTCCAATAGAATTGAAGAGGCTATGATTAGGGGTCCAATAGCATGCAAGGAGGGATCTCCACAAACTCTATATGTACTTCTCCTTATGATCATTATGTATGTTGAGATTTTGAGTCAAATTGTTGGTGAGATTTGCTTGTTTGAGTTTCTCTCTCTACACGAGTTTCAATTAGCTCTATTCTCTCTCTACCCAAGGAGAGGAGCTTAATTTTTCCTTGTATTTTCATGAGCTTTTTCTTTCATGCTTTTGAACTTTGGTTATCAACTATTGCATCCATCTTTTGCCTCTATGCCTTGCTTTTTGATCTAGATCTTGGAAATCAATCTAGAATCCATTGGCAAGTGCACAAGCTTTCTTAGGAGATCAATCACACACTTTAGGGCATTTCCACACGTGTGAAATGTCACATGGTATCAAAGCCTACCTAAGCTTTTGATGCATCTCTCATCCAAAGTCTCAAAAACTTTTTGAAAATCTAGATCTAGAGAGACTAGTTTGCATCTCCCATGCTATCTCAAGCCTCTATTGATCAAAATGGTTCATAATCATAAGGATTGAAACATTTCTGACATTGTATGGATTTTCCTACTCAGACACGTGTGAAGGACAGCCAAATTTAGTCCTTTAGTTCTCTTCCATGTATGAGCCAAATTTGGTGCTTGCTAGCTAGTTTGAAAGCTATTTGAGCTAGTTTGTGTAGCAATTGACCTCATAGTGATTGGATCTCCCAATCAAAAGATATAGTCAAATGAATCAAGGTGGGTAGGGCACCCAACCTAGTTGACCAATTTTATTTATGACTCTTATGCTTGTTTGATCAAAAATCTCACTTCTAGGCTTGCCAATCACACTTTCTTGAGATCTAGATATCAATTTGAGGTCATAGCCACATTCTTTCATACAATTGGCTTGTATTTAAGTGATCTGTGGATTATTGGAGTGTTTTCCACGTGCCAAAGATATCTTGACCCAAACTTAGCCCATACTTCATCAATTGATGTGAGAGTGATCTAGATTAAAAGAGATTGGAAAAGCTAGTGAGGTTCATATCTCACTTTGTTGCAAGACTTTGCATAGGAGTTGGTAGCACACCTTTAAAGGATCCTATAGTGAGAGAGAAGCAACATTTTTAGTGTCCCATTACAAGAACTTTTCACTATTACATGGCATCTACTGGTTCTTACCTATTGGAATCTAGTGAAAGACTATCTACCACCAACTATTCTATTTGGAAGGTTAGAATGGAGTCAATCTTGATACTCCAAGATGTGATAGACATTGTACTTGGGATTGAGGAGGAGCCTCAAGTCCTTCACGAAGTACAAATGTACAAGAAGAGAGCTAGGATAACTCTCCACTTTATCAAGATGAATGTCTCTAATGAGATTTTGAGAGAGATTGGTGATTGCAACTCAGCCAAGCAAGCTTGGGATACTCTCAAAGCTATTTATGAGGCCAAAGATACCTCTACGATCCTCACTCTTAGAAATCAAATCTTCCAAAGTTTTCAAAGGAGTGATGAGAGTGCCACTAATTATGTGTTGAGAGTAAAAGATACTCATAGGGAGCTTGCTTGTATTGGAGAATCCTTAAATCAAACTGAGATAGTCCAAGTCATTCTTAATGGCTTGAGAGATGAGTATGAGAACCTTGTCCAATCCTATGCCATCAAGGAGGAGCTACCTACTTTGGACGCTTTGCAAGGAGTGCTAATGGCTGAAGAATCAAGGCAAGAGAACAAGCTATTAAGGATGGACAAATTGTCACTCAATCATAATGGTGAAGACAAAGTTTTGTTTGCCAAGCACAAAGAGAGGAGAAAAAAGCAACACCAACACTTCTCTAAGGACAAAGCAAAAGACCAAGATGAAGAAGATGATGATTCCTCTCAATATTCTACTTCAAAGAAGAAGAAAAAAAGATGTTAAGTGCTTCTTTTGTGGCAAGAAATGCCACTATGCCACCAATTGCTTCAAGAAGAAGAATCAATTAAACAAGCCAACATATCTCATGAGAAAGAAGACTTTATTGCAAGTGATGGAGAATGCTCTCTTATGGTATCAAAATTCTCCTCTTCCACCTTCAAGATGGATGACTCTTGGTATATTGATAGTGGAGCATCTTCACATATGTGTAGCTCCAAGGATTCCTTTTCAACTATTATGACTTACGGAGGAGTCAAGAACTCCATATATATTGCAAGTGATCAAGAGTGCAAACTTGAAGGAGTAGGGACCATTCCCTTGAAGCTTGCATCATCAAAAGTTCTATATCTTCAAGAGGTTCTTTTTGTTCCCAAGATTACAAAGAATCTTATAAGTGCTGGCAAATTACTTGATGGTGGTCTTGATGTCAATTTCCATATTGACAATTGTGTGATCAAGAAGGATGGTGAGATCCTTGCATATGGATCTAGACATGAAGGCATCTACAAATTTAACACAAGAGAGATTGCAAAATATCTTGATGTTGCTTATGCATCCAAGTCTTCAAAGGAGGATGATCACACAAGATGCACATTTCTTCTTTCTTCAAGGTTTATGGTGCATGATTATTTCCTATTATTCAAAGCATATGTTGAGATGGAGTTCTCATTGAAGATCAAAGCTTTGAGGAGTATTGAAGCTCTTGGAAGAAATACACCATATGAAGTATTATTTAAGAAGCCTAAGGATAATTACCTTAGTGCCTTTGGAGGTTCTTGCTTTGCACATATTCCCTTGGAAACAAGGAGGATAAATGATCCAAGCTTATGGATCATGGTTGGATGCTTATCCACCAAGGAGGCCTATAAAGCCATTATACTCTCTATGTCAAAAGTGATTAAGAGCAAAGAAGTCATATTCTATGAAGATCTACATTTAACCTTGGAAGGGGCCGAGCTCAAGGCATCTCAAGATGTATCTCAAATCATATCTATTGAAAATTATCAAGATGTGAAGGGGTCCAGGTTTGAGGAGGAGCCTCCTCAACATATGATTTCAAGGGAATCTTCAAGATCGATAGCCAAGTCCTTATGGCTCATCTTTTATGGTAAGGAGAGGCAATTTTTGGGTGGTACTCACTTTAACATTCTCACTTATGATTCTCTTCCATTGCTTGATGTACTATCTTGCTTTGTTGAGATTTCTACATGTCAAAGTTCAAGAGTGGCAATACTAGTTTTGTATAATGCCTATTATATGGACATATTTCTTGTCATGAAAGGCTTAGATATGTTTCCAAAGTTCTTTGAAAGCAAGATATTGTGTTATCAAAAGTATGCTCTTGGATCTTGTAAGAGCAAGATTGAGTTTGATACTCATAGTTTAAAAAATCATGTTTTTACATATTTTGAGACAATTTGTAAACTTCTCTTGAGATTAAGTGAAGCATCCAAAGGGGACACTTACATCCTTGAGCAAGTGTTTAGTCTCAAAGGATCAAGATTGCTGTACCAGCACACTGCAATCCTTCTAATCATTATAAAAAACCAAATGCCAATACCAATCATCAAGCAAATTGTAGACAAAAACTAGTCATGAAGGAAGATCTCAAATTTACTCATAATTGGATGGAAAATCCATCACATTTTATATATAGATGCCTTGTATTTGAGAATTTAGGGCTGCTTATGATACATCCATGACCTAATCCTAGTGTCTAACCTAATAGGTCATAAGATCCACCTTAATTTGAGTTCAAGATGTTGAGATCCAAAAATAATGTAAAAATTGCTATTTTTGGCTCCTAGAAAATCTCTAGCCTATTTATGCACATTTTGGCCTCATTCCAAAGCTTGATTAGGAACAAGACTTATGAAAAATATCCTATGCTTTTTGGCACATCTGACATCCCACAACATGGCCACATCACAATTTAACAACTAGCTTATGTAAATTTAACAACAAAGAAGCAAGCGAAGCAACATAACAGCATCATCATCAAAATCTTTTTGTTTACATGATGTACTGTATGTACCTAGATTGACCAAGAATCTCATTAGTGTAGGACAATTGTTTGATAGTGGATTGGATGTCAAGTTTCAAATTGACAAGTGTATAATCTCAAGAGAAAATGAAGTTATTGCTAGAGGATCTAGAATTGGTAAGTTGTACAAACTAGATTCTAGGGAGAGTGCTAACATTTAAGATATTGCTTATGAGACCAAGGTCCTACAGGAGGATCTGTGGCACAAGAGATTGGGTCATCCCAATTTCAAAGCATGTAATCTATGGTCAAAGAAGGAAAAGTTGTTGGTCTACCAAAGACACTATCAAAGGAGCTTCTACCTTGTGAAGCTTGTGTGCTGGCAAAGTCACACAGAAGGCCTTTTCCAATATCAAGTATCAAGACAAAGCAACCATTTGAACTTGTACACTCTGATGTTCATTTCTCATCAACTAAGAGCAAAGGAGGAGCCAACTGCTTTGTCTCTTTTGTAGATGATTATACAAGATATTCTTGGATCTATATGTTGTCTTCAGAAGCCATGGTCTATGATGTTTTTCTTACTTTTAAAGCTTATGTAGAGAAGCAGTTTCCTTTCAAGTTAAAAGCTTTAAGAAGTGATAGTGGAGGAGAATACACTTCCAATAAGTTTAAAGACTTTTGTGAGAGAGAGGGTATTCAAAGAGAGTTTTCTTGTCCATATACTCCTCATCAAAATGGAGTTGCTGAGAGAAAAAATAGAACTTTGTGTGAATGTGCAAAAGCCATTAAGGTAGAAGCTTCTCTTCCTAAAGAATTTTGGGGAGAGGCAGTTGCATGTGCAAACTATCTTTGTAATAGGCTTCCAAATCTTGCAATAGGAGGAAAGACACCATTTGAGATGTTGTTTAAAGCCAAAGGTAGATCATCTTAGGATTTTTGGTTGTGTATGCTTTGTGCATGTGCCTCTAGAAACTAGGAAGAAGGAAGATCCTAGTGTAGTAAAATTCTTTTTTGTAGGATATGCATCCACTAAAAAAACATACAAGATTTATTTGCCCTCTACTAACAAAAATGTTGTTAGTAGAGATGTGATCTTCCATGAAGATCAGAAATTTAACTTGGATGATGCACAGATCAAGGAGACTCATGCAAAATCAATCATCAATCTTGATACAATTCAAGAAGAGGTGAGGCCGAGGCTTGAGGAGGAGCAAATTCAAGCTACCACACCAAGAAGATCTACACGAGGAAGATCTGGGCCAAGGAGGCTCACATATGATGAAGAAGAAATGCAAGTGGAAGGTGAAACTTTCTATCATGCACTTTTTATATTAGATGAAGAGCCTAAGGATGTCTAAAAAGCTTTTCAATCCAAGGAGTGGGTTGAAGCAATGACCCAAGAATTTGAAGCCTTGATGTCAAATAACACATGGGAGCCTGTGGAGCCACCAAACAACATGCATGTGATTGGATGTAAGTGGGTATTCAGAATCAAGTATAATCATGATGGATCTATCAATAAGTATAAAGCAAGACTTTATGCCAAAGGCTACTCACAGATTAAAGGTCTTGATTATGAAGATACCTTTGCACCAGTTGCAAAGATGGTAACAATTCGAATACTCATCTCTCTTGCATGTTTTCACAAATGGAGTATGTTCCAGCTTGATGTTTCTAATGCATTTCTCAATGGTTACCTTGAGGAGGAGATTTATACGGAGCAGCTTCCAGGTTTTGTGAAGGAAGGTGATGAATCAAAAGTTTGTCTTTTGTTCAAAAGTTTGTATGGACTGAAACAGGCACCAAGGTCTTGGTATGCAAGACTCAATTCCTATCTCATATCACTCGGATTTTGTTTAAGTGAATATGGCCCTTCTCTGTATTATAAGTTTGTAGATAACTTTGTAATTATTCTTCTCATCTATGTAGATGATATCATTCTTTGTGGAAACAATGAGAAGTTAGTTGAAGAAACTAAGCATGCACTTGGTACTGAGTTTAAGATGCAAGACTTAGGAGTTCTTCACTATATTCTAGGCCTTGAAATAGATTTTTGGAAAGGTCATGCATAGAAATTTGAGTCTCTCTCATGTAGGGAAAGTTGGGCATGTTTTGCGACATTGTGAATATTGAGATTTTGGTGTTTTGGACTCATTCTCTCTCTACCTGAGTTTTCTATGCTTGATTTTCTCTCTCTACCCAAGAGCACCCTCTTTTTTCCATACTGAACACTTAGAATTATTTCTGACATTCATTTCTCATAGTGAAGAGTTAGATTTTTTCATCAGATGTATGCCATTGTGCTCTTGCCTTAGATTTTTCAAGCATACTGTTCTTTGATCGATCTTGTGCAATCACAACACCTCAGTAAGGTCCTGTAGGGTGTGTGGTGAAGTTCACACGTGCTAAAAACTTCACATTTAAAGTGTCTTAAATAAGAATAACAAGTCAAAAAAGAGCTTAAGTAGACTTAATAAGGCTAACTAGACTTTACCATAGTTAGGTTTAGCTAAGACATGGGCCTTGTCTATAAATAGTCAATATACATTAGTTTTCAAAATCTATTGTCTTATTTAAAATTGAGTGAACCTAGAGTTTTGTTTCCTCTTTTGAATGCAAAGCCAATAGATTCTTCCTTACTAGGTTTATATGCCCTAACACATGCTTGTAAAATGTTCTAGATTTTAATGTGGAGATCAATATGACCGCTACTCTTTTATTGTTGCTACATTCTCATCTTGATGTGCTATGGTGGTTTGGAGTAGAACAAATGCATTTATGGTATTGGAATAGTATTTCTTAATTTCTTTTGTTTATGTTAAGTTTTTTCATATTTGTTGCTTGGTGGTGGCGGTAGTAAACAGATGCAAAATAGGAGGAACTAGTTTCATTGTCCAAGTGGTTGGATCCACTTTCAGTACTCTTTCATGATTTTAAAGGTAATTTTGCATGTTCTCCAAAAATGAATCAGCTGCGCTTTCCAAGGACTACCCAATAAAATCCATACACTAAAGGTGCATCAAGTCCACAAAGGTAATTACAAACGGCATGCTTGCTACCTTCACTAGTGTATGTTCGACAACTCCTCTTGGTCACACACTTGTTTGATTTGCCAATCTGATTGCAGAATTGGAAGCCTTTAAGTTTGGTAGACCCCATTTCTTATAGAGTTTAGTGGAAATAAGATTGATACAAAATTTTGAAGGATGCATGTGTTTGTAGTGTTTATTTATTGTGCTTGACATGGTGGGTTGCCACCTAATTAGCATCAAGACTCACTCTTTTACTTCATAACAACATGCAATATAATAAAAAGCAAGTTATGGGGATAGTACATGTCATGCATTGTAATCCATGTTGGTTTCACATTATATGAACCATGCATAAGAAGTTTACAAAACAAACTTGTGAGCTTGTCCACCTATGCATAAGTCTTTGTATTCATGTGTAAGAAAATATTAGACATAGGTCAAACCTAAGGTTGCTATTTATAGCATAAATTGGGCATTGCACCTAAGAATTTCTGTTCATATTAACTTTGTTCATAATTTGGAGTTATGTGCTGGTTGCAAAAGTTCGAAGTGTGGTTATCGATCAACATGAAATTGCAAAGATATGTAAACTTGTCTATAATCATATAGTAGGAAATAGTTGTGCCTACAATAACAAAAAAGAAACATTAAACAAATTTCTTACATAAAAATGAACATAAAAAGTGTCATGCTAACGAATGGGAAAAGCTTTCAAAGAAATATTAAGAATCGATAGTCTCCTTATTGATCTTTTGAGCCAAATGCAATCTCCATCCTGGGTCACCACTAGTACAGATATGGGGTGCTTCATCACTTAAGCATATCTTATTCACTTACAATCTCATAGGTATTGAATCATATTCGTAATTTTTATAAAAACAATGGTCCCCACCTATATAGCCTTTAGCATAATTCACCACAATATTTGACAATGCTATTTTCAACTTTTAAATGAGCATTGCAATATCTTCAACAATGATGTACTTTTGAAGGATCCACTAGTTTCATCCTTCAAATGATGTTCTTGTATAAAGTCAACAATATTCAAAGTGGTTAGTTGTCTATTGTTTTGTTTCTCCTATGTAACATGTTATGATAAAACATTTTCTTTTACCTCTATAAGTAAGCTAGACAAATAAGTGTTTATTGCCGTAAGTTTTTTATATTTATATTTAATACCTTTCAACTAATTAACAACTTCCCACTAGTATTTATATGTATATTTGACAACTTTTAAGCAATTAACAACAATTGCGACATGACAAGTGTTCTCAATCAGTTTGACCTCTATAGAGGCTATGAATTTAGAGGCAATAATTAACTCTAAAGATTCATGCTATTGGATTCTATAGATGATGTGGGCTGATGTATGCGATGGTAGATCAGGAATGAATTATCAATTTTTATATGCCAATCTACATATAAGTGTTAAGCTTTGTTAAAGAGAAAATGAAATAGCAACTATGATTGAATTTTTTTTTTTTTTATAGATAAACTAAGATGTAAACATTAACATGTATTTACAATGTGTTTGTCTCTCATCGCATGTGCTTAAAAGCTATTTTGGTAGACTCTAGCCCATCTGAATGAGAAGTTACCATATGTAAAACACATTTCTATGAACTAATATTCTTGAAAAAGGGCACACAAACAAAATGAGGTAAATGAGCATTTCTACTTGCACAAGGTGATCTCAAGAGATTTTATTCTTTTCTTGTGGGACAATAACAAATTTTTTTCCATGTTTCTTGCAAAAATTTTAAATTGTGAAACTATTTACAAGGTAAAGTAAAATTTCATTGCAAGTAGATGATAGAGGTGGTGATTATTCATTAGGATGGGCCTAACACACCATGTAGCTTCTTAGGTATGAAGATTCCCCATATTTATTTTGTTAATAGAAATCAATTATGGAAATGTGAAGGCATAATAGAGGTTGGTTGGGCTTAATCCATTGTTGAGCATAAATCTATGGTGCTTTTAAGGCTCTAACAAAAGTGTTTGTCTTTACTTTTCATTGTGTTCCATCTTGGTATATATATAACTATGTGTGTGTGTGTGTGTGTGTGTGTGTGTACTAATTTTGTATTTTAAAATATCAACAAGCGATGGATACCATTGGCTAGGATTCAATGGTATTGTGTGTGTGAGAGAGAGAAGGCATAATGTATTATTAAGAACAAATACACAATATCATTGTGAGATTTGTTTCTTGTTTTGCTATATTGGAGAGTCACATCCAAATATTTGTTCTTACACAAATTGATGGAACTCGTGAGAATTCGTAGTCACGAAAGAATCGTGAAAGCAATGGATTCGGATGGAGTTCAAAACTGCTCGCTGGTCACTGCCAACTGAATCGTTCCTACAGTCCTCCAGAATGTAGTCAGGGACTGCTGACCTACGTTTAGAAATTATTTTAGCATTCAACAAGAATTCAACCAATGTGCGGAATTAAATGAATAAGAGTGAATCAGACATACAAATAATAGCATACTAATTTGCATTCAAGATCATACATGAAAAAGTGACATGTGCTCAATAGCTACAAAATCATCTATTGATTTTTTGATTGTTCAGGCACTGCATGCAGATCCACGCAATGCGTTGGTGTGAGAGAAATACAATTCTCTCATGAGTAATGTCTCGCTTACTAGCGGACTTGTGGATCTTTGTGGGTCCTGCTTATTGAAACTTGTCTCGCACACGGGTGGACTTCTGCTCTGTATTTTCGTCTTGATTGCTTACTAGCATCAGACTACTTCATGTGTATCAAGTATCATCCAGAGAGTATATAGTCGCTCTATGCAACTTCTAGATTAGAGTAACTAAACATCTACAATTAATCAAGAATTACAAGAGTGGCAGATTAGCCACGACCTAGAGTGTATCTGTTGACGTCATGCTATCAGATCAGATATCTGTACTTCTGGGTACTTGTATGATCTTCCTGGTCCTTTTTGGAGCGTGAGGGCAGAAAGGGTGTTGCGTGTCGCGTCGTTTGACTTTCTCTTGTTGTACCGCAAGAGATTCTCTTTCGCGAATCTTTTGCGTTCATGTCTTCTCGTCAGGATGTTCACGAACATTTTCACTTCGTGTCACTTGGCTTTCGTGTTCGCGAATATTTTCGTTAGGCAGAGGGCTGAAAGCTAGCAAAGCTTTGTAAATAGAAATATTTTGTTTCTTCAGCTCCCTCTCAAAGCATGATAGCTTTACGATCCCAAGACTGCTCCTTTGTCTCTCAAAAAGTCCTTTGTCCAGGGCTTTGGTGAAGATGTCAGCAACCATGTCGTTCCGATGAAGGTGGTCCGCAACATCTTCTTCTCAATTAGATCCCTGATCAAGTGATACTTGATCGCGATGTGTTTCATTCTGGAATGGAACACAGGATCTTTCATCAAATGTATTGTAGAGGTGTTATCCATCTACAAGACCAGAGGCTCGTTCCTTGTTTCACCCAATTCGTTCAAGAACTGCCTTAGCCAGATTATCTCGTTGGCCATCTTTGCTGCTGCAACGTACTCTGCTTCGTAGGATGACTGAGCCACAATGGTCTGCTCTTGCTGACTCAGAGAAATGCTGCTCCTGATGCGATGCTGCATCCTCTTGAGATGCTTTTACAATCGTCCTTGAGGATGTCCAACTAGCATCACTGTAGAAAAGCATCCTGAAACTTCCATCACGACAATAACACAAGCCGTAGTCCCTTGTTAATTGAAGATATTGCAAAATTTGTTTTGCAATCTTCCAATGTGTCGAGCCTAGATTCGTGCAAAATTGGCTCATCCTGAACACTGCATAGGCAATGTTAGGTCATGTGTTGTCTGCAAGGTACATCAACAAACCTATCAGCTTCCTGTAAGGTGTGAGCTACATTTGTTCTCTCTCTTCTTCAGTCCTCGGACAATCATTGTTTGTCAGCACCATCCCTGCGAGCATTGAAGTGTTCGCTCCTTTGTAGTTCAGCATCCCAAAATCTTCTAGAATATTCTGAGTGTATTTGGACTGGTGAAGGTATAGCTTACCTCCTCATAGTCCCTTTCAATTTGTAAACCTAGGTAACACCTGGCTTCTCCCAGATCCACGATCTCGAAATGTTTCGAGATGTCTGTCTTCACTTCAACAATCAACTGCTCATTCTTGCAAAGTATCAGAGTGTCGTCTACATATACAGCCACAATGATGATCTGCCCATCTGTAACTCTGACATACACATTGGAATTAACCATTAGTGGCTTGAATCCTAATGACTTCAGGGCTTGATCTTTCTTTTTGTACCATTGTCATGCTGACTATTTTAGATCGTAGATACTTCTATGCATTTTGCATGCATAGTCAGGAAGTGAATTTGAACATATTCTGGGGATTGATCCATATAGAGCTCTTCGTCTAACTCGCCATGCAAGAAGGTTGTCTTCTCGTCCACAATGTGGATCCTGAGGTCATAAGCAGCTGCATATGCAAATAACAGTTGTAGGGACGAATGCTTGATGACAGGAGAGAAGGATTCGGAGTATGCCAAAGTACTCAGTTAGAATGCTTAAAGTGTTAATGGTACATTTTAAATTTCTAGTTCCTTCTAAAGACTTGATAAAGAGTATTCTCAAAAGTATTTTAAAAAATATCTTAAGCTGGTTAACAAGGGTATTCAATTTGTATGCTGTTCTGGATCAATTTTGCAAATGTTTCTACATTCAGAGCTACAAATTTTGCAAATATTTATATATTTGGATAGCCACCGGTGAGAGAGCAAAGCAACCACACATTGCATGTATCCAAGACCAGTCTGCTTGTGAGAAGGCATCCTACAGGTATTGAAACGTAGGGATGAGGACGTGCTTTCTCACAAAGCACAAAATCTTCCGTTTGCAATATCAACTTTCCATTTTTAAACCAGAATTTTGTGATGACTCACAACAACTGAACTACCATTCCTTGATAGCAAAATGCCTAGCTATCAGGAAACAATGTTGAAAGCTTATGCCATTCAACATTTCAAGGCAACAATTTGCAAAGAGTTTAAAGTACAAAGTCTCTTTTAAATGCAAAACATGTGGCTTGCGAGTATATGCCTCTCAAATAAGAGTCATCATCTGTAGGAGAGTGAATGCATCACGACGTGACAATTTATTTGCTAATGTATTGAACATTTGATCTATATGATCATGAGTATATGCCTCTCAAATAAGAGTCATCATCTACGGGAGAGTGAATGCATCATGACGTGACAATTTCTTTGCTATTGTATTGAACATTTGATCTATATGATCATGAGTATGACCACAACCAAAAGAAAATTTAGTTTAGATTTTCGAAATATATTTTTTGAAACAAACATGCCGAGATAACCCAAAACCATCTGATTTTCATTTTTGCAAGCTGTGTTGTCCAACTACAAGTAAAGTACTGGAGGTAAACGCTTTGGCCATGAAGATATCATCTGTTGTATTATCATAATTGTTCGATTTGGATAACATAAACTTTTGGATGGATTTTATTATGCTTAAGTGTAATATAGCAACAACATGCTTTCCTATCTGTGTATAACGTAGATGAATGCTTGTTGTGATTGAATGAACTTTATCATTGTTTGATCATGCAATACCTCTCTAGCGAGATGTTCGACTACATGGCTGAACATGGTACTAGAAGACAGTTTACCACTTCCTATTCACCTCCACAGAACGGAATTGTAGAAAGGAAGAATTGAATACTTTTCAGCTATGTCAGATCCATGCTACATCAATCACATCTATCTGCAAAGTTCTGGGCAAAAGCTACTGCCACAGCCTATTACTTATAGAATAGATCCAGCACCAAAGCCATCAACAACAAAACTCCTTATGACGTTTGGCATGGACACAAGCCTAGTGTCAGCCATTCAAAAATCTTTGGTTGTATATGTTTTGTTCACATTCCTAAACAGCTTAGGAAGAAGCTGGATCATGAGACAAATAAATGTATTTTCATTGGCTATCCTGATGAACATAAAGCTTATAAAGTTTATGATCCATTCACCAATGTAGTATTTGTCTCTAGAGATGTAATATTTCAAGAACATACATACTATGATTTTAAATAGCCATCGATAAACGATGCTATGTCATTTCATCCTATTTTACGTAGCATGGATTCTTCCAATGTTGATGTTCCTTCTATAGAACCTACAGCTACAGCTACAGAAGCCGAGCAGCCGACAGTACTTGTCATTAACCTAGACCAAGCCAGCTCAAGCAGATCTGGAGAAATTCAAGAAGAAGCATCATCGCATCCTGGTCAACCAAACATTAGTAGATCCTCAGAGACTCGGATAGTTCCTGAGAGGTATACACCTCAATCATTATGGACTTCATCAGAAGAACCAGAGAGCCTAGCCAAAGCAATTAAGTCCAAGGATGCTGTGAAGTGGCAAGAAGCTATGGAAAGCGAGTACAACTCACTTTTGACGAACCAGACCTGGAGACTAGTTGACTTCCCCAATCACAAGAGAGTTATTGATAACAAGTGGATCTTCAAGAAGAAGACCAGCTCTGATGGTTCCATTGCTAGATGGAAAGCACAGCTGGTGGCTAAAGGATTCACTCAAGTCTAAGGAGTGGATTATCAAAAAAATTTTAGTCCTATCGTCAAGATGCAGTCAATCAGGACTCTGATTGTGTTAGCAGCTGCAAAAGACCTCGAAATACACCAAATGGATGTCAAAACAACGTTTCTCAATGACAACGTCGAGGAAGAGTTGTATACCTTCCAACCGGAAGGATTCGTAGTCAAAGGCCAAGAGCACAAAGTGTGCAAGCTACACAAAGCAATCTACATCTGAAATAGGCCGCAAGAGCATGGTTCGATAGAATCAACTCTTATCAATAACCGGGCAATTAGTTGATCAAACACCCCCCTAACAGTATTCACAAATTTTCTTATATATTCGAACATTGGACTCACAATAAAGTTGGTTGCATTGTTTTGTCTCAATGTAGGGCTCCCAACTAGTGGTTACAATGCATGCACCATTTGTGACAAGTATTTGCAAGCACGTCACTCACAACTTCTACAAAAGATGGTTTATGAGGGCCACACTCGATACCTTCCACGTGACCACCCTATGCATGATGGGCTTGTTGGTCAACGTCCCCACTCCATGAAGGTACAATACATATTTGGGCCAATTATGTACATGTCATTTATTTATTTAATAGTTACTATCTTTAGATTTCTTCTAATGATAATCTGCATTAAATGTGTATGCTTGTTTTTTGATATTGTAGGCAAGTGATTGGCTTCAAATTTGGAGATCCAATCAAGATTCAGGGCGATTCGGCTATCAATATTTCATGAACTTCCATATTGGGGGGCATTGTTGATAAACCATCTT
The DNA here is from genome assembly GCA_029204225.1 of Diphasiastrum complanatum. Lineage (NCBI taxonomy): Eukaryota > Viridiplantae > Streptophyta > Lycopodiopsida > Lycopodiales > Lycopodiaceae > Diphasiastrum > Diphasiastrum complanatum. The sequence goes on from CM055101.1 coordinate 6,134,011, forward strand.
TTGGACCCGATTCACATATTTAAGAATGTTGGAGCACGATTTGGGAGCACTTGACCGGGTCAAAAGATAAAAAAGATGCATGAGATGACTTAAAAGAAGTGGAAAAGATGGCTGATTTACAGCCACAAACGGTGGGGAATTTAATTGTCCTTCCAAAGGCTCCATGGATCTTCTCGAGGATAGAAGAGACGATTGTAAAGAAGGCAATAGCCTCATTTTAGGACACATGCAATGCCTAAAGAGTGCTTTCACAAGGGACAACATGCTAAGTGGACTAAAGTCTCATGACTAGCATAAATTTTTACAGGTCGGCACGATATGTTTTTTGATGTTGCTTCACCTCAACATTGTGGATTACATTTTATAGCATGTCTTGTAATTTCATAATGATCTCATTGCGCATATATGTATCTCAATTACGAGATTGTTTTTGCACATGCAATTTGTGCTTCCCTTGGTGTTGAGAGAGTTTTTGACAAAGGAGTTAAGGAGTGCAATCTAAAAATCAATGGTTTGGTCTGGTATGGTGAATGTGACTCACATCATTTTTTTTGGGATGATTCAAGATGATAGAGCACATAGGAGGTATGTGAGCTGCTTCTCTTGTGAAACAACATGTTCTATTCTAGTATTGTGTAAGGATAGGAATATATTCTTCATTTTTTTGATGAAGGTTGTGAGATCCTTGTCATCCCATCGTAGATAGATAAGTTAGTCTTCCAAGTGCATTATTTGATTATGTGACTTGGTTTCAAACCTTGCTTGTAGTGCATTCCACATATCTCTTGCATTAGAGATAGATGAGAGGTCAAGAGTGATGTTATCTTCTATTGAAGATGATATGACAGCTACTGCTTTGTCGTTCTTCTCCTTCCATTTTCACAAAGTTCTTTGCTTGTGCTTGCAGACATTTCTTCAGTCTCGTCTACCCAAGGCCATAGACCTTCTCATTTCAATATGAGGCAATTTTTCACTTTCGAGGCCAAATAATTTGACCCATCTGCCTCAAGAACTGTGCAAATCTTTGATTGGATGCTGCTTATTGAAGCCATAGTTTTGAAGTCTACAGTTCTAGAATGATCTTGGTATCCTAGAACTTCACTGCTTTCAAACGAGGCTCTATGGTTCTAAGTAAGCAGGCTCTGATACCACTGATGAAATATGTAGCCCCTTTATTGTGTCTGATTCTTGTTGTATACACTTAGATAGAGTCGTTCTATTGAGTTGCAGCTACTGCTACAAACTATGATCTAACCTCTTCCAAGCTACAGACTGACATTGTAGCTAGGAATCCATAATAATAAAAAAAATGTCTTTTGCTAATTCTAACTACTTTCGGTTGCCTGTTACCGTCCTCCTACTTTCCTCATATTCTGCTGCTTGCACTGCCCATTCATGCGTCGGTTCCATTTCCCCAAAATTGAGAAGAATGCGATATCTCAAATAACGCAAAATGCAAACTATGTGAAAAACTATGAAAACATGTGCACTGTCACATTTTGACTTTTGCAAAAAATGTGAAAAAGTTGAGGAATGGTTTTCAGAGTTTACCTTTTCCAGTGGAACACAAAATATGTCTACTTTGACATTCGAAACCTTAAGTTTCTTCAAACCCTCCTCTTACCAGCGACCAACATATTGGACTCAAATTGTGCTCAAGATCGCATTGAAAAATCACTCAAAGGTTAGCAAGGGAAAAGTATGTGAAAGCACATTGGTTTTATTTTGATCCTATGTCTTCATGGTCTATATCTTGGACTACAAGAACTTCAAGTGGACTATGCTGGAAATGTCAGTACTTTCTAAACACTTGCACATGGCCTCTAATACAATTTTCTCACATCTGCAAGAAGCTCTATTTTGATCAGTGGTTTGTATAATTTTTGCTTGCTTCAGCAATATTTGTTGATTAGCACAAATGATAATTGTCTTCTTTTTTTTCATCAAGACTTTACATTGAATTTCTAGTCCATGCAAGCCATTTATGTGGAGATATGATCTGGCCACTGAGCATTGGCTTATGAATTCCTCTACTTTGCAGCATAGAGTTCTCACTCTAGACTATAACAATAAATATTATTTGTGCTTCTAGGATTGAGTAAACATTAGCTCTCATCTTTTCAAGTTCCTCTGTATATCACTTTCACTTATCCAAGAGGATACAAAATAGAGCTCATCTATATACTAGATTGCAAGGTGAATTTCCTACTACTGATATGCATCTATGATGGAGCTTGAAGTGCGTGAAGCAAGTACAACAATATCTCCCCTCTCTTTAAATGGGTCATACGATCAGCGACATTATTGTTGTGAAATGATACGACAACTATCATTTTCCTAAAATGATACGACAACTAGATACCAGGTATCGAATTTCAGTATCATTTCAGATAGAAGTGATACCCCAATTTGATACCCAGTATCTAGTTGTCGTATCATTTTTGTAAAATGATACGACAACTAGATACCGAATATCGAATTTCAATATCATTTTAGACATAAACGATATCACAATTCGATATCGAGTATCGATTTGGAGTATCATTTCACAAAAATGATACCGCAATTCAATATAAATTATCGTATCATTTCTGTCTAAATTGATACCATAGAAAGTCATGCTAATACTTTGAGTGCCAAGATCCTTGGCTAGTCCATACACTATATTTCTTATGTTTTTGAAGAAACCTTGTGTTTCTTCTTTCTTCAAAGCTTTAGTATTTTTCTGTCTTTCCTTACAGATTTTTCTGGCTAGGTCGACATATCAGATTAGGACGAGTTATCGGACATGGACGAACTATCGGACCTCGGCTAATCAGGCATGAAGGTCTAAACTGTCACGCTCCATAGCCTCCATGCAACGTTAACGATTGTTTTTAGCTTCAACTTAGCTAATCAAATCTTGTAAACACACTTGATCTAATATATATGTTAGATCACCATGTAAACAAATAGAATAGAGTTGAATATACACTTGAATGCAACACTCAGAGTGAGGTGTATATTAAGGAAGTAAGATACTTCTAACAGTATCTAGATCATTCGTGAGAGAGAAATACCTCTCTTGCGCCAATGCGCTGATCTGGGAAACATACAACGCTCAAAGAAATTGTTGTTGTTATCTCAATTTTTGATAATATAGACGAGTTACAGCTTTTAGCTCAATGTGTACACAATCTATGAATCTTTGAATGATGCTTGCTTACAGTAGATATATTTATGTTGTTATTAAACATTATCTATTGTTCATAAACTAATATAAGATAAACAGTAGCTATCTATAGTTCGGAAGATGACTGATTGCGAAATGAAACAGTAGTTTCATCCTAACAAATCAGTCGTCTGAAAGTTTTCTCTCATGCTTGATCCATTTATCTTGCTTGATAGCTTGTTTTGAAGCTATTTTTGTCTAGTTTTTTATGCAATCAGTTTCATTTCATTTGGTTTAGCCAATCAGAAGCTATAAGCTTTTGAAGAGGGTTAGGTAGGGCAACTAGACCTGGGTGGACACATTTGCTTTGGTCAACAGATTGCTTGGTTGATCCAAAATCACAGTTGTATGCTTACCAATCTCATCTATTTGTGATCTAGGCACTGTTTTGAGATCTTAGCCATTTTGTTTCATGCAATATCATTGTATTTGAGTCAAATCTGGTTTCTTAGTGTACTTCACACGTGCTAAGAGTGTTTGATCCTAACTTGGCCTATACTCCATCATTTGATGTGTCACAAATATTTGCAAGATCTTTCATAGGAGGAGATAGTACTCTATTATTGGATCCTATTGAGAGTGTGTAGCAACATTTATTGTTCATCATTTGAGTTTTCTTCACTTCAAATGTCTTCAATGGGTTCATCCTTGTTGGAACCAACTGAAAGATTGTCCACTTCAGACTATTCAATTTGGAAAATGAGGATGGAGTCCATCTTGATCCTTCAAGACGTGATGGACATAGTTCTTGTCCTTGAAGGACCACCACAAGTTCTTCAAGAGGTTCAAAAATACAAAAAGAGAACTAGGATGGCTCTCCACTACATTAAGATGAATGTCTCTAATGAGATATTGAGGGAGATAGGTACTTGTACAACAACCAAAGAAGCTTGGGATTGTATCAAGACTATCTATGAGGCTAAGAATACCTCTAGGCTTCTCACTCTTAGGAATAAAATCTTTCAAAGTAGCCAAAAGAGTGATGAGAGTGCATCTAGTTATGTTTTGAGAGTAAAAGATATTCATAGAGAACTTGCTTGTATTGTGATTTCATCAATTAAAATGAGCTAGTTCAAGTCATTCTCAATGGCTTGAGAAGTGACTTTGATAACCTTGTCCAATCCTATGCCATTAAGGAGGAGCTACCAAGTTTGGAGGCTCTCCAAAGTGTGCTAATTTTGGAAGAATCAAGACAAGAGTACAAGCTCTTGAGGATGGACAAGCTTTCTCTCACTCATAATGATGGCAAAGCTCTCTTTGCCAAGGATAAGCACAAAGGGAGGAGCAAGAACCAACATCAACAATCCTCAAGCAAGGACAAAGTCAAATCCAAAGACAAAAATGAGGAGAAAGGTGATTCCTCTAATGCTTCATCATCCAAGCTCAAGAAGAAGAAGATCAAGTGCTTTATGGTCTCTAGTTTCTCATCTACTCCTTTCAAGAAGGACGGCCTATGGTATATTGATAGTGGAGCCTCTTCACATATGTGTAGCTCCAAGGACTCTTTCTCTTCTATTGCACCTTATGATGGAGTCAAGAAATCAATATACACTGCAAATGATTTTGAATGTCCTATTGAAGGCATAGGGAACATTCCCTTGAAGCTTGCATCCTCTAAAGTTCTTTCTCTCTCTAAAGTTCTTTATGTACCTAAGCTTACCAAGAATCTTATTAGTGTTGGCCAATTGCTTGATAATGGCCTTGATGTAAAATTCAATGTTGATACTTGCACTATCAAGAAGAATGATGAGATACTTGCATTAGGATCTAGATTTGGTGGCATCTATAAACTAGATCCAAATGAGTATGTGAATGCTTGTAATGCTGCTCTTGTGAACAAGCTCTCTATGGAGAAATTATGGCATAGGAGGTAGGGACATCCCAACTACAAATCCATGCTCTCTATGATCAAAGAAGCCAAAGCTATTGGCTTGCCAAAGTCATTCTCCAAGAAGATCAAGCCTTGTGAGGCTTGTGCTATTGCTAAATCTCACAAAAAGCCATTTACAAGATCTTCTATCAAAATCAAGCATCCTTTGGAGTTAATCCACTTGGATGTACATTTCTCATCAACTACAAGCAAGGGAGGAGCCACTTGTTTTGTTACTTTCATTGATGATTTCACAATATTCACTTGGATATATCTTCTTGCTTCTAAATCTATGGTGTTTGATCATTTCCTTATTTTCAAAGCTTATGTAGAGAAACAATTCTCATTCAAGATTAAAGCTCTTAGAAGTGATGGAGGTGGTGAATATATCTCCAATAAATTTCAAGATTTTTGTGAGCTTGAAGGCATCAAAAGAGAGTTCTCTTGTGCCTACTCTCCATCTCAAAATGGAGTGGCCGAGAGAAAGAATAGATCTCTATGTGAATGTGCAAAATCTATGAGAATTGAGGCATGTTTGCCCAAAGACTTTTGGGGAGAAGCCATTAATTGTGCAAATTATCTTTGCAATAGACTCCCACATATAGCTCTTGGAGGAAAGTCACCATATGAAATCTTATATTTGAAGAAGCCTAAGGTTGATCACCTTAGAGTTTTTGGATGCTTATGCTTTGTCCATATTCCTTTGGAAACAAGGAAGAAGGAAGATCCTAGTGCATGCAAAGGGATCATGGTTGGATACGCATCCACCAAGAAGGCCTATAGAGTCTTTATACTCTCTACTTCTCAAGCTATTGAAAGTAGAGATGTTGTCTTTCATGAAGATCAACACTCATCTTTTGAAGAGGCCGAGATCAAGAAATCTATGGATGCATCACCAATTATTGATTTTGAAGACAATCATGATGTGATGGGGTCGAGATTTGAAGAAGACTCTCCTCGGATTTTCTCACCAAGAAGATCCATGAGAGATAGATCCGAGCCTAAGAGGCTCTCATATGTTGACAAAGGCAAACAAGTGGATCTTGATTCCACTAATTATGTTTTTTATGTCTCTCATGAAGAGCCAAAGAATGTACAAGAGGCACTCAATACCAAGGAGTGGTATGATGCCATGAAGCAAGAGTATGATGCATTGATCACCAACAATACTTGGGAGCTTGTGGATCCTCCATCCAACAAGCATGTGATTGGTTGCAAGTGGGTATTTCGGATCAAGTTCAATCATGATGGCACCATCAACAAGCATAAAACAAGATTATGTGCCAAAGGATTTGCTCAAATCCATGGTCTTGATTATGAGGAGACCTTTGCACCCATTGCAAAGATGGTGACAATAAGAATTCTTATTTCTCTTGCTTGTTTCTTCAAGTGGAAGGTGTTCCAATTAGATGTATCCAATGCTTTTCTAAATGGTTATCTTGAGAAGGAGATTTATATGGAACAACCTCAAGGATTCATCAAGGATGAGTCCAAAGTGTGCTTGCTCTTCAAAAGTCTTTATGCACTCAAGCAAGCACCAAGATCATGGTATTCAAGACTTAATTCTTTTCTTATCTCACTAGGATTTACTCTTAGTGACTATGATCCTTCCATGTATCTAAAGTTTTTTGATAGCAATATTGTCATTCTTCTAATTTATGTTGATGACATTATTTTTTGTGGAAGTTGTATCAAGATAGTTGATGAAACTAAGCTAGCACTTGGATGTGAGTTTAAAATGCAAGATCTAGGAGAGATACATTACATCCTAGGCCTAGAAATTGATTTTTATGAAAATCATGTCTTTATATGCCAATCTATGTGCTCACTCTATATTGAAAAAATTCCACCTGGAAAATTCTAAGAGCATAGATACTCCAATGGAGAAAATTGTAAAAGATACTAATAAAGGTGATGAAAGATCCTTTGAGGACATCACACTTTTTAGGAGTCTTGTAGGCTCCTTGATTTGGCTTACCATTACTAGGCCCAATCTAAGTTTTTGTGTGCACAAATTGAGTCAATTTATGCAAGAACCTAAGATCCATCATTGGAAGATGGCCAAGAGGATTCTAAGATATGTATCTTCATCTTGTGATTATGGTCTACTCTATAAAGTGAAGATCTATCCATTGTTGGCTACTCGGATTCGGACTTTGCAAGTGACAAGATGGATCGAAAGTCTATTGGTGCATACATTGTCTTTCTTGGAGGCAATCTAATACCTTGGCTTTCCAAAAAACAAGATACTATATCTCTCTCTTCATGTGAGGCCGAGTACAAAGCACTCACTACAACTACCAAAGAGGTGCTTTGGATCAAGAGGTTACTAATGGAGCTAAAGTGCATCAAGGAAGATGATCTACCAATGATCAAGTGTGATAACATCTCGACCCAAGCTCTTGCCAACAATCCCATATTTCATGCAAGAATCAAGCACATAGAAGTGGCACACCATTTTGTGAGAGAAGAGCTTATTGGAGGAGAAATATATTTGGAGCATGTCAACTCGTCCTCTTATATTGCCGATCTACTCACCAAGCCTTTGAGCAAAAGTGCTTTCATCAAGCATAGATCTAATCTTGGAGTTATATCATGATCAATGCTCAAATCTTCATAAATGATTTTTTAGGAGGAATGTGAAGAATTGAAAAAGATTATCTATGTTAGATATAGGGGTCTTATATTTTTCACATCAAGCATCTAGGTGTAGGATGTTGATAGGAACAATTTTGGCATAGATGGCAAATTATGCATTTTCACTTGTAATGCCACTATTGAGCCAAAATAGAGTAAGAGGCTAAACTCGTGACAATTGGAGTGTAGACAAGTGTAATGCCTTTGTTTGATGAATTCTAAGAGGTCCAATAGGATTTAGAGGTGGAACCATGTGTGGTCCAATAGGAATTTGAGGTGTGCTTGAATATAGTCCAATAGAATTAAGAGGTGCATGGATCAATGGTCCAATAGGATTAAGAGGTGACAAAGTGTGGTCCAATCATTGTAGGCATAGTGGTAGCTCGTGGATCTACTAGTATCATTGTACTCCTCATTTTGGATCTAATTGATTTGGTGATTATTGAGTGTTATTGGATTTCTAGCTTTCTCTCTCTACCCAAGAGCTCATGATGGTTTTTCTCTCTCTAACCGAGGAGAGCAGCTTGTTTTTACTTAGAATAATTTTTTGAATACTTCCCACACGTGTGTGTGAGAGTTGGAAGTGATTGAATGCATGTAGTAGTGTGTTTTTGCCATAGGATCTAAGATTGATCTTGAATCTCAATCTAGTTTTGATCTTGGTGCATCTACACACCTTAGGAGATCACAAGTACATGTTGTGGACAATCCACACATGTGAAATCAATAGTAAGAGACACAATGGTCATCACCATGACCCATAGATGCCACATGCTCTGCATCTGGAGCTAGCACTGCACGTGCTTGCATCAACACAAACAACAAATATGACAATGGTAAGTTTTTGACCAGAGATCAATCTACTGATGATATCTGCATAGAAATAAATTTCATGGACATAATGATGAATATAACTCACTACAGGGTGGATGCCCGATGAGCTAGCTCTGTCACCAAACTGGTGTATGAATTGTGAAATGCAATTTTATACTCAGCCTTGGATGGATAGCATCCAAAGCCATGATGCTATAAAAAAGAACAAAAATGAATGTCAAGTTAAAAATGAACCATGATTTAATCCATATGCTTGTATATACATGAAATGACTACAACTATGTGCTTGCTAGAAAGAGATTTACCAACTTCTTTCATGGATATACAAGTTTATCTACTTGTGCATTTGGTTGATGAAATTTCCATTGTTGGACCAATGCATACTAGATGGATGTTCTACCTTGAGCATTTTATGAAAGCCCTAAAAGACTTTGTGAGACAAAAGGTAAGGCCAGAAGGTAGCATTGTAGAAGATTGGCTTGTTCAAGGATCATTGTTTTACACCACAGAATATCTCTCGCAAGTACACCCTAGCATGCCAAGGTTATGGCGTGTTGAACAGGACAGACGCATTAAAGGGGAATTATCTCAAGGAAAAGGAGTCGTAAGAAAAATGTTTGCATCGTTACGTGAAAAAATTCGCACGTTCATTTTATACAATTGAGGAAGAATGGAAAAGTGGATTTCGAAGTACGAAGAAGCCAAAAGGAGAGAAGTGTGGCATTGAGACGAAAAAAAAAAAAATCTTCTTACAAGAGAAGGAATAGGATGGTGACTCACCATTTGCATGAGAATGACGAGCCATTAGAACAATTACATTCTCGACGCACATGTGAATGGATTTATGATACTCTCGAAAAGCAACGAAAAATGGTGAACACGTAATAGAACAAGAGTGGGAATTTGCTCGCAATTGTTCATGGAAGGTAAGTAGTATTTTAATTTGAAAAGGGTGAATTTGTTTATTCTAGTTCTAAATCCTAGACCCTAAAATGTTCAAGATATGTTGTGCTGAATGTTCAAGATATGTTGTGCCAGTACAAAAAATATAATGCCATGTGGGCATACAGATATCACTTACATGTTGAGGGCATTGACACCAAAAGACACACATTTGATTGTGCCATAATGGCAAACTTTCAAGAAGAGAGTCAATCTAGTGCAAATGACACAAACATCATTTCAGTTCACCTAGACTATGTCGGCACACTTCAACATATTTATGAGGTCGACTATGGAAGTAATGGAAAATATTTCATCTTTGATGTGAAATGGTTCAAAGTTAACTATCGTGGAAACAATGGTATGATTAGAAAGGATGTGTCCGGATTCATTGCAATCAACTCGACAAAAGTAATACCTATGAACTCATATGACACGTTTATGTTGCCACTATCAATTTTTTTTAATAAGGACAACTTTGATTGTACAAAACAATCATTAAGAGTTATTGATTGCTTAATGCAATGATCTATCAAATTCTATGAGTTAGATGTTGAGCTAGATGCATTACACTATAATCTTAGCAAGAGCAATGGATCAAATGATTAAAAAACATGAAGAGTGGCCTCACACATGTGGAGGACACTGCCAGTATGGACTATAAACAGAGAGTAAAGTACTTAAGCATACAAAAGCATTCCACTCATCAAAACTCAAGACAAATGTGGAAATTACAAGAAAAACTAGAATTTGCAATGTCACATCAACTTCTCATTGATTTGGTTGATTTCTTTATAGATCAATTACATCCATGAGCTGTGTATTGTCCAAAAAGCCTTCACACGTGTGATGAGTGCCTAGTCTTCTAGATCCACCAATAGGAGCCAAATATGGACATTACCCAAAGTTGACTTATCACACTACCTAGAAACCAAAAGCTAGTCTCCACAAAAATAGGGATATTCCCTATAAAATATGACCTACTGGAATATCTACATCTAAAAAAGTACATCCTTATCCACATGTGTGAATAGCATCTTGACATGTGAGAGCATTTACTCATTCACATGGAAAAGCAAACTATTTACAAGGATATTGACCAAGATGACTTTTTCTTAGATTCTAGCCAAAAGTCAAGTTCACACTTGTGTAGATCTATCTAAAATGAATCTAACTTTGTACAAGTACTTTTCCTACTTTCTTTCACACGTGGGAGCAGGCTCCATACATGTGAGATCTCACTATGATCATAGATCTTAAGATTAATATAATACATTGGCCAAGTTGGAAGTGACAATTTCAACACTCCTCAATTCTAACTTGGTAAATCTATGGTACTGCTATAAAAAACTTAAGGGTCTAATGTTAGCTTCTCAAGTGAATCCTTTGGCATGGATTTGATGTAAAACTAGCCAATGATATGTGTTGTAGTCACATTACCACAACCATCATAGGATTTCTTTAATGGAAATCCATTGTCGATCTTCTTGAAGCACATTCTACCATCCTAGCTTTCAAGCATTTGATTCCTTCCAAGCTTGAAGAAGATACTTGACTTGCAAGCTCCTCCTCCTAGAATGTAGCTGGTTTTTCATGAAGGAAATCCGAGGCTTCCATGTAAAAATTACAGCAAATAAGGATCCTAAAACACTTGAAATGATGAGGAAAACAATAGATTATGATTTCATAAGATTAGCACAAGTTGAACCATCAAAATCCATCAAAAACCTATGCTTGAACCTCACTTAATGGCCCAAATCCTTGAAGAAGGCTTCACACGTGTGAAAGTACGGCCTCCCACAGTCTGAGTACTGTACACCAGACCTACATTCAATCCTATAATCATTAGTAATCACAAGTACTCAAACAATTATGAACATAGAGAGCAATTGCACCATTATGAGAGAAAAAACATGAAATTGCTTGATTGATTTTGGTGAGATATCATCACCTATATATACATGATCCATCACGATTTTGGGCAGGTATGAGTAGCCCTAAACCTATCCCTAATGCTAATTTTGGTGGATCTTTCATCCCTACCAAGTTAGGGTTGGAATCTTGGAGATCCCTCAACAATGCAAAAATTACCAAAAATAGCTCCTATTTTTTCTCCCTTGTATCTAAGCATAATTTGGACTCATTCCAAAGGTTCTAACACTTAGGTCTACTTGAGAACATCCTTATGAATGGAATCCTATGCTATTTGGCACGTGTGACAAGCAACATCATGACCATCTAACTATTTACAAGTCATATGACCAAAACTAGTCAAGCTAGAATTGTGAATTTTTAACACTCCTCCTTACTATCTAGCTTGGTTCAATCATTGCTTTACTAATCACTCCAAGTGATGATCTGAACTTCATAAAAGGTGTCTTTTGAAGTGGTTTAGTAAGTAGATCAGCTACACATTCATTGCTTGGAACATGCTCCAAAGCAATCTCCTTGGCTTGCACCATTTCTCTCACAAAGTGATGGCATATCTCAATGTGCTTAGATCTTGCATGGAAGATTGGGTTAGATGCAAGGTGTTGGGCTGATATATTGTCATTGTAGATGATTGGTGCCTCCTCTGAATCCATGATCTTTAGTTCCACAAATAATCTCTTGATCCAAAGTACCTCCTTTGTAGTGGTTGTCAAAGCTTTGTACTCGGCCTCGGTTGAAGATAGAGATATAGTTTCTTGCTTTTTTGAAAGCCATGAAACCACACCTTCTCCTATGAAAGTTGAATAGGCACTTGTTGATTTCCTATCCCTCTTGTCCCCTGCAAAATCTGAATCACTAAATGCATGAAGGTTAATCACATCTCCTCTATATAGAATCCCAAAATCCAATGTACCCGAGATGTATCTTAGAATCCTCTTAGCCTTTTTCCAATGGATATTCAATGGCTTTTGCATGGATTGGCTCAACCTACATACACTAAAGCTAAGATCTGGTCTAGTTATAGTGATCCACATTAAGGAACCTATAAGTTGCCTAAACAAAGTGATGTCCATGAAGGATCTTTCATCATCTTCATTTGGCACTTTTACATTTTGCTCCATTGGTGTGTCAACACTTTTGCATACTTCCATCTTAAACTTCTTCAAAAGACTTTGAGCATAGTTTACTTGACTTATAAAGATAAAATCAGACCCTCTAAGTACTTCTATGCCTAAGATGAAGTGAAGACACCCTAGATCTACCATCTTGAACTCTAAGGATAGATCTATCTTGATTTTTTCAATACCATCAACACTATTTCCACTAATGATGATGTCACCTACATAAATGAGTAAAAGTACAATACCAACATCATCAAACTTAATGTAAAGAGTGAGATCATATTCACTTTGAACAAAAGAAAGTGAAATAAGATAGCAATGTAGTCTTGAATTCCAAGATCTCGAGGCTTGCTTCAAGCCATAGATGCTTCTTTGGAGATGGCATACTTTGTTCTCCATTCCATGCTTGATGAGCCCTTGTGGATTCTCCATATAGATATCTTCTTCCAAAAAACCATTCAAGAAAGAATTAGAGACATCCATTTGACATAGAATCCATCCACAATGTGATGCAAGTGCAATGATTAGTCTTATTGTGACCATCTTGGCCACGGGTGCAAAAGTTTCCTCATAGTCTGTTCCTCTCTCTTGAGCATAACCTTTTGCAACTAATCTTGCTTTATGTTTGTTAACACTCCCATTTGCATTCAACTTAAGCTTTAAGACCCACTTGCATCCTATTACATTCCTTTGAGGTCTCTCAACAAGCAACCAAGTTTCATTCTCAATCAAGGCATCATACTCATCCAACATAGCTTTATACCATTCTTTGGAGTTCAATGCATCTTCAACATTAGACGGTTCTTCAAAACTAGATAAAGCATAAGAATTGGATGAGATACCCTCAACTTGCTGTCCTTTGCCTTGATATGTGAGCCTTGATGGCTCCACTTTTGCCCTTGAAGATCTCCTTGGTGTGATAGGTGGGTTTGGTGCTTGCTCCTCCTCAAAACCAAGATCTTGCTCCTCGGCCATCTTCTTCTTGATTGTTGGAGCACTTGAGCCTTCTTCAAGCATATGCATATGATGTTCATCAAAGATGACATCCCTTGAAACAACAAATTTGTTCAAGGATGGGAGATAGACTTTGTAGCCCTTGCTTGAGCTTGCATATCCAAGCATGATCTCTCTTGTGGAAGATGGATCCTCCTTGGTTCTTGTTTCCAATGGCACATGCACATAACATATACACCCAAAAACTTTCAAGTGATTAAGATTGGGTTTCTTTCCATACAACATCTCATAAGGAGTTTTGCCTTCAATTGCTTTGCAAGACACCCTATTCATCAAGTAGTTTGCACATACAAGAGACTCACCCCAAAAGGATTTGGGCAATCAAGCATCTAATCTTAAATCCTTAGAACATTCACATAATGTTCTATTCCTTCTTTCAGCAACTCCATTTTGTTGAGGAGTGTAAGGACAAGAAGTCTCTTTCTTGATCCCTTCCTCCTCACAAAAGGCCTTGAACTCATTGGAGATGAATTCTCCACCATTGTCACTTCTAAGAATCTTGATGCTATGATTATGATGCTTTTCCACAAACAACTTGAACTTTACAAAAGTATCAAATACTTGAGACTTGAAGGAAAGTAAGAACACCCAACAATATCTTGAGTAGTCATCAATGAAGGTTAAAAACATGGATGAACCTCCATTAGATTTGGTGCTAGCAATGTGCACATCCGAGTGTATGAGTTCAAGAGGATGAGATGACTTTGTGATGGAGTTAGGAAACACCTTCTTATGTGCCTTGGATAAGGCACAAGCTTCAAAAACCTTGTCTTCCTTCCCAATAGACCTTGGTAGGCCTAAAGCATACTCCTCCTTGATCATAGCCTCCATGGAACCCGAGTTGACATGTCCAAGTCTTTTGTGCCATAAAGTAAAGGTAGATATCTTGCTCTTCTCGGCCAACATGACAACATTAGTATTCACAAATGCATCCAGCTTATAAAGTTTGCCAAGTCTAGTGCCCTTAGCCACTATCTTACCCTTCTTCTTGATGAAACATTCATTTGAAGCAAAGTCAACATTGAAACCATTGTCTACCATTTGGCCAACACTTAGTAGATTCTTTGTTATTGTAGGAATGTACAAAACACCTTCTATGTTGATCTTTTTGGAAGATCCTAAGCAAAGGGGAATGCTACCAACTCCTTCAATCTTACAAGCTTCATCATTTGCTGTATAGATAGACTTTATAGGTCCATCATAAGATAAGAGAGAAGAGAAAAACTCCCTTTTACTAGTCATGTGTGAACTAGCACCCGAGTCAATCCACCAAGGATCTTCTCCTTTGAAGCTTGTTGAAGAAAATATGGACATCATGAGAGAGTCCTCATGTGAACTCTCCTCCTCCTCCTCTTTGCTCATGTTGGCTTGGCTTTGATCTTGCTTCCTCTTGAAGCATTCCGAGGCATAATGCCCCATCTTGCTACAATAGTAGCACTTCACCTTTGATTTGTCCTTCTTGACTTTGGTGGTTGATGGAGATGCCTTTGGGGGTCCTTCTTGATCCTCAAGCTTTGTAGACTTCTTGAATGTTGATCCTTTGCCTTTGGACTTGCCTTTGCCTTTGGTGAAGAGAGCTTGGTCATCTCCACCTTGGATGGAAAGCCTATCCATCCTCTCTTGCATTTGGCTCCTTCTTGATTCCTCGGCCATGAGTGTGCCTTGGAGTTCTTCAAGTATGAGTAGCTTACCCATAATTGCATATCCCTGAACCAAATTGTCAAATTCAAAGCTTAGTCCATTCAATATGAGTTGAACAAGCTCTTCATCCTTGATAGGGTCACCTATAAAGGCTAGCTCTTTGTTCAATTCCTTTACTCTTAGGACAAAAGTATGTGCACTCTCTCCTTTCTTTTGATAGCTTCTATAGATTTGATTCTTCAAAGATAACATTCTAGTTTGGTTCTTGGATTCATAGACCTTTTGCAAAGTCTCCCAAGCATCTTGAGCTGAAGTGCAATCTCCTACCTCTCTTAAGAGTTCATTTGCAACATTCATTTTTATGTAATGTAGTGCAACATTGCACCTCTTGATGTATTTGGCTTTTTCTTGAGGATGAATAGGTTCACCCTCCTTACCATTTACAATTTCCATCAGATCTTGCATGATCATGATAGATTCCATTCTAACTTTCCATATGGAATAGTTAGTTTTGTTGAGCCTTTCATTAGTATCCAAAAGATATGCATTTATAGATGCCATCTAGTCTCCTAATCAAGGACTTGACACAAATGAAGGTTACTTCTATTGATTTGATTGAAGGTCTACCTTATCCCACTTCTTAGGGACCTGAAAAGATCATTAATAGACTTCCTATAAAGATCTAAGAATGATCTCTAACAAAATCAAATCATAGAATACTAGAAACAATGCACTTGCTTGATTGAAGTAGACAATACTAGTAGAATTGCCCCTCTTTCTATAAAGAACATTAAAGCTTCCAAATGATCTGATCAAGAGTGAATTTCAGCAACCTAATATACTTCCAAAATCACTTGTAAAAGATCTAAATGGAACTTAATGAGGATGCAACACAATCTACTATCCAATCACAAGCAAAAAATGATCAAAATTGATGAAAAATTGATCTAATTTGGTGCATAAGTCAAGCAATGGTTGGACTGAACCTAAATCACTTTAGGAGGTGTCTACTACACCTTAGAACAGCCTTGAAGAGTGCCCAAAACTCTGATCTTCCCTCTTCTTGAATGCTAGAAAGCCTCCTCTATGAAATCACCTCCAAAACTCGCTTAGAAATCAATGCTTGGAGCAAGCAAAACTTGCTATCTTGGTAATGTGAATTGAATTCAACTTTGCCTCTGGTTTTAGACACCTAAACACCTGCAAATGAAGTCACACAACACCAATCTCCAATGTATTTGACTCACTTTGAGTTCTAGAATCAATACTAGATGCTAAGATCCAATCTACACAAGATTCAGATCAAAAATTGTGATAAAATTGAATGCAAACCAAGGATTTAGCTCATTTCAGCCTTTAGGCTCTGATACCATGTAAAAATTACAGAAAATAAGATCCTAAAACACTTGAAATGATGAGGAAAATAGTAGATTATGATTTCATAAGATTAGCACAAGTTGAACCATCAAAATCCATCAAAAACTTATGCTTGAACCTCACTAAATGGCCCAAATCCTTGAAGAAGGCTTCACACGTGTGAAAGTAAGGCCTCCCACAGTCTGAGTACTGTACACCAGACCTACATTCAATCCTATAATCATTAGTAATCACAAGTACTCAAACAATTATGAACATAGAGAGCAATTGCACCATTATGAGAGAAAAAACATGAAATTGCTTGATTGATTTTGGTGAGATATCATCACCTATATATACATGATCCATCACGATTTTGGGCAGGTATGAGTAGCCCTAAACCTATCCCTAATGCTAATTTTGGTGAATCTTTCATCCCTACCAAGTTAGGGTTGGAATCTTGGAGATCCCTCAACAATGCAAAAATTACCAAAAATAGCTCCTATTTTTTCTCCCTTGTATCTAAGCATAATTTGGACTCATTCCAAAGGTTCTAACACTTAGGTCTACTTGAGAACATCCTTATGAATGGAATCCTATGCTATTTGGCACGTGTGACAAGCCACATCATGACCATCTAACTATTTACAAGTCATATGACCAAAACTAGTCAAGCTAGAATTGTGAATTTTTAACATTCCATGCCTCATAATGGCTATGAAAACCAAGACCTTGAGATAGACACATGTGTACATTGCCAAGATTTTGCATACTAGTTTGACTAGTCCACAAAGCAAAAACTTTTTGCATGATTGTCTTAATCTTGTAATCAAAAGCAATCTTGAATTCATTGAGGCTACTTAATTGCTTATGGATACAAGTGTCCTTTGAGGATGATTAGGCATGATCTCATAAGAAGTTTACACATTCCCTCAACAAATGAGAAAACATAACTATTGACAATGTGAATGAACAAATCAGTCTTGCTCTTATTATATTCAAGAGCATACATTTGATAAGATAACAAATTGCTTTCTAATTTATTTAAGATCAACTTCAAACTATTGAGAATACTAGATATGTCATCAAAAAAGTCTTCATGCTCCTCGAGTATTACTTCATTACAACCTTGAGATGCAAAGATCTCATCAAAGCAAAGTGTCTTATCAAAGATCATATCAAAAGCAATCATAGATGTATAGAAGTGTGTACCACCTGAAATTTGCTTCTGTTCCTCATGAAATGTGAGCCTCATTGACTCGACCTTGTCCTTTGAGAATCTCCATGGAAGCTCTATTAAGAAGACTCCTCCTCAAGCTTTAGCCAATCTTTATCACCTTGGATTGTAGGTAGATATGGAGATCCTACCATCATCCTCTTGATTGAGATTAGATTCTCCTCATTCCTTATTTGCAGAAGAATGTAAACAAAGCAAATGGATTTGAATATCCCACAATCAACTTTTGATAAGAGATACATCCTAGCATCACCATATGATACAAGAGACAAGAGATGTGCATTTGAATGAATGATTTCCTCCTTTGCCATAATCTCCTTTTTAATGAAAACATTAGCATCTAATTTAAACAATCTTCCTTGCTTAAATCATCATGCTATGCATACATCATTCTTCAATATGGAACAAACTCCATGCTTGAAGTGAACATCTAATCCATTATCCACTAGTTGTCCAACACTTAGTAAATTCCTAGTGATTGATTGAACATAAAGCACATTTTTAGATCTATCCTTTTAGTAGATCCAAGACATAAGAAAATGGTACCAATACCATCTATTCTACATTCTTGATTACTTGATGTAAAGATAAACTTTCTAGCATCACTATAAGAGTGTAGAGTTGAGTAAGAATCCCTTTGAAATGTCATGTGGGAGCCTACCCCAATATCAATCCACCATGCCTCACTAGAATCTCTCTTTCTTGTTGATGTGGATGTAGATGCCATCAAAGATGAGATTTTCTCATCTTCCTCCTCTTCATGTGCAAGGTTCCCTTGTTGGCTCTCTTCTTGTGCCCTTTGCTTCTTGTAGCATTCAGATGCTATATGCCCCTTTTTCCCACAAAAGAAGCATTTGAGTTTGTATTTGTCTCTCTTCAATGAACCTGATGCTTGATCCTCCACCTTGGCCTCCTTGCCTTGGATCTTCATGGATGCATTGGTCTTCTTATTTCCTTTTAATGAGAAGTTGGCCTTCTCATCTCCATCTTGTAAAGATAAGGAACTCATCCTAGTCTTTACGTGTAGAACTCTACTTTCCTCAGCCACAAGCACACTATGTAGCTTGTGAATAGAAGGTAGGCTCTCTTGAATGGCAAAACTGTTGACTGATTCTGACGAATCCCCAAGATACTCGGACAGAGCAACTCAAGAGCACCTCTCACCTTAGACCGAGGAGGTCTCTAAGAAGACGAGACTAATGAAGACTAAGAGCCGAGTATGAGAGCCGAGAAATACTAGCTAGGAAAGACAAGTAAGAACTGTGTAATCCTCATGGTGAATCCTGGAAGATGGAATGACCATGTAGGAACTAGTATTTCTTAGCAAATGCAATAAATGCAAGTAGACCGACCCCTCTTAAAGAAAGTAGAGTGAGCCACCTTTTGATGGTGACCTCTGAGGAGCAATATTCCACTTGTAATTTGTGAAATGTGGAAATTCCACTAGGATGCCACTTAAGGAGCTCTCTTGCTTATTTAAGAGACTCCCTCTTTGTGAAGAGGAGCTTTTTGCATTATATCTACTCCATGCTTAATAAGAAGATTTCCCATGAGTTTGATGCTACACTAAGTTCCTTGATCATGATGGTTTTCTTGAGTGATGCCCCTATGATCATGCCCTTCCATTCAAATTGTGTGTGATTTAGAGTGGATTGTTTTCTTGCTTTCCTAGTTGTGGATTAGATTTCATGTTTTCTTGTGGATTAATGTAGGAGCCAGCATTCAAGTAAACTAAATAGGCTAGAAATGTGGCATAAATCTTGCATATTCTCTAACATTCTAGTTCTTGATGTTCTTGGGATGTCCAAGAATCAAAAGGCTGGTTAGTTTCTTGATTCTTGGACTTCTAACATGCTGTAGATTAGTTTTTGTTTCTTGTTTTGTCAATTTATGCAAGTAAGGTAGTGTAGGATCTGATTTTAGTCCATTTTGCAATGATCCATTTTAGCATTCTATTTTTAAGTGCCATAGTAATGCCCAATCATGTTTCAAGAAGAGCTGTTTTTGGGCATTCTTGGTGTGCTTGCATGGTAGAATGATTGCAAGTGATTTCAAGAGTGTTCAAAAACTAAGTATCCGTGACAGGTTGAACCATACTACAACCCCGAGAATCTGCATCTACTGCCTGATCTGGGCATTGAACCAAATAGACATGATCAAGAACATGCCCAGCTAACAACCAGAATGGAGGTAGCATAAGCTATAATAAGAAGCAAACAAGCAGAACTAGTAGACAGACAATAGAGCCAGTCAACAAAAATTTTGGACCAAATTGGATTATTCATCTCCAAGTCCATTTAGGATTACTTGAACAAGTTCATTATCATGAATCTGGTCACCAATAGAAGCTAACTCTTTGTTTAGTGACTTAATTCTAAGCACATATTCTTGTGCACTCTCATCACTTTCTCTCATGCTTTGCAAAATCAAATTTCTTAGCATAAGAACTCTTGAAGTATTTTTGGATTCATAGATACTCTTCAACGAATCCCAAGCCTCTTTTGATGAGGCACAAGAAGCCACCTCTTTTAAGAGGTCATTGCCTACATTCATCTTTAGACAATGTCGGGCCAATCTAGCCCTCTTATTGTATTTCAATTGTTCTTGGGCTGCTTGAGGCTCTTCCTCAACTCCAAGAACAATGTCATAGAGGTCATAGATCACAAATAGTGATTCCATCCTCACTTTCCAAATGGAATAGTTTGTGGAAGTTAGCCTCTCACTAGATTCTAGCAAAAAATCCACCAATGGATGACATTATGAAATTTCACACACATAAGATCTGAACAAATCAGCCTTAAAGATCTGATCTAATGCTTCAAAATGAATTTCTTCGCATTCAATGGATTGAATCTAGATCCAGACAATGCTCCAAAAATCATGAATTTTGGACTAGTTTGCACATTTTTGGACCAAAAACACTAAAGGAAGTTGATTTGAAGGTTGTTGTATGGTTTCACACGTGTGGACAATACACGTACAGCCCACAAAATTGATCTTGACCAAAAATATTGAAGGTACCACTCCTTGAACTCGCCCACTCCAGTAAAGTTCAAAAACAACACATTGTCAATGATTTTCACAAGATTTATTAATCATAAGGTCACTCCTGTATTTGGCTCTGATACCATGTCAATTTTTTAGAAAAAAAGGACAACTTTGATTGTACAAAACAATCATTAAGTGTTATTGATATCTTAATCCAATGATCTATCAAATTCTATGACTTAGATCTTGATCTAGATGCATTACACTATGATCTTAGCAAGAGCAATGGATCAATTCATTAAAAAACATGAAGAGCGGCCTCACACATGTGGAGGATAGCACCAATACAGCTATAAACAGAGAGTAAAGTACTTAAGAATACAAAAGCATTCCACTCATCAAAACTCAAGACAAATGTGAAAATTACAAGGAAAACTAGAATTTGCCAATTTCACATCAATTTTTCATTGATTTAGTTGATCTCTTTATAGATCAAATACATCCAGTAGCTGTGTACTGTCCAGCAAGCCTTCACACATGTGAAGAGTGCCTAGTCATCTATATCCACCAATAGGAGCCAAATATGCCCATTATCCAAGGTCGACTTATCACACTAGCTAGAAACCAAAAGCTAGTCTCCACAAAAATAGGATCTAGTGGAATATGTTCATCTAAACAAGTACATCCTTATCCACGTGTGTGAATAGCATCTTGACATGTGGGAGCATTTACTTATTCACATGGAAGTGCAAACTATTTACAAGGATATTGTCCAAAATGACTTTTTCTTATATTCTAGTCAAAAGTCAAGTTCACACTTGTGTAGATCTATCTAAAATGAATCTAACTTTGTACAAGTACTTTTTTTACTTTCTTTTACACGTGGGAATAGGCTCCACACATGTGAGATCTCACTATGAACATTGGTGGTCATATGTCGTCCAACTCAATACAAGATCACAACATATATTTGAAGACAAAGATATTGCATTAGATATGTCAAATGACTTGCACGAGGAACTAAAAATTGAGCTAGAACCCTTGATCGAGCCAGAAATCCAAGTTCCATTTGATGTTGAATCACTGAAAAGAAATCGCCAATGAAAATATGAACGTATAAAGGCAATCGCCAATGAGATTGCCACATTTTGATGAAGAATGGCCAGAGGAAGAAAGTGATGATGAAGATAATCATAGCTCTTGTACCCATAGGTGGATAAATTTACGATTGCTCTTAGAATTAGATTCAAATGAGTGTATGGACTTAGATGATGATGAGAATGAGACACTATGTGATGAGAATATCGACTCACAATTCAAATGTTACTACAAAGACTACTTGCACCAGTATCACAAATATTGTATGCACACCATTGGCATGACCTCAAGTTTCAACTTTGAGTATTCAAATATGTACTTTGCACCTAAATTGCACCCCCTTCTGGAACATTGCATTCCAATTGCGTTCTGGAACGCTACGTTCCGAAAAGCTGCATTCCAGAATGTAAGGGTCATGTGTTTTGGAAGGCTATGGATTTCGGAACCTGGTTAGTTTGATTGTGTTCGAAGTTTACTGAATGTTAGTTGATGGGTTGTATAAACGATGCATGTGCCAGCATACATTTGGCTGACTCGACCAGGGAACGGTTCTAACTCTTGGCTAAGTCGTTTGACTGAGGCAAATAGGGAGTGATAAATTGTCATTTTATGTCTTGGCTCTGGCTAAACTCCTTGAATTCGGTAGAGATATACTCTCCACCGTTGTTGGACCTCAGGGCTTTGATTGTTTTGCCAGTTTATTTCTCTGCACGCTCCTTAAAGATTTTGAAGCAATTGAATGCTTCTGATTTCTTCTTGAAGAAGTACACCATTGTCCTTCTAGAAAAATCATCAATAAAAGTGATGAAATGCTTTGCATCCTTCAGTGAAGGATTCTACATTGGGCCACAGATGTCTGTATGTACAACATCTAATAATCCTCTAGCAGTATGTTGATGGCTTGATCTAAATGGTTTCCTAGTCTGCTTACCGACTAAATAGTCTTGATAGACAGGTAATTCAACTTTCCTATCTGGATAGTCGAGATCAATAATGTTTAAACATATGTAATACAGAAGAATGATTCAAATGACCAAGTCTATAATGCCACAACAATTTTTATTGATTTGTACAGAAGTATTAAGTGCTTGACTAGAGTAATAAAAGCAATGACTTAATCTGTATAAGTATCCATGACTCTTTCTGAGTGGTAGGATCTTGCCCATCCTCTCGACTACTTTACATTGATCAAATTTGAATTCTACTTTATGTCCTAGATCTGTAATTCTGCTTATAGAGAGCAGATTTGTAGAAAGATTTAGTACATGTAGAACATTAGAAAGTAGTTTGGATTGATCATTTGTAAAGCTCAATCTTACTATACCTGTCAATGATTGATTCAGATTAGTGATAGAAATGCACTCAGTTTGATACTATGAGCACAAGACAATAGCCGAAAAAATAGCATGCTTAATAAGCTAACTTCGCTCTGTAAAAGCTATGATCTTATTACTCACAATTAGTCTATGGAAAGAATCGATGCATGAAAGCATCTAAATTGTCTATCTCAGATTGTGCTCTCTGGAGGAGATTGTGGCTGTTGTTGTCATTGTCGAAGTTGTTGCACAGTACATGAAGTGGGCGTGAGAAGTCTTCAACTATTCGTAAGTCGAGCGAGTCGCTGTCATGGCCAATTGAGTTGGAGAAGTCGATATGTCAGTTGAGTCGACAAGTTGGACTCCCCGATAAGTCAGCCAAGTCAGGTTTCCCCGATAAGTTGGCTTACTGTAATAAGTCAGGTGCCATTCTCTTGCATGTCTTCAATAATAGAGTATTTATGTATATTGTGCGACAATGCATGTAAAACTTGTAGCGACATGAATGGAACTAGATTACTATATGCTTTAGGAGAGTAGAGGAGATAATCCAACAAATGACACTGTAGAAGCCGATGAGGGAACACAAGACACCATTGAAATCAATCCTTATGCAACTAGAGTAAAGGGAGTGAGAAAATCCAGAGAGAGTGACTCCAAGGATGCTTCCTTGGCGCACTACATTGGACACTCCCTAGAGTAGTACATCCACTACATTAGCAAAAAGATAGTTCTAATGGAGATGAGGAGCTACTTAAGTGAAAATAATTGTCCAAACATATTGCACAGGTGGAGCTAGCAAAAAGATACAGTAAAATATACCGTGTTTTAAGAAGTGCAGTTGTAAATGATCTGAGCTCAAGCTTCGAGTCTAGGCTAGTGATTGGAGCGGCCACTAGCCCATTTTCCAAAGAATCTGATGCACATATTCTTGCATCAGAAATTTTAAAGCCTACACTATTTTCAAGTGAGAGGAAGACTATTATGTACCAAAAGTTCAATGAATAAAAAGTCTCTTTACAATTGTGTGTTTCAAAATTGGTGTTGTCTTCTATTTGTTCATTATGATTGAAATTATAAAAGCTTATTGTTTATAAACCTAAACTACCTAGAAAATCAATAAAGATGATGTCACGGAGGAGTGCAAGACCGGACCCTTTGACCTAGTAAAAACCAATATTTTTGCGTTCCTGTGTGATCACATAAGAGAGCAAAAATAGTGGTTTTGACCAGGTCAAAGGGTCCGGTCTTGCGCTCCTCTGTAATCATGCAGGAGCATGAAAATATTGGTTTTGACTAGGTCAAAGGGTCCAGTCTCACAGTCTTCTATGATCAAGCAAATGCGTAAAAATAGATGTGTCGACCAGGCCAGAGGGCCTACTATCACACTCCTCCATGATTAGCTTATAGAATTCATAATATAAATTTGCATCACACAAGTATGATAAATCTGCATTATGAAATATGCATCAAATGAATACAAAAAATTGGCACTTAGGGCTTCCATTATATATGAACACTGTACATTTGAAACAGAGTGGCATAGGGCCTTTTCCAATCTACAATTTCCTAATTCTCATAGGCAACATTAAGTCACGTGCCATGAGTGTCACTCACTTGGCATGTTGGACACAAAGGTAGACATCTTCGAATAGTATAGTGATGTGATTCTCAGTAGCCTCTTGTAGTGCGAATATAGCCTCACTCATGATCATGTAGTCCAGGACTAAATTTTCCATTATTTCTTTGATCACTCTAAAAAATGGTGTCCGAGGAAGTCAAAATTGGTATTGTTCTAGTATTTTGCAATTTTTTCCATAAATCTGGACTGGCATTGGTGCATTGTCATCTTGTTGGATGTTGCATCCTATCCATCCTCTTTTCAGTCCAAGGTGGCTGAATGAGAAGGAGATCCAGCAGCAGCAGTAGCAGGAGATCCACCACTAGAAGAAGCAACAGGAGATCCACCACTGGTAGCAGGTTGAGATCTAGCAACAGTAGTGGCACCGTTGAAATTAAGAAGATCTTTGATGGTTGTGGGCACTGCTATAGACTATTTATTAGTGTTATTGGCTATTTTATAAAATTTTACTTGCATTTTTTTCATCTATTTTATAGGAGTTGAATGCATGTATGTGTAAACATCTTATTCAACTTCTAATCCCCCACAAAATAGAGGTAGAAAATAGCCTACAGACTGTTGTGAATTAGCTATTACAGGCCTTCTTGAAACTGACTGTGTGAGAAAAAACTAAACTATTAACCAAGCCCTTAGAGGCTGTTCAGGGCCTCCTCTACCCTCTCACACCTCCTCCGCTAGCTGTGAACAGTCCAAACACAAAAAACACAACCTTCTACTTTTCCAAATCCCATGTTCTCAGATCTTGGATCTTGTATTTCCAGATCTAAGACATTTTGTTGCTTTCCCAACAAGATACTTTTCCAAGGTAAAAACATAAGGATTTCTTGATTGGATACAACTAAAGTTGGATTGAAAGACTAGATCTAGAGCCTCGAGAGAGTAAGAATGCTCATTGGGAGATCAAGGACTGTCAACAAGCCATACCCAATCCTGGAGACTTAAAAGTAGTTTGAGATGGCAACCAATAACTCGGAAGTACCCCACAATAATCTAGTACCACCTGTAACCCCAAGAGCTGAAGGAGTATTGAATCTATTGGCCTATGTTGTACCCTTACTAGAAGTAATCCCTTATAATTGACAAGCACCTAGATTTAACTTGCCCCAACATGATGGTACCACTGACCCAGTATGCTATCTTTAGATTTATGAGGAAGCTTGTGAGGATTATGAAGAAGGAACTCTTGAAGAGAAATTTTGACTATTTATATGACTCTCACTAATGCAGATTGAAAATGGTACTTTAACCTAGAGTGACATGAATATAATGAGTGAGAATCTCTTAAGGATTTATTCATGAAGTGATTCAAATCATTTGGATTCTTGGAGAGTCCATTTCTATTACCAAGTAAGATCAAGATGAGATAGGATGAGAGGGTACAAAACTACACTGTACACCTCAAGCGTCTTAAAATTGAATGCCCTACTCACTTAGCACCCGACTAGGTGGTGTTGATATGGTTTATGATTGGCCTCCTAAAATCAATCAAGCATGAATTGAGAACGCCAGTATCCTATGCGTATATCAGGAATGGGGACTAGGTGCGTTAAAGCCAAGAGGTTTTACTATAAAAGTTGTTAATCAAAGTTTGTATCAAACCCATGGGGATAGTGGAGAACATGCATGTGAAGGCCACTTATCTTCACTTTGTAGTAAACTTCACCATCTTGGACCTTCCAAAAGTCCCTTCATCATACCGACTCTCACTAGGACGACCACAATTGAAGATGGCCAAAGTACACCATGATTGGGGTACAGACTGAATCACATTGGAAAACCAGGTTCGAGCTGTGAGGATCGATCCAAATACCTAGACAATAAATTATGTTGGTCCACTAAGAAAGCAGCTTCTTCCACCACTAATTACACAATTGATCATGATGAGAAGATATGTCGCAAAACATTGGGAGTCCATCAAGACTTTGACATGGACATCATCAATTTCATCACATTTTGCAATATTTCCATATTTGGCATATTGAGGCCAAAACTTGTTTTAGACTTAGAGGTTGACTTTTCAAAGTTCATTAGTCTAAAATTCATTTGAATAAACACTTTTTGATCAACGTTAAGAGAGATACTATGCTATGGAAACCAATTCTCTGATACCAAAACAAATTGATTCGAACTGAAGAATAATTTGATATCACGAAAGATATCAAGTATAAGAGGTTGCATTCTGATAGAGTATTAGGCCTTGAAGAATCAACACTCTAATACCATGTTGGAAAGAGGTGTGTAAAAGATAGGTCAAAAAGAATTGAATAAAAAGAATTCGAATGACAAGAAAGAAAACTTATCATACGCAACGGAATAAACTATTTGTCTCTTTCTCTATGCATAACTACGCCTACCAATTTCGAATAAATCAATAGTGATAGAAATCACATTCAATATTATAGTAACTAGCTTTTAAATCATTAGTATTATAGTGATTACGTAGCCAAACATTTAGCATTGAATCATCAGACAAATTATCAATCGTGAAGAATTACAGAAATGCATACATTCTGAGACGATCCTGAATGCAATAAGAAGATGGTATTGATTTAGTATGAAATAAAACAGATGTAGATGAGTACAACAAGTTTGCAGATCAAAGCCGCATACTCTAAGCTATCTCTGAGCGACTAAATAAAAGTCTGAATTAAGCGCAATGCTAATAAGCAGTAAGCACAATAGCAATCTTTAATCAACTCTAAAGAAGTGCGCTAGAGTGCTCAAGAGTGTCCAAGCTTGTGGCTTGAGAGAGAGCTAACTATTCAATACTTGTTGATCTCTTGATCATTGATTATGCTCTAAGATCACCCCACATTTATACTAAGCAAATGCGACAATGTCCAATAGTAGGATAGCTAATTAGGTCGTCAAATGTGTCATCCAGTTGGCTATGATGTGTTGGCATCCATCCAGATAGTCTCCCAAAAATTTACTTGCTAAATGGTTAGAGCAAGTCTATAGCCTTTAAGACGAACAATAAATTGTCTTGCGAAAAATGCGAAAAATGCGAAGGTCTTTGCTTAAGTCATTTCCTTAATATTTGAGGCATCTGACATTTTGTGAAGAAATCGAAGTGTAAGAAAATCCTGAAAGATAAAAATCCCAAAAACGCCGACACTGTAAACAGTTTTTGAGTAGTTATGCAGATTGTGTAAAAACATGAAGAAATCTGCAGGTCTGGATAAAAGTTGGACGAAGATTAAAAATGTCAATTAGTCGATTAGTAGGAGAATAATCCAACATGTTAGAAATATGGCATCTCTCTCAACCCGGCCAAATGCTAGATATGGATAACCCATGGCATTGTGTTGGGCCATATCATAGTGCAATATGGAATTTCCATAGATCCTGAAAAGATTGGAGCAATAATTGAGATGTTCTTACCAAACATAGTACATGATATTTACACCTTCACGGAACATGCCAATTATTAGTAATGATTGATACTTATTGGCTTGTCTGATCTATCCATCCTAATCAAGAATTTTGTAATATGGGCTCTTGAATATTTTCTTGTTTATAAAACTCAAGAAACTCTTGGTGTTGCCATGACTTTGATTAGAATACACAAAAAGATGTAAATAGTGATACTATACACAATACAAAATAACATAATGACATAAATCTCAAATATTTGATTCATACTTTAAAGACATGAATAAACCAAACTAAATAAATTCACCTTTTTTGAATTAATTCAAAAATTAAATCATAAAATAAAATTTTTGTTGAGTAAACTTATAGAAAAATGAAATATAAAGTGGAATTTTATTTTAAAACTTCTTATACAACATTCTCTATTCTAGCATTACAGACCTCAAGCAAAGCTCTTTGAACAATGTCACTCGCAAATTGCCATTACAACTTTCCAAATAGAAAACGTTGTGTAGTCCAAAAAGAGTTGCATAGATAAATAAATCTCTATATATTTAAATAAAAATTCATTTTTCAAAGAATATTTTATCAAAAAGTTGTACGATGTATTGACTATGTCTGTAGAACATGCAAAACATGAAATCTTTTGAAACAAAAGATGGAAGAAAAAAAAACTATTTTTTAAGTCCTTATGATTTTTTTAAATTGATACATAGTGATCTGTGTGGCCCTATGAGTAGGTTCAACACTATATTTTATCACTTTTATCGATGACTATTCAAGACTCACCAGTATTATATTCATCAAGAAAATGTCTGAGGCATTGAATTGTTTCAAAGAATTCGAACAGTTTGTTGAGACACAGACTGGTCAAAACACAAGTTCATGCGCACAAACAGTGGGGCATAGTATCTGTCAGACGAAATGTCCTACTACTTATCATCATGCGGCATTCAAGGTCAGGGCACCACCAACTACACACCACATCAGAATGGAGTAGCCGAAAGGAAGAACCGAACATTAGTCAATGCAGCACAATCAATGGTGTCAAATGCTCAACTAGCCAAGAATTTTTGGGCTGAAGCAATTTCAACAGCTTGCTATTTGCAGAATTATTCAAGAAGCAGTCGACTCAAAGACTCTATTTAGAGCCTTTTATGGATACAAATCGAGTCTGCAGTACCTCCAAGTGTTTGGTTGTCATTGCTATGTGTAGATTTTGTCTGACCTAAGAAGGAAGCTCGATCCTGTTAGTTGCAAAAGTATTGAGATTTCATGTTGGCCTCAAAATTGCCAAATAAAACAATCAAACTAGTTGACATTTTTCACACTCCCTCTTCAACTAGTTTTAGCATAGATTTTGATAGTATACAAAGAGATGTTCTATGCTTCATCAACAAGTCTTTTCCCAATGCTTTGGTGAAGATATTAGCCACACACTCCCTTGATGAGACATGTTGAAGCTTTACTTCCTTTGCAATGACTTGTTTTCTCACAAAATAATAAGCCACTTCAATATACTTGCTCCTTGCATGAAAAATAGGATTGCTTGCCAATTTTTGGGCTGAAAGATTATCACATGAGATGATTGGACTCTCTAAAAAATCTAGCAAGTGAAGATCTATTACCATCTTTTTGATCCAAAGCATCTCCTTTGTGCATGAAGTAAGGTCTTTGTACTCAGCCTCACTAGAAGGTAATGAGATTGTTGCTTGTTTCTTCAACATCCATGAGATAGCTCCGTCACCTATAAAAATGGCATCTGCATGTATGGATCTTCTATCCATTTGATCTCCAACAAAGTCCAAATCTAAATTGTATCCTTCTTTAATATTTGACCATGATGGCTAAGACCAAAGCCACTGCTCGTGCCATAACCTCTATACAGCCTTCCCTTGTCCGAGTCCCCCCTGGTACTAGCCGTAGATGTGGCAGGAAGTAGGTCTAGTTGAAAAAGATCAAAATTTTCCAGAGATTAATTGAATTGTTGATCCCTAGAGCTCCTTTCGGTCGATCTGTTAGGAATCTGACCCTGCCACTTGGGCTTGATGATGGTTTTGCCGTAACAGCCATGCAGGCCTTATAGGGTGCTACAGAAGATTTTTTGTCGCAGTTTTTTGAGGTTTCATGTCTTCTGGTCGTGTATGGTAAGCATGTTATTATCATGTCTAAAGATTTCATTATTCTCAAATGACTTCGGGACCGATATTCAAGTCTTCATGTGGATAACACTAGCACCTCCAAAGACCTGCCTCTGGATAAATCTGACTTGCCAACTATCTCAAGGAGAAAAAGAAAGCAGACTGTTCCTAAGAAAGCTGGATTTTGTAGGCTAGCTGCTTCTCTTCCTCCTAAGATAATCCCTGCGAAGCAGATCGTTTTGTCCTTTGAATCAGATTCTGATTCAGAAGTAGAATCACCATCTCCTCCTCCTGTTATCCGTCCAGTTCCTCAGAAGGTTTCTTCACCAAAAAAAAAGGTGGAGATAACGCAAGAGGAGTTTGATAAGATAACTGAAAAATCTATTAATATTGTTGCAGCATCGAATTTAAAACTTGTACATAACTTTTTTGTTGGAATCCCATATGATCTCAATCATTTTTTTTATTTTGACGATTACAATCAATACGACATTTATTTAGGTAATAAAATTGATATGCTCAGAAATTATTTTGACTTTTTTCCTCCAAATTCAAATAGAAGTTATAGATTAGGTCCCAAATTTTGTACGAAGCTTAAAGATAAAACTTAAAAAATCATAGATGTGATTGCTGAAGCTGGCCAAAAAATTTTGTACCATAATATTAGTATGGATTCAAAGGAAATCGATTTTGTTGTCAATCCATTTTTCATGGGTGTTGTGAAGGCAAAAGAAACCAATTTTGAAAGGGCTGTATATTTCATCAATTGCAGTCCTATGGCCAAATTCTAATTGATTCCATATGAGAATAAGTAAGCTTTGTTATATGTTGTTGATTTTTTTAATTTTGATCATTATACTCATGTTAGAATTGATTCTAATTTTCATTTTGATTGTTGCAGTCTGCATTGGACCTCAACTGAAAATACACATAGAGAATTTGATTCTCTACTTCATGATGTCGTTCGTAAAATACTGACAATGGCAACTTCTATTGGGGAGATAACTATTAAATCTCTCAAGGTATATACTATTTATCGCTGATATGTATTTTTTTCTTAAATCTATCATCATAGCATGAATAAATTGTATGTCATAATACTAATATTTTTTGTTGAATATCTACAATGTGTACAGAAAAAGGATGCTTTTAGTTGTGATTGGTTCGTCTTGTACAATACAAAGCTCTTTTCAAGTGGTACAATCTACAAGTCGATGTAGATATTGCAAAGGCAAAATTTTGTTCATTTGTTATTCTATTGATTCCAATTTTTATTTCTTTAGTGTGATTGTTAGTTATTTACTCATTCATTTGGTTTGTGATGATAGTTCACTCTTGAGTCGTACAATTCCGACGATGTATGTAGATTGCAGCAAGAGAAACATTTGTACAGAATGGCATAAGTTTTGTGCCTGCGATTGAGGGTGTTGTAAAAAATCCTGCTCCTAACCTAACAGCCTTTCAGGTTGCTAAGGATGTAGAGCTTATTTTATACGATCAGAGAGGCATACAAGTCCTTCCTAATATAGAGGAAGGCGAAATTACAAGATAGGAGATTGTTGCCATCACAGCTCCTGATACTAATATAGAAAATAAAGATAAAATTACTGAATAGGATTTCAATTGTAAACGTGTATATATTATCATCCAGAAAAGTAGACAGAATCATACATGTAACTAACCCATTTATTTTATTGATATCAATATAGATTCTTACAATCAAGTTGTATCCATAGTACAATACTCGATTGCAATTTTTCTACATTGATAAAAAACAAGATTCTTGTTTTCATCTTGAGTAACGATGATGGACATGTATTTTCTAATAGTAAATCTTAGTGTTCTTCCATCAGTTGGATAATTTCTCCAATATCTCTGCATTTGATCTCTTTTACATACCTGCATAAATTTAACACAAAGTATGTTACATTTTGTATAGAGAGAATCACATTGAGGAGCACGACTTCCTTGATGGTGCCATTCGTTATGTGCCGGCCAAAATTTGAATAACTAAACTATGAATGTGAGAATATGTGTAGGCGAAAAGCAATGAATCTGAAAATATGTGTAGGCAAAAATTTAAAACACTGAACTATTTGGTGCTACGAGTTAACTCTAGTTAACCCTGTAAACCATGATTTGATAATGCAATTACATTAATGTTACATCGATTTTCTCACTCCAATCATGTCATATTCATTTTCAATACTTTTTGGCCTCTTTGGGCAGTGATGAGATGGAAGGACAGACCTCAACATCCAATAGCATTTCCACATGCTGCCCGACGAAACATTTATACATTCAAAAAGTTTTTATTTTATTTATATTTGTGAAAAGCTACGTTACGTAGAAGCCTAATATCAAGGTTTCTATTGGTCCACATGGCTATTGTTATGTCCATGACCAGTACATATAGGATACAATATACTCCTAGTCTTGGATACACGGTACTCCAGTAAATCAAGTTGTTAGTTATGTCACGTCATAATAGATGTGACCCGAAAGTAACTAATATCCTTGTGAGGCCCAAAACACACTAAATGGAGTTTAGACAAGGTATGAGACCGTGTATGCATGTGTAGAGTTATCAATAGCAATTCTATGAATAGGTGGTCCATGCTTAGGACTCTATTTTAGGTGAATCTATGTATAGGAAACTTAGGGTTATGCATGGCTATGTGCCCAGGTTGCTTTTGGCTCTATATAATGGGTCCAAACTCGTCCTACTCCTCATTGTGATCATGGATTCATTGCCAAAGTTTCACTCTACCTTCATGCTTCTTATTCCTTGGCTTGGGGGTGAAGCTTCTAGAGTTGATTGTTGCCTCTACTTGGTTGGGTGGTTGCTCCATACTGTGCTTTCCATTGTGTTTTATCTTGTAAGCAGGATTTTAGGGAGCTTCCCTTATAGTGGTATCAGAGCAAGGCTTACGAAGATTGGAGAACATGGAGAAGGGCTACCTTTCGTCGAAATTTTGGATTGGATCATTGGAATTCTCTTCCAAGGTGGATAGCAAGGGTGCAAGTGGGTGTACTATCCCAGTTTCAATTTGCATGTTGCTAAGATCCAGCTAAGATCCATTACTCTTGGGATTCTTTGTGGTTTTATGGAGAATTGTCCTTGAAAGCCAATTTGTGATGTATTTTGGAGCTTTTTCTTGTGTAAATCAAATCTTTGGTAGATCTGAATTTTTCAGCAAGTGAACTTTCAATCTAGGATTCATTAATGATGAAATTAATGATGCATGCCATTTCTCTCCAATGATTTATGATTCTAGGCCATGTTTTGGTCAAAATTGCTTGGTTTTTCATGCTTTTTGGCACAAAATAGATAGTAAGAACCAAAATCCAGCAAGATTAGATCAATTAGATGGTTGTACTTCTGTAAATTGGTTTGCATGTGTTAGAGAAAGAGTTGTATGTCATGAATTTCCACTTTATGGTGATGACAAAACCGGAAAATAGCCAAAAATCATCATTTTTACTTGTTCTTTCATAAAGTTGGATAGTAGGTGGCTGTAAAACACCATGTAGAGCTTATAAAGTGGTGGCACAAAGTCTTTTGAAGCTTTCTCTGAATTTAGAACCAAGAATTCTAGTAATTGAACTTGTAGGAAGTCAAAAAGCTCAAAAATTGACCATTTTTGGTGATTCTGGGGGGATGGATCTCTCCAAATACATAAGGAGATCATTCTGGAACTAATTACAGCATGATTCGTATTTTGTTTTACCTTACCAACAAGCTATGAGACCTGTGAATTGATGGCCAGTGACTTATGCACCATCTCCATCAATTTTGAAGCTATCTTGATTTCTACAAATCAAGAAATCTTCGTTCTCAGCCTATACTGCATCTTAGAATCAGTATGAATGCTTCATGGAAGTCTAATTGGTTGTCTAAGATTGTTGGTAGCATGAATTCTGGGCTAGGATGGGTGTTTCCACGTTTTTGCATGATTCCTTCTTGTGGAAGTGCGCCCTACTACAGAGATCTGGTAGCTTTGATCTCGCACGTGTGAATCCTAGGTGGCAGGCTGACATGGCAGGAATCTTGCTCACTTGGTCTCCCTCTGTACTGAACTTTACAACACCCAATTTGGTGTCCTATAGCCAAAGTTATGATCATCTGAAGTTTTGCAATTTTGTGAGTAAAATTGGCAAAATTTGGAATTGTTATGAGTGCATGCCAGTCATTTCCCTAATTTGTAGTATTGGTTTTGCATGGACTAGTTGCATGCTGATTTTCAGAGTGATTCTAACATGCATGAGGGATTTACAATCGATTTGAGTGGTCATACGCATGTGGTCTGACAGTTTGGGTCACAAATCAGTGTTAATGGTTGACAAACTTCTGTAAAACTGAAGTTTACATAAAAAATTCCGTAATGACGTTTATGACTAATGTAGTGTGCTTTGCATGCTAGTTTGACATTGGGTTAGTAACATTAGGAATCGGACAGTGTTTTGATTTTTTCGACTTCGATTGCCTTTTGTACTAACAGTATTTTCGTCAGAATTTTCGAATTCATAAATAAAGCAAAAATTAAGTTTTCCGAAAAAATCAAAATTTCGATCATTTTTTCGTTATCTATGAAATCAGTTTAGATTAGTGAATTGATTAAACTGAGTTTATCAGTTAGAATTGATCACAATGTTTTTACTAAGTCTAAATTATTTTCCAATGATAGATAAGTTAAAATTGACAGAAGGAATCGCAATGAATTGTCGACAATTTTCACTTGTTTTTTTTAACTTTTGGAGTTGGGAACTCCCAGATTGAAAGTTAAAATTTGAAATTTTTGTTGAATTTCAATTTGGTAAAAATTTGAAATCAGTTACTTGTCTGATAGTTTTCTAATCGATGTTGATCGCTAAAAATCAGTCAAGTGGATGTTTGTGCAAGATACTCATTAAATAAAAGTCGTCGAACAATATGAAATGACCAGATTGAATGAGTGGCAATAGTATTCTTTATCTAGACAGTAAATCTGACTGAATACAGATCAAGAGTTACTGAAATCCTATTGGTGGGATTTCCATTCATGTAAAATCATATTCTGTGTTTGAATAGGTTTTGTGAATATTAATGGAGTAATGCCAAACCAGGCAATAAAAAAAAAATAGTCCAATTTTATGGGAAAATTTATCGCTTAGTGTACTTTTCAAACCTGAGTTGTACTCCAATGCAGAGATTATCTCTGAGTATTTGTTTGATATGAAAGTTAGACTAAGGATAATGATTTTCTCGGTTAATATTGAAAGTTGAAGGAACTGTAATTCTTTCTTGTTTAGAGAGCTTCTAAGGATAGAAGCAGTTTAAGGAGGAAAGAATATTATGTCCATGACCAGTACATAGGATACAATATACTCCTAGTCTTGGATACACGGTACTCCAGTAAATCAAGCTGTTAGTTATGCCACGTCATACTAGATGTGACCCAAAAGTAACTAATATCCTTGTGAGGCCCAAAACACACTAAATGGAGTTTAGACAAGGTATGAGACAGTGTATGCATGTGTAGAGTTATTAATAGCAATTCTTTGAATAGGTGGTTCATGCTTAGGACTCTATTCTAGGTAAATTTATGTATAGGGAACTTAGGGCTATGCATGGCTATGTGCCCAGGTTGCTTTGGCTCTATATAATGGGTCCAAACTCGCCCTACTCCTCATTGTGGTCATGGATTCATTGCCAGGGTTTCACTCTACCTTCATGTTTCTTATTCCTTGGCTTGGGGGTGAAGCTTCTAGAGTTGATTTGTTGCTTCTACTTGGTTGGGTGGTTGCTCCAAAGTGTGTTTTATCTTGTAAGCAGGATCTTAGGGAGCTTCTCTTTTAGCCACAAAAATAAGAAAAAAAATAAAAAGACATCTTTTTCATAGGTCCTCGTCGGGCTCTAAGTTTCTCTAATGTGACCCGAGATGTACCTCAATACTCTCTTGCCTAGATTCCAAAGCTCCACACTAGGATCTTGCATTAATTGACTTAATCTACCAGCACAATAGATAAAATCAAGTCTTGTGATGGTTAGATAATGAGTGAACCAACTAGCTTCCTATAGAGAGTAATGTTCTCAAAGGATCTTTCATTACCTCTCATAGTGAGCTTTACATTTGACTCCATAGGTGTATGACAAGGCTTAGCATCTACCATATGAAATATTTTTAGAATAGAATTAGCATACTTCTCTTGACAAATGAAAGTAGATTGAGAAGTTCTAAATACCTCTATTCCCAAGATATAATGCAAAGACCAAGGTCAAGCACATCAAACTCCTTTTTGTGTGCAATCTTGACTTGATTGTTGCCTCCACTTAAAATGATATCATCCACATAGATTAAAAGAATAGTAACATCATTTCAAATCTATAATAAAGTGAATGATCATACTCACTCATTATGAAGTTTTGAGAAGGTAGAAATGTGTTAAGCTTAGCATACCAACTCCTTGGTGCTTGCTTAAGTCCATACAAACTCTTTTGTAAAAAACACACATAATCAAGCTTGCCATGTGAAATGTTAGCCCTCGGGTTGATCCATAAACACCTCCTCATCAATATCTCCATTCAATAATGCATTAGTGATGTTCAATTGTCATAGATCCCATCCAAAAAGTGTTGCAAGAGATATGATGACCCGAATGTTTACCATCTTTTCCATGGGTGCAAAGGTCTCATCATAGTCAATACCATGTTCTTGAGCATATCCTTTTGCCACCAACCTTGCCTTGTACTTGTTTATTGATCCATCTTGGTTTGTCTTAACTTTGAAGATCCACTTGTATCCAATAGCCTTCTTGTCCTTTGGAAGTTCCACCAATCTCCATGTGTTGTTCTTCATAATTGCTTGATACTCAAAATCCAGTGCTTGAATCCACTCCTCTTTTTGCCTTCCTTCATCTACACATGTAGGTTCATCAAAAGAGGCTAGGAAA
The DNA here is from genome assembly GCA_029204225.1 of Diphasiastrum complanatum. Classification (NCBI taxonomy): domain Eukaryota; kingdom Viridiplantae; phylum Streptophyta; class Lycopodiopsida; order Lycopodiales; family Lycopodiaceae; genus Diphasiastrum; species Diphasiastrum complanatum. Next base: position 6,171,299 of record CM055101.1, read on the forward strand.
GCATAGTTTGTACCACCAACAACTTGCTTACACTTTTCATCATAAGTGAGCCTCAAAGGTTGTTGTCTTTGCCTTGATGTCCTCCTTGGCTTTTGACTTGAAGAAGGTGCTTCACCATCAACATCCAAAGTATGATCAATAAAGTTATCTACATCAAGAATGCTAGATTCAATATCCACACCACTGTTGGAGTTAATCTTCACTCCTAATTCATCTCCTGAGTACTATATAAATATTCTCTCTCTATAGCAACAACAGTCTTATTCACATAAGGCGAACAGTCTATGCACACATCGACTTTGAAGTAGAGCAGAATCAACTCGAATTCATCGACATCGACTTCACCGAATCGACCGAAGTCTATCGACATCCCAACTTCGAATCCATCGACATCTTCCCAAGTCTACTCGACTCATTCAACACCTTTGACAATTTTGACTATCACTAGTCAAAATGGAGCTCATCGTCTGCTCTGTACACTGTAGACTACATCACCATTCACTATGCACTAATTGCATCACTTCACGACTCTTACCAGCACAGTTGTAATCTTCATGACTACTACAACTAATGTGTATATACATATAGTAAATCAATAATAGAAAAGACAATTAATGGACAATCCATATACTCAATAGATGAGTCAAACATCAATGGTAGCATGAATCATAATTCCTCCATGAACTCCTTTGTATCAGACTATCTGATTTTATAGAATCAGAGATCCTTAGAGAGAGTGAAAGTAATTCAAGAAGAAGACATATTATTCAATCTGTAACTAGCGTAGTAAGATCACAACACATAGTGTGCTATTATTGTGAACCATTCTTGGATACAAGATCGTGATCTGATCGTTGAATTTACAACAGCTTAACGCAGATTCTCTATTTTCTTTATATGTGTCTGCATTGACGATTGCTTTCTGATGCTAGAATATTCAAGTGAAGATTCTTCTAACAGATGATTCTAGTAAAGATTCTTCTAACGATTACAGGATGTCCGTGTGAACTATGGTGGGACTGTATCATTCAATTCGAATATGGAAGAATCAAAACTCAAAAAGAGGATTTTTCCATTGCTCCACTAACAACACATTCAAAAGTTAAAGAGAGTGCATAAACTCTTTCAAATGAGCTAGCAGGGAAAGTTGGTTTCTCCTCATCGAGTTGGTATGAAGAAAGTTCAACCTTTGATCTTATAACAAATGTCAAAAGTGCCCAATGAATGTCGCATGTTATCATGTCCGAACTACATCAAGGAATGTTGACGAACAACCAAGAAGGAATTCCAGAATCCAAATTCACTGGGAATGCCAATATCAGAAGGTCAACTAGTTGCAGATCGGCCAATGAGCAAAAACAAAGCCCTGCGCCTCCCCAACAAATCTTACGGAGAAGAAAATAAAAGAATGGCCAAGTCGGCATAAGAATCAGATCTATCAGTGATATAACGTCAGACACCCTTAGAAGGTGCACTGTACTCATAAGCCAAAGGCGCGAGAAGTAGAAATAGATCTAAATACCAATGGGCCGAAATAAGAGAGGACTCAAGTGGTTCTAAAATGCATTTTTGGCTCTTAACTTTTTATAATAGTCAAGTTGTTATGGCACATGGCTTTGGGTGAGCCAAAAACCCTAACCCTAACTTTGTCTATAAGTAGGAATCTGACACCTATTTGTACTCACTTTTCACTTGTATGATTAGCGATTGAGAGAGAGAGAAGAAAGCCTCCTCCTCCATTTTTCTACTTTTGTAAAGTCCTCCTATTTTGACATTGTATGCCTTCTTGTGGATGTTTGAATACCTGATTGACATTTTCTTATCACGCTATCACAATAAGATTGATCATTAGCTCAAGCTTTCATTCCCTTAATCCACAAAATCACACAATAGTAAAAGAGGAGTTAAAAATCACTTTTGAAGAGATCATTAAGGTCCATAGGTAGGCTCCATTTCCATTGCTCCCCTCCCTTGAGAAGATAAGTCTCATGAGGAGAAGATTTAGAGATCAAAGAGCCTAAATAGCCCAAGAAAGCTAAGATCCAAGAAGAGGATCTCCACCATACCAAAATCCCAAAAAGAACCAAAGAGAAAGTCAAGCATCTCACCCCTCTTCTAAGCCATTCCACATCTAGATTAACATGCCAAGATTGACACCCTTGGTAGGCTTAGATTCCATCTAGATCCTTAGCTTAATCCCATTGGATCAAAGCCCATACTACAAGATGACTCACCCTGTTGGAGATCCAAATCCCGACCTTGCCCTCTTTATCACGTCGATTAGGGAGGCAAAGGGTCCAACATTTTTTTGGGGCCGTTGCCAGGGAGACGGTGCTAAGCCACTGATTAGATGGATTTTAGTTTGTTTTTGTTTGATTTTTCTTGCTTTTTTGACAGGTTTATTACTTGCATACTGGTCTTTTTTCACCTTTTTGCTCTTCTTTACTCGTTGCTTCCCCAAAGATCTAGGTAGACTCCAGACACTATTCTGTGAGCTCGACGAGTTATAAAGTATAGCTCACCATCAGAGACATTACTCGCCATTTAGCTTATTACTCGCCAAACCCATTTTTTACACTTTTCCTTTGCCAAATTCACTTGCCATCGGAGATGAGTGATCAACAAGCTAAGAGGCATCTTTCTGGTAATCAACGAATTATAAAATTATTGCTCGTGTCCAGAGCCATTACTCAAAACTTTGAATTTTTTCGTCATTTTTTTTAATTCTCATCCTTTTCATTACTCGATGGTTATAACTCGCCATTAGTGTTTTATCCTTTTCTCTTCAAAATCTTTACTCGCCATCAGAGCCGAGGCCTATACACATACTGATCTGTCTTCCACGAGACAAACGAAATATAAAATTATTACTCGCCATCAGAGCCATTACTCACTAGTATTACTTGCCAACTGCTCTTCATTATTCACCACTTTCACAAAGCCTTTTGGCCATCATTTAGGGCAAGTAGACAGCTCGATGAATTATAATCCTATTACTTGCACTTGCTATTACTCGCCTATATAACTTGCCATCAGAGAAAAATCTAAATTTTTTCTAGATATTTTTACAATCGGAACCCATCTGTGTTTTTTTGTTTTCATTTTTTTCCATTGTCTTTTGGATTTGCATTTACATCGCTTCACATCTATCTAATTTTCATTTTGATCCCGATCTAATCTTGATTTCAGATCCTTAATCAGATCCAGCATCTGATCACCCAAATGCCAAAAAGATCTACAAAAATTATCTAAAAAAAAAAGAAATCAAAGAAGATAGAAAACAATCGAAAAACAAAATTAGCTAAAAATAGTCCTATTTTTCATTCTGTTGTATGCATCTGAGATCAGGTAGGAGATTATCCAATCTGGATCTCCTTGAATTAGAAGAATTTGTCAACGTATCGATCAAAATATTACCTGAACCCATTGACGCAGATCCATCCTCGATGGACAAGCCTAGGCCATTTGTGCCCCACATAGTCCGGAATTTTTCCAAGATTGACCTTATGAGGTTTGATGGCAAGGGAGATCCGTGACGATTTCTATAGATCTACACCCAAGCGTGTAGAGCCTACGGAGATGACAGCCCACAAGAAATGTTAAGATATTTCAATTTGTGTCTGACCGAAACTGCAAAAGATTGGTATTTCAATCTTGAGCAGAACAAATGAGACGATTGGAACATCTTACAAGCTGAGTTCATCACCGTATTTAAAACCACCCGCTTCCTTTTCGATCCATTCCTACAACTTGTATGAATCCGTATGGATAAGAAAAACGAATCCATGTGCGATTATATTGAATGGATCAAGAGATTGCATAATGGATACAACTCTAATAGCATCCCAGATCATAGTGTCCTGACATAGTTCATGGTAGGATCATCCAAAGGAATCAGACAACAATTGAAACAAAGAGACAAGTACATGTCTTTTCAAGCAATCTGCGTCGATGCCATCAAGAGAGTCGATGAGAATACTAGTTCGGGCTCTAATAAGTTTGACCAAGAACGAAGATGCAAAAAAGAACGAAGAGCCAAACGCAAGGATAAGCTTCATGATGTCACTTCTACCTCTATATCCAATAGCGCTGATACCATCATATCCACATTAGAGAGGATGCACACACAGAGCAATGAGCAGATTAAAAAGCTCGCTACCGACCTTACCACAGTTGTCGATCAGAAACTGAAAGGCATGCAACTAGGACCTAGCCACGCCTATCCAAGGAGAGAATCCACCTAGTGTCTACACTGTCAAGGCAACCACACCAAAAATGAGTTCTCACAATTGAGACAGAGGTTAGATCGACATGCTCGGTACTGTCATATTTTCCTATGAGCTCGTCAAAGGTTGGTAATCTTTCTCTTGATGTTATTTCTCTCACAAACATCTGATTCTATAATGTTGCACAATGCATTGTGCACCAGCTCCACATCACGTATGCGCTCACCAATAGAGTGCAGTTCATCCCTCATTGTCTTGATTCTGGTCATATAAGTCTGAATGTGCTCTCCTTGCTCCATGCGGGCACTATTCAGTTTTGACTTCAAAAACATGATTTTTGACGGATTTGACATCTCGAACTACTCCTTGAGCACATCCCATGTCTATCTGGGTGTAACAGCATCACAAATGTGGGTAATGATGTGATCCTTCACTAACAAGTTAATGAAGGTCAAAGCTTTCCTCACCTTCTTGTCGAACACTTTGATGTCCGCCTCATTTGGCGGTCTTCTCTCATCACCTATGACGACATCCCACACATCCTTTTCCATCAGTATGTTTTTCATTTTGAATTTCCACACTGCATAGTTGAAAATCCCGTCCAATTTGCTACTTTCACTCAAAATGGACTCTCCCATGTTTGCATCGCAAAACTGCTTGAAACTTCTACCGTAGGCTAAAAGCAGTATGCTGAAGCCAACTGTGATGTCAGAAGTAGAAAATAATGACTTGCACTTTTTCCCTTACCAGGCCACCTGCCACTTTTCTGCCAAATTGAAAGCCAAATCGGCGTCGCCTTCGGAAATACTCTGTCGTCAACTCCCAACTATGTGCCCAATGGAATGGTGAAATCACTTTTGGCACACTCCGAACACTTTCTCCACTGCAATCACTCTGTTTTGCGATACGGTACTTGCAGATACAGTCCGTGTGCCCTTCGTTTGGAGTCTGCCCTTCGTTTGGGTCAAAACGGATAAAGGAGGCAAAATTTAAGGGCTTTTTAAATTTTTAAAATATTTCTTCAGAGTGAAGAAACTTCAAACTTCACTAGTGAAGGGACCCAACTCCAACTTCAGAGTGAAAATTTTTAATGAAGTTGAAGGCCAGTTTACGTTTCAACTCCATTTAGCTTTGTTCGAGGCCCCCTTCAAAGTTCATCTAATGGCTATCCTCAATCCAATGGCCCACAATAGTTCTTGGAAACTCGATCTTTACCACATATCTATGTGAGTTAGATCCGATGGTTGTCCATGATCTGGCACGCTGAAACGCTTCCCTCTAGCTGCGAGACACCATTTTACACCAAGCTGATGGCCGAATTGGGCGCGCGTGACCCTCCTCGTGGGTCTGATTCTCCTTCACGAACTATGGCAGCTTTAATGATTATGACCGCCCCTTTGGATCGTTCCAGCGCTCTCTTTGCTTGATGGTTGTCCATGGCCAGCTGCCAGCCTTCAGCAGGGCGCCCACAATTGTCAATTTACAGCATCGAAATCTGTCCAAAATGAAGAGAAATCAACAACTTTGAGCTTCCAAACCCTAAGCTAGGGTTTCTCTTCGAAATACTAAACTTGGTTGGCTGTTTATAGCTCTCTGACTAGCCAATCCTCTTCCTCTAAAGTTGCCCTGCTGCTAGGAGTCTGATGCTTCAAACCATTTACAAAACGGTGTCCGTTTGAATGCACACCGACTGCAAACGCCAAGTAGCCTCCCTTTGGAATTTCAGAATTCCATTTGGCTAAGGTTCTGATTCAGTCGACAACTCTTGTCTCCGAATCCTCACACAGTCTCAAGCTCGACAAGCTTCTGTGTGCTAGAATTTGTGCACAAGTGCTTCACTTTTTGTCTACAACCCGTCGTAAACCCCGAACTCTCAGAAGAATCTTCTCCCGAAGCGACGACACTGTACTGTGTATACTCCCTGTACGGCTCTGATACCAACTTAGAATTTGCTTCAAACAGGAACATAGATCATGCTACATAGTAACATAGACTGAAAACACTCTCTACACCAAGCTCACATAGCATCTGTATTTCTCAAAATGAAATTACACTGTACATATAATTCTTCACTCAGGCAACCCATGCATGACCCAGGTTGCCGTTGACAGGACGCATGTCCCGTCGACTCGCCTCGTGGTGAGGCCAACTGATCCTTATCGACTGATAGGACCCACAGTACAGTAACACAATGTTTCTACTTTAATTCTAACTGTTATGCCCAGAGCGAAGAGAGAACCCTTAGAAGAAACCTCCCAATGAAGCCAATGTTTATGAAGGTCCAGCCCATACGAAAGAGATAGATTTGGCTGAGGCTGTCTTGCTTGGAATTACGCTGAGCTGAAGGGCATATCACCAAATGTAGTGGTTCACACCATTCCACTGGTTCATGGTGAAAAACCCATAGTTAGTTGGCCTTATAGGTCCAATCTGCACTTCGCCCAGCTGATCCAAGAAGAATTGAAGAAGCTTCTAGATGTAGGATTCATCTACGAGATGGAATAGACTCATTGGGTATCACCGATTGTGGTAGTACCTAAGAAAAATGGAAAACTTAGGGTAGAGATTGAGAGAGAGAGAAGAAATCCTCCTCCTCCATTTTCCTACTTTTGTGAAGTCCTCCTATTTTGACATTGTATGCTTTCTTGTGGATGTTTGAATGCTTGATTGACATTTCCTAATCATGCTATCACAATAAGATTGATAATTAGCTCATGGCTTTCATCCTCTTAATCCACAAAATCACACAATAGTAAAATAGGTGTTAAAAATCACTTTGGAAGAGATCATTAAGATCCATAGGTAGGTTCCATTTTTATTGCTCCCCTTGAGAAGATAAGCTTCATGAGGAGAAGATTTAGAGCTCAAAGAGCCTAAATAACCCAAGAAGGCTAAGAGCCAAGAAGAGGATCTCCACCATACTAAAAGCCCAAAAAGAACCAAAGAGAAAGACTTGTCGACTCAATCGATTATCATCGACCGTCACGACTATCCCGACTTTATCGACTCGGCAGCGACACGCTCGACTCCAAATAGTCGAAGCCTGCTCACGCCCACTTCCTATACTGTGAAACTACTTTGACAATGACAGTAGCAATCACGATCTATTCCAGACGGCATGACGACTCCATGCCACCTTCTTGTACACTCATCTGCATATTAATCATAAATCGTATATAGATAACAATTGTCATCTTATCAATATGCCAAATTAGAGACAGACACTATAAATGCTTTCGCGCATTTATTCTTGACATTGTTAAGAAGAAGCCTTTTTTTTTAGAGTACATTCTCTCTCTCTTGGAATGGGCAAGAGTGCTTGCAACCAACCCTCCAGAAGGAGTTGTTAGCTTTGTCGTGGTGGCGGTAAGCTATTGTGACAATTTGCTAAAAGCTTAGGTGTGATTGTTAGGTGAATGTGAGCATTAAAATAAGTTTCTTTTTTTAAATTCCTGATTCTTCTAAAATGCAAATTTATTTGTTGTATGTCTATTTAAAAGCCAACGTGAGGCAAAGCTTCTCATGATGTACAAATCCAGTTGTTGATTTTGTGAATGGTTTTGATAAATAGTCCATGAGTATAGCATGTGCAATGAATGGGTATCACTTCAAATATGCAATATAATTTCTATAGACTGTCAAGCATAAAAAAATCCCCAAGTCGTGTGTATGTTGTGAGATTTTGAGTGCAGCCCCAAAAAACCTCACCTTTAGGCTTTACATATGGGAGTGGTCCTAAGAATAGTTGGGTTGTCGCTTTTGGAGACCCGGCACGGCGACGTGTGACCCTCCTCATGCCTTCTCAAGAACGCCAGTCAATGGACCGGGCCCCAGCACATGCAAACGCGTCGTAACAAGCCCTGAATGGAAACCACTGGCAACACTAGGTAAACTTCCCAGAACCGGAGCGGAACCCTTGGCCTTGCCACGGGCGGCATCGGTGGGTCGTGTGGCGACGGGCTGAACCAGTTACTTTCTTCGGTCGAACGTTGCCGTGAATAACAAACCCCATATTATAGCAGGGTGGGGCCTCCCTCGCCTATTGACTAGATTTCGCCAGGTATAGCAACACAAAACCACCTTTCTTTAGAAATTAATAAAAAATAACACCCCAAAGCTAAATCTGTGTTCCCAGACCTAACTAGAGGGTTGGGCTAACCGGTTTACGAACCCCAGTTAGGTTCAGGTAGGGTTGCGCGAACCCATCTTCCACGCCAGTTGGCCTCAATCCCCGTCTTACGATGCTATATAAGGAACTGGAGTTAAAAGCTTGGTTACTCCCAGATCTCTCCTCTCTCTCTCTCTCTCTTTCTCTCTCTCTCTCTCTCTCGCTCTGCTCGCTCGCTCGCTCGCTCTCGCTCTCCTGTTTGTCGTCGACGGCAGAGAGTCGCTCCCTCTCTTCTCTTTGTTTGATGCTTCTCGCAACTCCTGGTCGTGGATGCATCGCGCTATTCTTAGATCTGTCTTTTGCGTTTTCCAATTTTGGGTTTCGTCTTTCTTTTTTACTTCCGTTTCCCTTTGCCTTTGAGCTTTTAGCCGCTTTCTTCTGAGATTTTGTTTCCGGCGTTGTACATGATCGATCACGTTCCTTTTGCAGCAAACTTTTCGGTTCTTGCCCTCTTTGATTTTGCTTTTTCTCGATTGTTGTTATTTGCGCTTCGTTATTGTGTCTCATTGAACTCTAATTGAGAGATTTTTTAGGAGTAATTTGTGGTAGGGAGTGGAAAGGGCTTACTGTCTGCGGCTGATTTGTGATTTGTCTTCTTCTCTGAGATCCGATCACTTTCAGTAAGCCAGCAAGCAGAAAAGATCAGATCAAGAGCGCTAGTGTGGTCTTCAGAGGCCACTGCTTCTAACTTAGATTTATTATTTGGGATTGACAATGGGAGAGACGCTGGCTCTTGAAGTTTCTGGAACCAGGGCTCAATTTGACCCTAGCGATGAAATGCAATTTCCTGCTCTTCACAGCAATGGCACGTCTGTCAATTCGATTCGGGATCATACTTCGGAAGAACCTATTCCGCCTTTGAAGAACAATCCTGAGCTCCAAGATAAGTTGTACGCAAGCGTAATGGAGATGCATGCAGTAGCGGTTCAGAAAGCAACAGGTTCCAATATAGAAGATCAATCAACTGTTTATCCACCAGACAGCGCTTCTTCTGAGGAAAAAGAAATAGGTTGTATTTCAGAAGAGCCCTTATTTGTGAATGGATTAGATTGCGCTGTTGAGGAGAAACAAATAGATGTACAGTTAGATGATGAGCCAGAAAAGCAGATAATGGAATTGACGGATTTACCAGCAGAAGATCCGGTTCCACAAGAGGAAGAAGTGCCTCTACAGAAGGAGAAAGCTGCAAGTCTACCATCTTCGGAATCCGTTGAGGTGGTCTTGAAGGAGGAAACCGCAGCGAGTCTGCCATCGACGTCAATGGAATCCTCCGACGAGTTATCCAGCCTCTCAAATGAGAAATCTAGTCCACCCGACGTATCTACCACTTCCGACGATGGCATTGGTATTGTTCCAGATCTAGATTTGGACGCCTCAGGGTGGACCAAGGTCACAGGGGATGGGTTGCTTGGCATACCACCTGCAACTGAACAAAGTGTTTCAGCTTCTGTTGCTCCTCCTGTTCGGACGCTCCATACGTTCTATATGGTTAGAATCCCTAGGCCTATAGACACTATGGACAGATCAGAGATCAAAATGGCCGAACTGAATTTGAAAGAGAGGACGGAGAAGAGAGATTTTCTCAATGCTGCGTTGCAAATGAAATGGGTAATGCTTAAACCTAATTGTGTGAATAGAGCAGCGCCACTTTCTGTTGATTGACTACAACCTCTTGCTTTAATGCATATTTTTTTTCTGAGTTGTTTGTGAATTGAATTTTACAGGCCAGTAAACATGAGGTCGTTGAGAGATTAAAGGCTGCACGAGAAAAGGAAAGAACTATTCGTGAAGCTTTGAGAGAAAAAAGGAAGGAAACTGATCCTCTGCATGCGGCTTTGAAGAAGGTTAAAGGGGCCAGTCGATATGCAAGAGAAAAAGGACAGGATTTATGCACTTCAGAGAAGGAACTCGATGATAGAGTAAGCTTTGGGACTACTCTTTTGAGCATATTTTTCTTAATTTTGTTCCCTAGCCTGGTGTTTTTACGTGTAGTGGTAGCTAGACGGCAATGAGCTAATTTTACAGTGCTTTCTTAGTCGCCTTAGTATAGTGTTAGCAGATCTACAAAAATTTCTCTTATCATTGCTATTTCAGATTTTTCATGGCTCAAATTTAGAGGCTACTGTTAGGCTTGAGGGGTTGCAAATCCGATCTTGCTCTTACTTTTGTTTTGTGTTTTGGACTCGGTTGGTGTAAATCGTTATTGATTGTTGTTGTCAATCGGGTCTCAAGTGCCCTTTGTGACTTCACTAGGGTTAGGATGACCTAATATGTTCAATGCGTGGTTGGGTGATGTTCAGATTGCATCAATGGAAAATAGAATGGCGCACAACAGCATTCCTCTTCAGGAAGAAAAGCAACTTATAAGAGAGATCCGGCAGCTAAACGCTTCAAGAGAGCAAGTACGCGCGAATGCTCCAGTACATGCTGAAGTTCAGGAAACTTTGGGTCAGAAAGACGACATTCAAGCTCGTCTTAAGGTTAGAAAGCCCGTTTTTAGTTTAGATGAATGAGTTGGAACTTAAACTTGCTAGCTCTGGACATCTTTTGACTGATGTATGCTGTGTTTTGCAGCCTCTAGCTGCGGAAGTTGATCTTTTGAGAAAAGATCAACAAGCAGCATTCTCAAAAATCGCCGTTATTGAAGAAGAATGCAATGTTTTGGATGAAGCTATCTCCCAGCTAATGAAAGAACGGGATGCCGCCACCAATGCTCGCCAGAAAGCATTTGTTTCTCGACAAATCCTTTATAATACAAAAAATTCCCGGGTGTGTTGATGATGCTTTCTACAACTTTGTGAAGTAAAAACTGGATGCTTGCTGTGTAATTCATAATTTTCATTTTGAACAATGCCATGTCGGAGTAGCTATAGCTCGTCATGCATAGTAGTTTGTCAGTCGATATAATTGGAGTAGACGTGTCAAATTTCTGGTGCTGAGCAATGTTTCCTTTTTTCATTCATCTCCATAAGAAAACCCACTGTCTCTATTTTGCAGAATGACCTTTTTTATCAGAACAGGGATGAAATTTTGATTGCTAAGCGGCACGCATCTCAAAACGATAAGAAAGCTGTAGAAGAGATTTGCAATGCCCAGGCATGTCTGAAAGCTAATATTGTGCTTGAAAGTTTGAAGTATGTCAAGTTTCTGATAGCGTGTTGTGTGTGCTCTTTTACGTTATTGTTTTTTTTAACCTGTCTGCTTATTATATATGTTGTACAGATGGAAAGAATTTTGTCTTTATGGATAGGCAATGCCGATTTTCGAGCAGAGTATGTAAAGAACAATGAAAGGAGTACACTGAAGCGCCTAGAAACCTTAGATGGTAGAGCACTTGGACCTGATGAGGAGCCTCCTCTGTTGATTAGCATGAATGAATCTGTTGCTGCTATGCCTGACAATCGGGTAGGTAGTGTCCCATCTGAGAAGGCACAGTTAGCCAACACGGACATTCCCAATGAGAAAGTAAGGGTGCAACAGGTTACGAATGAGTTGAAAGCTCCACCATTGGTCAAGTTAGCAAATGGAAAATTGCCTAGACAGAAAGCAGCTGAGCCCGAACCTACTCCAGTCGTTAGTGCCGTGGATGCTAACGATATTCCAGCTTTGCCTGCTTCAAAGTCTGAATCTATTAGCGAGGATGACAAAGTTAAAGAGGAGCTAGAGGCTGCACAGTTGAAGGAGAGAAGGCGTCAGCAGGAAATGGCCAAAGCAAAGGAAGCTGAGGAGAGGAAGAGAAGGCAAGCAGAGAGAACTCGTGCAAAAGCTTTAGCACGTGCTGAGAAAGAGGCAGAGCGTAAAGAAAAGGTGCCACTCTTGGTTTTGACTCTTGTTGTAATTTGATTAACGATGTTGCTTAAATCTTCCCTGCAGTTCCGCATAGCTATCTCCTCTATGTTCTGTTTATAGTTTCTCTTGGGAGATCTTGAAATGTTTCACCTTTCAAACGCTCTCTCTTTCATGAAGTGTGTTCAGTGTAGATATTTTTCTTTCGTGCAAGCCTTTGCTGTGGCCCAGTTCTTCACTTCTGAATTGATTAATTTATCAGGTTTCGGCAAAGTTCTTTTATACTAGTTTATGTAGAATGCAACAGAGGTAAGCATAATCAGTGCGATAGTTCCTCTTCAGGTGGTAGACCTTCTGTTCTCTGTGGAATTTCAATTTGTCTGTTAGGCTGAATCTATTATCTGGTTGTTATGATGCAGGACTTCTGAGTCGTTACCAGCATATTTACTGATTTCTTCTTTTTGTGCTCAATTTCGATGCTTTTCATAACTGGTGCTCCTTAAATTGCTATGTTCTTTGTTTTTGGTGGCCTGTCTTTGTTTGCTAAACATACTTATACGGAAAGTTTTTGGAGAATTCAGAAACTGTTGTTTGTGGATTTTTTATGAGGATGACCATGGGATCCTTGAAGCATTTCATGATTCCATTGTACTTTATTGTTTTAGAGTTGATTTTTTGTTCTCTTCTCCAGGAGAAAGAAAAAAGAGCACGTAAAAAGGCTGCATCCACAGCTGTTGCTGTAGGTAGCAGCGGGGACAAAAGAGTTGAAGAGGAGAGCATTACAGAAGCACAAGCTGGAAAAGTTGAAGCTTCTGTTGAAATAGCATCACCTTCTTCAGAAGACAAGGTTTCATCACGCCGTCGAAAAAAACCTGTTCCCCAAAGGTCTAGGGCTTCCAAAGCCCCTCTTGTGCATCTTTCTACCAAAAGGAGCACGTGGCCTTTTCAAATTTGGTTGCTGATTGCGGCAGCAGTTATTTTAATTTTTATAGCTTCTTTGCTGGTAAGTAGCAAATAGCCTGTTCTTTGTTTCCTTCTGCTACGTGCCATTCCTTGCACAAGTTTTAGTTGCTGTAGCTGGCAGCTGCACTTCATATGGATGATTTTAGAAGGCTCTATGGATGATTTTAGAAGACTCTATGGTACCTATTAGGATTTTCATAGGAGACCGTTTTGTAAAGTCTACTGGCAGAGTGAAGGATAAACAGAACTTTATCATTGCTCAAGGTTTCCTGCATTGACAGCTGAGATTTCTGGTTTCTTTACTACAATTACTTTGCATTTTTAAAATTCTGTGGATTGATAGTTTGCGGGGTTTATTATTTTTTATTGTCTGGTTTCCAAGAGAATTTTCAAAATTTGTCCATTTTACTTTCATGCACTGATGCTCTGTAACATTATTGGTGAGTGTATAGTCATTATGAAGCTGGTACTTAGACGCTAGGGGCATTCATAGTCTCCTCATGATCTTTAGGCTCTTGTCTGTATTGTTCTGTGCACGTTCCTTTGTGGAATAAGTTTTATTGAGGACATATGTGCATAGGAAACCATTTTCTGCCAAGTTATCTGTATTCTGAGTTAGCTGTGTTATCTGCTGGTGCCGAAATTTCTGGCTGTGTGAGTAATTAGAGGTTTGTGTTTCAAAAGTATGTTAGGCCTATGCATGTTGGCAAATGAAGTTTTCTAACCTGGAACGTCAGTCTTCATGGATGGTTTATTTTTCCATCTGCATAAAACTATTCTGGGCCATCTGTTCGTTTCAAAACTTGGTAGCTAATCAGAAGTATTTGTTTTCGAGTGAGAAATCACTTGGTTTCTGTTAGGTGATTTTTGACCATTTCGTCTTAAGCACTTTTATAAATTGTCTAATGCTTCGAGTTTGTTGACTTGTTGATAATTGGTGGAACAAGGAATTTGGTGTAATAATTTGCTTTTTCAACTTCAAACTTCCAGTCATTTTGATTTGGAATCAAAACTGTTTACGCATGCGCAATAGTTCTGGCCCTTCCTGTCCTTGGCTCTTCTTCCATTGGCAAATCTTGAAAAATTTGACTAATCATTGTCACAGACTTGTTTTTGATCATTATTGTTGTTAGAACTGCTTATATGGCTATGTTATAATACGTATTCTTGCCTGTTTGCAGTTGTATTTGCGGAGCAGTTGAGCAGTTGAGACTTTTTTAAGGTCGACATGACTGCAAGGAGTTCTTTTCTCTTGGCTTAATTTTGCCAGAGTTCCAATTTTGAAAATACAATCTATGTCAGTGCCAGGCATCTTTAATTCTACTTCTACAAATGCTATTCTTTTGGATCCTTGGTTTTCCATTTAGTTATTACACTTGCTTGCTCTCTGCCCAAGAGCTTGCATCCTCATTGAAGTTTTCCGTCTAATCCGAGTGTGTAACCTCTCGTTGGTAGGTGAACCACTAGCCTTTTGTGTTGCCATTATCCCTGCTCAAGAATTGGAACGTTGCAGGCGTAGTTGAGCACTGTAGGACTGAACCACATTTTGTGCTATTTTTCAGAAAATAAAGATTGAACCACCCCACAGGGCCATTTGAGTCTTTTGAGCACCATGGTTTTTTACAATGTCATCAAATCTATGCTTTTCAATGGCATGTTTCAAATGGTAAAAAATGGCTTTTTAAAAGCATTCAAGCTTAGCTATACATAGTTGGAAGTTCATCTGATGTTTGCAAAGTGAAGTTTCGAAATCAAGTATGATCAACGTAACAAACTTCTGTCTGGTGCAAGTTCATTTTTTGCTCCATGCCTGCCCACCGAAAAAAAAAACTGGTCATAGCAAAAGATATTCGAAGCAAAGCATACATCGAAATTATACTATCAAAATTGTAGATTGTTACTTTCTTTTATCAAAAGCACTATTTGTTGTGTTAGAATCTCATGAAGATACCATAGCTTCATAGATTGTTAGCATTTCATTAATGTATTCCTCACATTCTTATGTACTATGGAAGGAGCCAGTCACAGGCCATTTTGCTTGGTAAGGATTTCCAGAATTTTTTGGGCGATGCCCGAAGGGCCCGAGCCTAAAATATTTTGGCAAGCCGAACCAAGCAGAATGGCCTGTGCCCGGGCGGTTTCCATTGCGTAATGGGTACCAAACTTTTTCACATGTACATTACGAAGCATAATAGGCAGTTTGACCGACCACTATGAACGCTCCATGTGGCAGTCGTACAGACGCCATACGGACAGGCAGCAGAAAAGTGCAAAACCTGCGTTTGAAAAAAAGCACATATTTTTTGCTTTTTAATCTGTTTAAAAATGGGCATAAAATTCACAAGGTATACATTACGATCAAAATATTTGCTTTTTCTTTCAGTGTTGCAGTACTTTTACGGGGCTTGAGATACTCCCCTTTCTCTTGGCGGATTGGAAAAAGGAAGTATATCCTCATTTGTCATTGTTGTAGCATCTAACCAGCCATCCGTCAATGTTAAGAAGAGACTCACCAAACGCTGGATTTCTATGTTACATTGAACCATAGAATCATTGAACCGTGAGCGGTTCACCACGGTTTTGAGAACCGTACAGTGAACCGTATGGTTCTCAAATTTTTTTGGCCAGAACCATGGTGAACCGTGTAGTTATTAATTAATTAATTAATTTTTATTTTTTTTAGTTCATTTTTTATGAAACATTAATTAATTTATGATGAACCATACCACGGTTCATGAATCGTGGTACGGTTTACCCCACGGTTCTCAGACCTTGAGAACCGTGGGTACTATGCATTGAATACTCAGTATTGTTGAAACCAGGATTTTGTCTCATCAAAGATTTGCTTTAAACTAGATAATTAACGAGCTTGGAGTCCAAAGTATGAAAGGCATTTTCTGTAGCTCGCACATTATCCATTGAAATTGAAAACTTTGCAAGTAATGGACTTTTCAAAAGTAGGTACCTCATTTGTACAAATGAAAATAAATAATGTTCAAATTGTTTCTAGGTAGGAACTTGTGAACTAAATTTTTTATTTTAATGAATTCAACATGCATGTGAGTGAATATTATTATTTTATATGAGATATTAGAATTTGCATGTTTGTAGATGCACTAGGCATTTGACATCATTTCTTAGATGGGATCTTAGATTGTGCTTCGAAATAGATGCATAAAGTGTTTGTTAGCTTTGTTGCAATCGTAGTAAGCGATTGAGGTGATTTGCTTTAAGCTGAAATTTCTCTCTCAAGCAAGTTTGAGCACGAAAATGAGTTTTTTTTTTATAATTTTTTTAAAATGCAATTTTTATTTTTTTTATTATTAGCTTTGCCACAATAGCAATAAGATATTGTGATGATTTGCTAAAAGCTCAAGTATCACAACTAGGTGAGTTTGAGCATTAAAGCGAATTTCTTAATTTTTTGATTCTTTTGAAATACAATCTCTCTCTTATTTTAGTGATTTCAATGCATGTGTAAGACAGCTTCTCGTGATGTATCAAGCACCTCGTTTAATGATTTGAATGCCTTGCTGGCATAAGCAAAAGCTTTCACATAGTGACCATAAAATTAAAAATCATCTAGACATTCGTTTTTTCCAAAAGTTTGAATTTTTTTTGATAAAGTGCATTTGAACATTAAGTATAGAAATATTATCAAAAGTTTAAAGAGTTTCATTTGATTAATGTCTACAAATATGAAAAAAACATAAGATAATAATTTCTTTTGCATTTAAAAATTTGTTTTACTAAACAAATTCAATGTGAACTCTTTATACTAAGGTAGATGAGATCAAATACTGAGTTTTAGTAGCTGGGCAAGATCAAATAGGTTGCAAGAGTCTTTCTTTGCTAATTTTCGAATTTTATGTTCTGAGTTCGAATCCTTGATATTTTATAGAGATAACTTTGTCTGCTTAGTGCTAAAATAGGCTAGGTTAAATGGTGAAGTTTGGAGGCAAAAATGCCCTCTAGAACTCAAAAAACTTGGTTCTTTTTTCTCACACAGTCAGTTTTTGGAAGGCCCATAATAGCAGATTCACAACAGTTTGTAGGCTATTTTCTACCTGTATTTTGTGAGGGATTAGAAGCTGAATAAGATACCCACACATACATGCATTCAACTCCTACAAAATAGATGAAAAAACTGCAAGTAAAATTTTATAAAATAGCCAATAACACTAATAAACAGTTTATAGCAATATGGATTAGAAAATGAAAATAAAAACATGGACAAATATGCTAGCAAAAAGCATTTGGCTCCCCGATAATGGCGCCAATGTGATCTCCCCTTCCACAATTGTTTATGGGACAAGACATTTCAAATCTCAAAATACAGTGCTAGTCCCATTTTGGAAACTTGACTTTGACTTTTACATAACCTTTTAAGTCTAAGTTTTTAAACCTTGAGACTTGCCAAAATTGTTTTCTTGCTCCTAGTGACTAATGGCACCACAAGTTGGACTTACACTTGCAGGATGCCGAACTGGGGCCTAATGTTTCTAACTACTGATGGGCTCTTCAAGATGGGCTTATACACACAGGATGCCATACTTGGACCATTAATATAACAAAAATGGTTATTTTCAAAAGGCTTTCCCTTGTAAGGTGTTGCTTTCCCAAACTACTTTGGACTCCATTGAGATGCCCCTTAGTCCTTGTATTCCAACCCCCAAACTTTTTTCAGCCCAAAAAGAATTATTAGTCTTGAGAATGAAGGCAGTTTCCCATTTAGACTCCTTAAAGTGTCTTGAATAAGGATAACAAATCAAAAAAAGGCTTAAGTAGACTTAATAAGGCTAACTAGACTTTAAAATAGTTAGGTTTAGCTAAGACATGAGCCTTGCCTATAAATAGTCAATATACATTAGTTTTCAAAATCTATTGTCTTATTTAAAATTGAGTGACCCTAGAGTTTTGTTTCCTCTTGTGAATGCAAAGCCAATAGGTTCTTCCTCTCTTGGTCATACACTTGTTTGATTTGCCAATCAT
Organism: Diphasiastrum complanatum; assembly: GCA_029204225.1. Classification (NCBI taxonomy): domain Eukaryota; kingdom Viridiplantae; phylum Streptophyta; class Lycopodiopsida; order Lycopodiales; family Lycopodiaceae; genus Diphasiastrum; species Diphasiastrum complanatum. Next base: position 6,189,434 of record CM055101.1, read on the forward strand.
TGGAAGCCTTTAACTTTGGTAGACCATATCTTGTTTGTAATGTTCACTTATTGTGCTTGACATGGTGGGTTGCCACCTAATTAGCATCAAGACTCACTCTTTTACTTCATAATGACTTAATAAAGACAAAGTACAATACACAATATAATAAAAAGCAAGTTATGGCGATAGTACATGCCATGCATTGTAATCCATGTTGGTTTCACATTATATGAACCATGCATAAGAAGTTTATAAAACAAACTTGTGAGCTTGTCCACCTATGCATAAGTCTTTGTATTCATGTGTAAGAAAATATTAGACATAGGTCAAACTTAAGGTTGCTATTCATAGCATAAATTGAACATTGCACCTAAGAATTTTTGTTCATATTAACTTTGTTCATAATTTGGAGTTATGTGCTGGTTGCAAAAGTTCGAAGAGCGGTTATCGATCAACATGAAGTTGCAAAGATATGTAAACTTGTCTATAATCATATAGTAGGAAATAGCTGTGCCTACAATAACAAAAAAGAAATTTTAAACAAATTTCTTGCATAAAAATGAACATGAAAAGTGTCATGCTTACGAATGGGAAAAGCTTTCAAAGAAATATCAAGAATCTATAGTCTCCTTATTGGTCTTTTGAGCCAAATGGAATCTCCATCCTGGGTCAACCACTAGTATAGATATGGGGTGCATCATCACTTAAGCATATCTTATTCGCTTACAATCTCATAGGTATTGAATTGTATTCGTAATTTTTATAAAAACAATGGTCCCCACCTATATAGCCTTTGGCATAATTCCCCACAATATTTGACAATGCTATTTTCAACTTTTAAATGAGCATTGCAATATCTTCAACAATGATGTACTTTTGAAGGATCCACTAGTTTCATCCTTCAAATGATGTTCTTGTATAAAGTCAACAATATTCAAAGTGGTTAGTTGTCTATTGTTTTGTTTCTCCTATGTAACATGTTATGATAAAACATTTTCTTTTACCTCTATAAGTAAGCTAGACAAATAAGTGTTTATTGCCGTAAGTTTTTTATATTTATATTTAATACCTTTCAACTAATTAACAACTTCCCACTAGTATTTATATGTATATTTGACACCTTTTAAGCAATTAACAACAATTGCGACATGACAAGAGTTCTCAATTAGTTTGACTTTTCAATTTACTTCTGTCCAAAAACTACATGCGTGCCTGAGAGTAGATAAGTCCAGTTTCTCTGAACATGTGACTAGTACTGTCATTCTTAGTAGTTGTTATTTTCATTTTTACAACAGACATTCGTAAATGGCTAGTGAGTCGGGACACATGTCCCATAACAGGGTCGTTATGGAACTGATTCTACTAACCAACATTTGAAGTTTGCTCTTTGATCTTGACAATGAATAATCTTTGGTCTCCCATGTGTGTATATAACTTTTTAATTTTCAAGAATTAATTTGACAGTAAGTAGCCTCTTTTTCGGTTGAATAACATAATGAAAGGGTGAGAACAAGCTAGAAAGATTAAAATTAGTGGTCTAGTTCTATAACTGTGTAGAATGAAAGGGCAATAAATGAAGAAATTACTGAGTAATTATAAATTATTTTTATATTGGATGCTAGAAAGTAGATTTACATGCTAGAATACTTAGATTGTTTGGTTAGAGTACTACCAATAAAGTACTTGCTTAGTTACTTGCCAAAGTACTGCTTAAAGTGTTAATGGTACATTTCAGATTTCTAGTTCCTTCCAAAGACTTGATAAAGAGTGTTCTCAAAAGTATTTTAAAAAATCTCTTAAGTTGGTTAACAAGGGTATTCTAACAAGAAAACACCATTATTATTATGTCTTAAATACTTCCTTTTAACTTACCAAGATACTTGCTAAATTAATCACCTTAAACCTAAGCACTTACTAAAATACGTACTTACATACTCTTTTAATGTTCGAAGAGTATTTTAATACTTTTCATTTCTACTCACTTACTTACCGACTTAGGAGTGCCTTCAAGTGACTCTAAAACCCTAAGACCCTAAAACCCTTTTCAGTATTGTAACCCTAAAACCCTTTTCTTTATGGATTTTGCATTTCTCTCGCAAGATCAATGAGCACGTTTTCCTGATCCGATTGTGTTGTTGTGACTTTGCTGTGGATGAAACATCTACTCGTATATCGGCCCACTTTTGTTCTAGGTATGAGATCCATTCAATGCAGTTTTACAAACTGCCAATTTGTATGTTGTGAAGAGAAGTGTGCTTCTGGATCAATTTTGCAAATGTATCTACATTCAGAGCTACAAATTTTGCAAATGTTTATACATTCGGATGTTTCTGCATTCTGCAGAGGGTTATAATATTGTTGCGACCGTTTCTGTGTGCAGGGCTATAGATCAAAGGTGAAAGCTGAAAGGTGAATACATTCTAGCTCAAACGTGAACACATCGTAGCTCAAGTACCGCTAGCAGCCATTGTCTCTGCCACTGGTGAGAGAGCAAAGCAACCACACATTGTCTCTACCATTGATGAAAGAGCAAAGCAACCACACATTGCATGTATTTCTGGATTCGGATGTTTCTGCATTCTGCGCAGGGCTGTAATACTGCATTCTGCGTAGGGCTGTAATACTCTTGCGGCTGTTTCTACGTGCAGGGCTGTTGATCAAAGTTGAAAGGTGAACACATCGCAACTCAATTACTGCTAGCAGCCACTGGTGAGAGAGCAAAGCAACCACACATTGTGGCTGCTAAGAGAGCAAAGCAACCACACATTGCATGTATCCAAGACCAGTCTGCTTGTGCGAAGGCATCCTATACAAGTATTGAAACGTAGGGGTGAGGACGTGCTTTCTCACAAAGCACAGAATCTTCCGTTTGCAATATAAACTTTCCATTTATAAACCAGAATTTCGTGATGACTCACGACAACTGAACTACCATTCCTTGATACTAAAATGCCTAGCTATCAGGAAACAATGTTACAATGTTGAAAGCTTATGTCATTCAACTTTTCAAGGCAACAATTCGCAAAGAGTTTAAAGTACAAAGTCTATTTTAAATGCAAAACATGTGGCTTGCGAGTATATGCCTCTTGAATAAGAGTCATCATCTGCGGGAGAGTGAATGCATCATGACGTGACAATTTCTTTGCTTTTTCCTTGATCAGCTTGGTTTTGTACATCAGTGCGAGATCTCCTGCTTTCAGATCCTTTTTGTGTAATCGATGATCGTGCCATGCCTTTCTCTTCTGCCAACGCATGAACTGTCATCATTCTTGTTTCACACATTTTGTGCAATGCTTCATGACGTAGTTGTAAAGACTTATCATCATCTAACCGTTTTGTTGCTGCTATGCGTAAAGATGGTATTAAAAATTCAGTCGGCATGACAACATCTTGACCATAAACTATTTGAAAGGGTGTTTAATTTGTACTATTTTTGTAAGCGGCTCTGAATGTCCATAATGTTGCATGTAGTTTATGTTCCCAATCAGATTGACTCGCTTCAACTCTTTTTATCATAATAGTGCATTGGAAGATTCAGCTTGGCCATTTTCTCTGGGATAATAAGGAGTACTAAATCTGTGTATAACAAAAAAAATCTTCTAGTAAACACTTTATCGTTTGATTAACAAAGTGTGTACCCCGGTCATTGACAATCTCGATCGGACATCCAAATCTGATAATAATATTTTCATACAGAAACTTGGCCGTAGATTTCGCATTAGCAACTTTGACAGCTTTGGGTTCACCCACTTGGTCATATAATCAGTTGCTATGATAATGTATCGGGCTTGGATCCTCGCGTGGCAGGATAAATAGGACCAACATAATCCAGTCCCCATTTTTCAAATGGCGCTTGCGATAAAACCGGATGCAAGGGTCCGTAGTTCTGTCTAGTAGGCCGTCATGCTCGCTAGCAAACATCACATGTTTGAATATAATTTTTTGTGTTCTTATGAAGCGTAGGCCACCAACAACCTGATTGCAAAAGTTTGCGAACAGTAATATTTGTAGAGAAGTGTCATCCGCCCATGCCATCATGTGAAAACGTGATTAAATCTGGTATTTCATGCAGACAGTACACATCTCGTGGATGTACTTGATCTATAAAGAGATCAACCAAATCAATGAGAAGTTGATGTGACATTGGCAAATTCTAGTTTTCCTTGTATTTTCCACATTTGTCTTGAGTTTTCATGAGTGGAATGCTTTTGTATGCATAAGTATTTACTCTATGTTTACAGTCTGTACTGGCATTGTCCTCCACACGTGTGAGGCCACTTTACATGTTTTTTAATCATTTGATCCATTGCTCTTGCTAAGATCATAGTGTAATGCATCTAGCTCAACATCTAACTCATAGAATTTGATAGATCATTGCATTAAGCAATCAATAACTCTTAATGATTGTTTTGTACAATAAAAGTTGTCCTTTTTTTTTTTTTTCTAAAAATTGACAGTGGCAACATAAACGTGTCATATGAGTTCACATGTATTACTTTTGTCGAGTTGATTGCAAACGATCCGGACACATCCTTTCTAATCGTAGCATTGTTTCCACGATAGTTAACTTTGAACCATTTCACATCAAAGATGAAGTATTTTCCATTACTTCCATAGTCGACCTCATAAATATGTTGAAGTGTGCCGACATAGTTTAGGTCATCTGAAATGATGTTTGTGTCGTTTGCACTAGATTGACTCTCCTGTTGAAAGTTTGCTATTATGGCGCAATCAAATGTGTGTCTTTTGGTGTCAATGCCCTCAACACAAAAGTGATATCCGTATGCCCACATGGCATTGTATGTTTTGTACTGGCACAACATATCTGAACATTCAGCACAACATATCTTGAACATTTTAGGGTTTAGGATTTAGAACTAGAATAAAGAAATTCATCCTTTTCAAATTAAAACACTACTTACCTTCCATGAACAATTGCGAGCAAATTCCCACTTTTGTTCTGTCACGTGTTCACCATTTTTCATTGTTTTTTCGAGAGTATCATAAATCCATTCACGTGTGCATCGAGAATGTAATTGTTCTAATGGCTTGTCATTCTCATGCAAATGGTGAGTCATTGTCCTGTTCCTTCTCTTGTAAGAATATTTTTGTTTTTTCCATCTCAATGCCACACTTCTCTCCTTTTTGGCTTCTTCGTACTTCAAAATCCACTTGTCCATTCTTCCGCAATTGTATAAAATGAACGTGCCAATTTTTTCACGTAACGATGCAAACATTTTTCTTACGACTCCTTTTCCTTGAGATAATTCACCTTTAACATGTTCGTCCTCTTCAACACGCCATAACCTTGGCATGCTAGGGTGTATTTGTGAGAGATATTCTGTGGTGTAAAACAATGAGCCTTGAATAAGCTAACCTTCTACGATGCTACCTTTAGAACTTTCATAAAACGCTCAAGGTAGAACATCCATCTAGTATGCACTGGTCCAACAATGGAAATTTCATCAACCAAATGTACAAGTAGATGAACTTGTATATTTATGAAAGGAGTTGAAAAATCTCTTTCTAACAAGCACATAGTTTCAGTCATTTCATGGATATACAAGCATATGGATTAATTCATGGTTCATTTTTAACTTGTCATTCATTTTTGTTCTTTTTTACAGCATCACGACTTTGGACGCTATCCATCCAAGGCTGAGTATGAAATTGCATTTCACAATTCATACAGCAGTTTAGTGGCAAAGCTAGCTCTTCGGGCATCCACCCCATAGTGAATTATATTCATCATTGTGTCCATCAAATTTATTTATATGCAAATATCATCAGTAGATTGATCTCTGGTCAAAAATTACCAATGCCATATTTGTTGTTTGTGTTGATGCAAGCACGTGCAGCACAACTTCAGATGCAGAGTATAAGGCATCTACGGGTCATGCTGATGACCATTGTGTCTCTGACGAGGCGTAGTAGTGTAATATAGTGTAGTTTTTATTTTTTTTTGTTTTCAGATACATATATCATCGCGATGTATTGTACATGAGACAGAAAGTCTCACAACAATGCTTTTAAGCTCTTGAAGTTATCAAATGCATCTGATTTCTTCTTCAAGAAGTAGATCCACGTCTTACGTGACATATCATCAATAAAGGTCATAAAATATAAGGCTTTACCTAAGAACATGGTCCTCATAGGCCCGCATAAATCTGTGTGGATTAAATCCAGGATGTTCTTTGCTCTTGCAACACCCCCTTTATTGAACTTATCTCGATGCTGCTTCCCATATACACAAGATTCGCACATCGATTTCAAGTGATTTGCTATGGTAGGCAATCCTGTTACCATCTCCAATTTTCTAATCAAACTAAGGCTTCCCAAGTTCAAGTGACCAAGCCTCTTATGCCACAACTCAATTTGCGATGGAGTGGACGATACAAGTCCATGTTGCCCCTTAATTATAGCATTCAACCTGTACAATTTTGTATTGGACTCTCTTACTCCATTCGCAATAACTTTGAACTTTTGGTTCACATCCTTCACACAACAACGATCATGGGCGAATTCTACTTTCAACTTTTGATCAATAATGACTCCAACAGAAAGTAGATTTTTCTTCAAACCTGGTACGTAAAGTACCTCCCTGATCATCCTGCTTTTTCCATCAGGTAGTTGGATTGAAACGGTGCCTATCCCTTTGATCTTGCACACCTCACCATTTGCTTGTGAAACAGATGTTCCATTATCCAACATTTTCAAGCTACTGAACCAATTCTTGTTACCTGTCATGTGTCTTGTGGCTCCCGAGTCAATATACCATGCTTGATCATCTTGATTAGATGACAATGCAGATATGAAGATGCTAGAGTCTTCAATCTCACCCTCATCGACAAGGTTACCTGCTTGTTTTGGTTTTCCCTTGCCTTGTTCCGCCAGCAATTTGCGACATTCACTCTTCCAATGGCCCTTTTTACCACAATGGAAGCACTTGCCTTTCTTCTTGGTCTTATTGGAAGATCCCTCGTCCTCTTGAGACTTGGCAAATTGCTGCTTAGACTTCTTCTTGCCCTTGCCCTTGCCTTGTTTTTGGCGTGTCGCAAGTGCCTGATTGTCAGTATTTTGATGTGTAGCTTTCACCATTTCTCGCCGTTGCTCTTCCTGCATCAAGATTTCTGTGAGATCGTCAAAGGTTGGCAATCTTTCTCTTGATGCTATTCCGCTCACAAACATCTGATAGGGTTCTGCAATGCCGCACAATGCATTGTGCACCAGCTCCACATCACGTATGCGCTCACCAATAGAATGCAGTTCATCTCTCATTGTCTTGATTCTGGTCATGTACGTCTGAATGTGCTCTCCTTGCCCCATGCGGGCACTATTCAACTTTGACTTCAGAAACATGATTCTTCACGGATTTGACATCTCGAACTGCTCCTTTAGCACATCCCATGCCTGTCTGGGTGTAACACTATCACAAATGTGGGTAATGATGTGATCCTTCACTGACAAGTTAATGAAGGTCAAAGTTTTCCTCATCTTTTTGTCGAACACTTTGATATCCGCTTCATTTGGTGGCCTTCTCTCATCACCTGTGACGACTTCCCACACGTCTTTCTCCATCAATATGTTTTTTATTTTGAATTTCCACACTGCATAGTTGGAAATCCCGTCCAATTTGCTACTTTCACTCAAAATGGACTCTCCCATGTTTGCCATCGCAAAACTGCTTGAAACTTCTGCCATAGGCTAAAAACAGTATGTCGAGGCCAACAATGATGTCAGAAGTTGAAAATAATGACCTACACTTTTTCCCTTACCAGGCCACTCGCCGCTTTTCCACCAATTTGAAAGCCAAATCGGCGTCGCCTTCCGAAATGCACTCAGTCGTCAACTCCCAACAACATGCCCAATGGAATGGTGAAATCACTTTTGACGAACTCCGAACACTTTCTCCACTGCAATCACTCTGTTTTGTTGTACCGTACTTGTAGATACAATCCGAGTGCCCTTCATTTGGAGGTTATAGCCGTTCGTTTGGGTCAAAACGGGCAAATGACCCAAAAATAGGGACTTTTCTAGTTTTTGAACTGTTTCTTCACCTTGAAGAAACTTCACTCTTCACTTGTGAAGGGACCCAACTACAATTTCAGTATGAAAATTTTTAATGAACTTGAAGGCCAAAATGCACTTCATTTCTTTAGGGCCCTCTTCAACAACCCTTCAGACTCCATCCAATAGTTGATTCTGATCCAACCGTGGATATCCCTTCTAGATAGCACGAACTGCGTCGTTGATCTTGTAGCTTCTATATCCAACGGATCTGAGCACTCTTGTGCACTAATGGAGAGTCTTGTAAGTGCTACCCACTCCGAAACGCTATGGTTTCACCCTGGTTCCACGCGCGAACAGTTAGAATTCTCTTTCCAAAATTATTGATGTCCCATACCATCAGCTTTTCCTTCCAGAGAATCCTTAACCGCCTAATCTGATATTCCAAAGATCCACTGATCATCTAGCTGTCCTATAATCACTATAGATTTTTATCTCTTATTTCCAAAACACTAGAGAATCCATTTATTCGGATGACTGGCATGCCTATCAGATGGATACTACTAATCCACATATGATCTTGTGATATAAACAGAAGAATTACCATGGTTAAATATTACATCCTGATCCTTTCTGGTCAATGAATAAGCTTCAAATCCGCTACTGATGTATCAAATCTAGGGACAAGCTGCTGTCAACTAACAGATTCAATGTACTCCATGTATCAGATTCCACTTTTAACCTCACATTTGACATCCAAAACTGCGGATAACTCAATGGTTACAAAGATATTAGTTACGAGTTCAATTGAGTGAATTCAAACCTGGAAATCAATGATCAGTATTAAGCAACTATTTACAGGGATTACCAAAATTCTAACTGCGAAATACATTTCCTAATACTACTTACTACCATCTGATGTCCACTCTTCTTCCTTCCTTAGAATTTTCAGTTCTCTGGAGACCTATTTCAGCTAAGGCACCAAAAAGACGTAACGACAGTAGTAAACGTTTAAAAATCAATCACTATAGGAAAAAGTCCAAAACAATTTTATTTCTGTCCTATACCTGGGCTGAATATCTTTTATATCAAAAATCATTCACTAGTATGTGAAACCGTACTAGTCTGATCTCTTGAATATAATTCACCATAGGATTTTACTGGAAATGAAATCAGTTACGTAATTTCTATTACTACAAATTTTCCAATAAATTTGGACTGTTTTTTCTTTTTATTGACTGGTTTGGCATTACTCCGTTAATATTGATAAATCCTATCCAAACTCATAATTTAAAATTTCATGACTGGAAATCCCACCAATAGGATTTCAGTAATTCTTGAACCATATCCTGTCAGATTTACTGTCTAGATAAAGAATACTATTCCCACTCATTCAATCTAGTCATTTCATATTGTTTGACGATTTTAATCAAATTTAACGAGTATCTTGCACAAACATTCCTTTGACTGATTTCTAGCGATCAACATCGATTAGAAAATTATCAGACAAGTAACTGATGTCAAATTTTTACCAAACTGAAATTCAATAAAAAAGAAAAAAATTCAAATTTTAACTTTCAATCTGAGAGTTCCCAACTACAAAAGTAAAAAGAATGACAATATAGTAAAACTTCTCGAAAATTTCATTGCGGTTTCTCCTATCAATTTCAACTTATCTATCACCACAAAATAATTTAGACTTAGTGAAAACACTCTGACCAATTCTAAGTGATAAACTCAGTTTAATCAATTCACTAATCTAAATTGATTCCATAGATAACAAAAAAATGACCAAAATTTCTATTTTTTTGGAAAACTCAAATTTTGCTTTATTTTACGTGATTCGAAAATTCTGACGAAAATACTGTTAGTACAAAAGGCAATCGAAATCGAAAAAATCAAAACATTGTCCGATTTCTAATGTTACTAACCCACTGTCAAACTGGCATGCAAAGCACACTACATCAGTTACAAACGTCATTGCAGAATTTTTTTACGTAAACTTCAGTTTTACGGTATTTGTCATCCATTAACACTGAGTTGTGACCCAAAAAAGAAACATTTCTGGTTTTTTGAAATTTTAGAAATGCGTTTCTGAACCACGTTTCTGAACACGATTCTGAAACGTGTTTCAGAAACGCTGGGCATCTATGATGTGAACATTAACTCTAACAATTGGAACTCAGAAAAGTTTAATTGATTAACCTCTCCAATTCGGCTTAAGGCATCCGCAATATCATTAGATGATGACCACTCAAATCAATTGTAAATCTCTCATGCATGTCAGAATCACTCTGAGAATCAACATGCAACTAATCCATGCAAGCACGGTACTACAAATTAGGAAAATGACTGGCATGCAATCAGAACAATTTCAAATTTTGCCAGTTTTACTCACAAAACTACAATACTTCAGATGATCATAACTTTGGCTATATAACACCAAATTGGATGCTGTAAAGCTTATTACAGAGGGAGAATAATGAATAAGATGCTTGCCACATTACCCTGAAACCTAGGCTTCACATGTGTGAGATCAAAGTGTCAAAAAATTTTTAGTAGGGTGCTTTTCCACAAGACAATACCATGCAAAAACGATTTGGAGAAATCTATCCCCTAAAAATCACCAAAAAATGGTCATTTTTTGAACTTTTTTGACTTCCTACAAGTTCAATTGCTGGAATTCTTGGTTCTAACTTCAGGGAAAGCTTCAAAAGACTTTGGTATACCTATTTACAAGCTCTACATGGTGATTTATAGCCACCTACTATCCAACTTTATGAAAAACAAGCAAAAATGATGATTTTTGGCTATTTTCCGATTTTTTCATCACAATAAAGTGGAAATTCATGACATACAACTCTTTCTCTAACACATGCAAACCAATTTATAGAATTACAACCATCTAATTGGTCTGATCTTGCTGGATTATGGTTCTTACTATCTATTTTGTGCCAAAAAACATGAAAAACCAAACAATTTTGACCAAATCATAGCCTAGAATCCTAAATCTTTGGAAAGAACCAGCATGCATCATCGGAAAGAGCCGGATTGGAGAAGCTAATCAGTTATACTTTGCTGAGTTCCAATCCGAGTTGTATCTTTCTATGCGAGATCTTTGTCGGACCGATGATTTTTTTGGTCGTATTTGGCAAGATGTCCTGGCAAGAAGCTCTATTTTGAAAGAAAATCTAGGAAAGCAGGATTCCAAGAAATCTCGTGAAGAGAAGATACTTGATAATTATTTCATTAGAAATGGTTTGTTTTTCCATAGAGGAAAAGTTTGTGCGCCAGATATCGTGGACATTAGGGCCCAAATCCTGCACGAGTGCCATGATAGCCCTAGCGCGGGACACCCTGCCTGGTATACAGAGGACACTTGACCTTGTTAAGAGAAAATTTTATTGGCCAAAAATAAAAGGTCATGTCGAGGCATATGTTCAAAAATGTGAACAATGCCAAGTAAATAAAGCGAAAAGACTCAAAGCAGCTAGTCTATTTCATCCATTGGAAATTCCTAGCAAGAAATGGGAAAGTATTTCCATGGATTTTGTGGTCAGACTTCCCAAGTCAGAGAAGGGTCACGATGCTATTTGGGTAGCGGTTGACAGGCTAACCAAAATGGCGCAGTTGATTCCAACAAAAACTATTGTCAAAGCTTCTGAACTTGCTCAACTCTTCATGAAAAGGTGTTCAGTTTGTATGGTTTGTTGAACGATATCGTTAATGAACAGTATTCCAAGTTCACTACCAACTTATGGCAGGCGGTCTTTGAAAGGCTGGAAACTGCTTTACGTCTATCATTTGTGGATCACCTAGAAACTGATGGTCAGACTGAACGTGTCAACCAGTCGATGGAAGATATGCCTTGCGCATATGTTTCCAGGCAACAATCAGATTGGGTAAAGTATCTTGCAATGGTTGAGTTTGCATACAATAGTATGAAGCATTCTGCCACTGGTTTTACTTCTTTTAAGGTCTTGTACGGCTTTCAGCCTCGTTCCCCTATCTCCGTTGGACTCAAAGGTCTCAAGGTTCAAGCTGCAGCAGATTTCGTGCATGATATGTAGGTAATGTTGCAGGTGGCTAGGGAAAGCATTAGATCGGCTCAAGATAGAACCAGTTCTATGCCAACCGAAGTCGCGTTCCTCGAGAGTTTGAGATCGGTGATTGGGTGTATCTTAGAATCCCCAAGGACTCTAAGACACTTTGAACGGGGAAATGTCCAAAGTTATCTCTACGTTTTAGCGGTCTTTTCAAAGTTCTTAACAAGATTGGTAGGGTTGCTTATAGACTAGAACTCCATGTTGGAAATAAGATTCATCTTGTATTCCATGTAAGTCATTTAAAGGAACGACTTGGTGGGAAAGATGACCTAATACCACAGATGATCTAATTCTATTGGAGGATTTGACTGCTTTTATACCCCATGAACCAGAAAGGATCGTGGATACTTGACGACATCAACTGAGAAATCATTCGATTTCTAAACATCTGATTCCTTGGAAAGTTAAGCTAGATGATGAGGACACCTGGGAGAAGGAGGATGATTTAAGACTTAGATTCCCTGGTTTTCTCCCAAAGAAGGAAGTTTTTATGGGTGGGGGGAATGTTATATACCATAATGGTACGCCCTTCAGTGACGGCCTCGCAAGGAGCATGTTGCAAGACTGGAGTTTCCAACATGTTTGGGTGCCACGTATCACCATCCTAGGTGGTCACCTATCGCCGACAAGACTGTGCTTGAAGGGACCCACTGTGCTATGCCTATATAGTGGTGGGGTTTCTCTCTTTCCATTCACTTAGTCTACCCGGGAGTTGGTGGATGGAGAGCACGTGCATGAGCCAGGATGTATGATTATGTCGATTGCTCCAATGCATGGGGGTGATGGGCAGTTACGGTGCATCGTCACTGGTATGGGGTGTGCGGAACCTTTAAGGCAGTCGATGATCCTAGGGAGTTGTAACATATTCCCAATCATTATTCTTGTTAATACATTCTGAATATGCACGTGAATTATATATTGGCCATTGAGTTGAAGAGAATCCATAGGAATAAGAGTCTCCAATAGAAGCCACTTTTAGCTCTTGTGAAATGGATCCATGAGGCATTGAACAAGAATCCGAGTATTGATATGAGTTGGATTTCTATGGAATAATGAAATCTCCTCATTGCTAGTAGTATCCATGTTGAATACCTCATACTCCATTAGATTGTTGTCAAAAATAAAATCATTCACTGAAGCTCCCAAATCAAATTGAAATGGTTCGCATATTGGGTTCTTAAAATAGCCACTCAATTTCAAGCCATGGAATATTGGTGTTGTATAGTCCTCATTTTGATAGTCTGGTGAATGTCTTGATCGACTTTCTTTGAGCATAACACTATTCTCGATTTGAAGATCAAAAAAGCTATTCATGTGATCAAGATGAATGTGACAAATTGAACTTTTAAAGGAAGTTGGTAAGTGCACTACATCTAGTGAGGCTTGGAAATCTCTAAAGAAGGTTTATGAGTCCAAGTTTACATCAAGGGTTCTTACCCTTAGCAGTCAAATATTTTCAAGTTTTCAAAATAAGGATGAAAGTGCTTATTCTTTTGTTTTGAGGGTTAAAGCATTCAATGATGAGTTAGCATGTATTGATGAAAGACTTAAGGAGATATAACTTGTTCAAGTAGTTTTCAATGGCTTGTTGGATGATCATGCTAATCTTGCTCAAAGTTTTGCTATTCAAAAGACATTGCCAAGTATTGTGGACATGCAAGAAATCTTGGTGAATAAGGAGTTTAGGCTTCTATCAAGTGGAGGATCCACTTCCACATCTCAACCTGGAAAGGAGGAGGCTATGTTCTCAAAGGGCAAGAGCAAAGGGAAGTGATCTAAAGGACAATCTCAAGGTGAGCCTTCTACTTTTGTTGGCAAGAAGAAAGATAAATCTAAGCTTAAATGCTTCTATTGTGGAGTCAAAACATGGCAAGGTTGCCATCGATGGGACCAAGTCCCAACATTTGTGACATTGCGCAGTACATATATGACATAGTGTACTTATGACAAGGATGTGTGTACATTGTAAACATTGAAAAGTACTGTATTGATAGATTTCTGCCATCGTAGGACACTTAAGATTTCAATTCCAATAGTTTGTCCTTCCATGAATTGTATCCCAAGGGAGCAATCACAAATTTGAGTTTATTGAACTTCTGCCTTATACCATTGCAATTGATGATCATATGCCTATAGCTTGTAGTGATGAATTTTTTTTTTTTTTTTGTAATTAGTAAATTATATTGTTCATGCTCTTTTTGATTGAAAGACACTTAACGAATTAACTTATCTTTTTGGCTTGTAAAACTTTGTGCCCGTTCAGATATATTCTAAGCAAAATGCTGATGCAATGGTAATACTAGAAAGGAGCCATAGTAAAGGAAGGCCATGAGCAATTGAGACAGAGCAATCACAATTACAATTTTCTTTACCAAGTAAATTGTAGACCTCAATTATCTTGCCTTTCAAGAATATAAACAATGATAAAAGATGTTCTATTTTTGTCAGTTAATTTGATGTCATGTTACTCCTCAATATCCAGCTAGTAAATAATCTTGTGATAGTCATTCTAGATGTGCAACTAGTGAAGAATCAGTCAACAACCTGCGACTATGTCATCAAAAAGATCACGTCCGATGCACTCCAAACTTTCCAAACCACAGTTCAGACTGTTTAAGCTATGCCGAAGCTCCGTAACATCTGACAGTTGCAATTCCAACGAGCGCGAAACTCCAAATAACTGAAATTCAATGAAAAAATTATCCACATGAGCTTGCATGTTTCCAAATTCTCTTAGAAGGATTTTCTCTTTCGTTTCCTCACTGAACCGCAAGCCAATTTGTTCGATAAGACTTTGATGTGAAGTAGACGTAGATTTAGCCCATTCGTCCGTCGAACAAATCGCAATCAGTTTAGCGGAGTACGAACTATCCATGTGAAGCAATCCAAACAGAAGAATCATTGAAACGAAAGAAATTATGCTCTTCATGGGGTAAATTACTGCGCAAGGATCAAATTGCTTGACGTTTCTATGAGTTTTTTTGGACATTCAACATCTTATCATTAGATGTTACAATAAACCTTAAGTAACGATCTGTTTTGAAGGTTTGGCTGCAATTATTTTCAAAGGCCGGATCCTTTTGTCTCAAATATTCTAAAGCGATATCATGTGAAGTCTTTCATTTATTACCTTATTGGAGATGTCTCCTTTGAATTCCTGAATTCGATATATGGGCACATCAAATTGAATAGGCAATATGAGATACATCCCATATACTAAAGATAAGGGTGTTTTCTTGGTTGTTATATTTTTGTATTTTGATATACCGAAAGAACCGCTGGTATTCTCGTGTCCCATGTCGATTTAGAACAGCTTAATGAATAGGGATGGAGAGGATAGAAATACAACAGTTCTTGTCTGCTTAACACTTGGTTGTCGCGTTATGGGAACCCGCGTTTAATCTCCTTTTAAAAATCCCCTAGTTTGTTGTTGTGGTTGTCTAGTTCTATCAGCCGTTGGCGTAGTCCCCCTGATGGTGGTGTGTTCCTTCCTTCGAGCAGCTCACTACTAGCATTTCGGCTTCCTCCTGAAGTTTGTTATGTTTATCATCTCTATCATGGAGCTGAACCTCCATACTAGATAATTGCTACTACTGTCATTTCAAATCTACCATGGAGTGTCGCAGTCTCTTCCTGCAACAACATTGTCATGACTCTTGAAAGAGTCAGTTTAGGGTGTGTCGTGATGATCATCACCCAGCTGTCGCATGAGCTTGGCAAGCTTGAAAGTAGTGTCATTACTGCATTTTGATCATCTATGACATATACGACAGTGGCCATTTGCTTCAACAGGTTCTTGAACTGGTTGATGTGACTTGTAGGGAACCTTTGCTGGTCATCTTGAGCGAGAAAATCTTCTTCCTGAGATGTAGCTTGGAAGCTATGTCGCACACATCGTACAGAGTGCTCAGGATGTCCCAGACTTCCTTGGAGGTCTGAGCTTTTGACACATGGCCAATTTAAGTGAAAAATATCCAAATCCAAGAAAAGTCAGTAATAAGTGCTTCCACTAAAAGGATTCACTTCATTACAAACAAGACTTCTCCTTCAAATATTTTCAATCTGAGTGATAGAAGTTACTATTCCATCGAAATCCATTTATGTAACAAAGATATTCTAGGTTTAAGAAATTGAAACATTTTAACCTTAGAATTTATCTGAATTCCAAGTCTATTCACACAAGTAGTAATTTATATGAAATAACAGTCTTTTAAAAGAATAACTTCATGTTGGAAAGAATCATATAAACAGCTAATTCTTTGTCAGCAAGTGTGACTGCCCTTGATGTTGTGTCAGTTCATGATTTAGCTTTGGTTGCTTTGGGCATTTCTTCTTTTGCTGAGTTGAGCTTTTGTTGGTGTATAAGGCATGAGAATCGACACTTGAGGAACCAGAGACTTTGTTCCTTCTACTCTCTTCCTAAAACAACATTGCCATGACTCTTGAAAGAGTCAATTCGGGGTGTGTCAAGATGATCATCACCCAACTGTCGTATGAGCTTGGGAAGCTTGAAAGCAGTGTCATTACTACATCTTGATCATCTATGACATAACCAAAAGTGGCCATTTGCTTTAGCAGGTTCTTGAATTGGTTGATGTGATTGTAGGAAATCTCCGTTGGTCATCTT
Organism: Diphasiastrum complanatum; assembly: GCA_029204225.1. Taxonomy (NCBI): domain Eukaryota; kingdom Viridiplantae; phylum Streptophyta; class Lycopodiopsida; order Lycopodiales; family Lycopodiaceae; genus Diphasiastrum; species Diphasiastrum complanatum. Next base: position 6,206,156 of record CM055101.1, read on the forward strand.
GAGGGAGAAAATGTTTTTTTCTAGATCTAGCTTGGAAGCTACATAAATCCAACAGTTCTTGTCCGCTTAACACTTGGTTGTCGCGTTATGGGAACCCAAGTTTGATCTCCTTTTAAAAATCTCCCAGTTTGCTGTTGTGGTTGTGTAGTTCTATCAGCCGTTGGCATAGTCCCCCTGATGGTGGTGTGTTCCTTCTTTCGAGCAGCTCACTACTAGCATTTTGGCTTGCTCCTGAAGTTTGTGACATTTATCATCTCTATCATGGAGCTGAACCTCCATATCAGATAACTGCTACTACTGTCGTTTCAAATCTACCATGGAGTGTCGCAGTCTATTCCTGCAACAACATTGTCATGATTCTTGAAAGAGTCAGTTTAGGGTGTGTCGTGGTGATCATCACCCAACTGTCGCATGAGCTTGGCAAGCTTGAAAGTAGTTTCATTGCTACATTTTGATCATCTATGACATATCTGACAGTGCCCATTTGCTTTCGCAGGTTCTTGAACTAGTTGATGTGACTCTGTAGGAAATCTCCGTTGGTCATCTTAAGCAAGAAAATCTTCTTCCTGAGATGTAGCTTGGAAGCTATGTCGCACGCATCATACAAAATGCTCAAGATGTCTCAGACTTCCTTGGAGGTCTGAGCTTTAGACACGTGGCCGATTTGAGTGTATGATATATTGAGGATGATCAGCACAAAGACTTTGCCATCATTCAGCTTCCATCAAGAAATTGCAGCATCGTCAGTTTCGGGTCTTACCTCTGCACCTATAACAACGTCATACATTTCATTAGCCATTAGCATAGTTCTCATCTTAAAATTATATAGATGGTAATTGGCTCCATCATGCTTGTCCATTATAGGACTGGCTTTCCCTTGGGAATCCATGTGGATATTAGTCTAAGTGATAGTAGTAACTATCAGTGACTTGAGAATGAAAATAGACTAACTCACTAACTTCAGTTCATTCCATTTCAGAGAAATATGCGAGAACAAATGCTCTTTATATAGCCTCGTGTTCTAAATATGAAATAACCCTCTTAAGTTCCATAACCGCTTTTGACAAGGATCAGAGAAACATACGGACTCTAGGTCAAAATAAAGTTTGACCATGGATCGATTTGATCTTCGACCTAGTATCAGAATACACTTATTCTATTCTAAGCTCAATCTTTTTCAATCAACAAATAAACTATCACAAGAAATAACTATTTTGCATTATGTAGATCGAAATAAGAGGCAACTAGATCATGCCATGTTATCACATGTCTTCATCCTCAGATTGAGCAGGTCCTCCAAATGTACATGAATTGTTGTAATGTGCTCCTTCCAAAAATCTATTAAAGTTTTCATATGAAAATTTGGGGCTACACAAATGGATACAACATCGTTGTTGTAATCTATACAAAAATTCGCACTCGATGTTGAAGAAAAAATGATCAGCATTGATCATTAATTGTTCTTTTAAAGATCATTGATGAACAACCACTTCACTTTTCCTTTTAAAGAAATTATCAATTTCAATAAAAGTTAACTAGAAAGATGATATATAAAAATATCCAAATCCAAGAAAAGTCAGTAATAAGTGCTTCCACTAAAAGGATTCACTTCATTACAAACAAGACTTCTCCTTCAAATATTTTCAATCTGAGTGATAGAAGTTACTATTCCATCGAAATCCATTTATGTAACAAAGATATTCTAGGTTTAAGAAATTGAAACATTTTAACCTTAGAATTTATCTGAATTCCAAGTCTATTCACACAAGTAGTAATTTATATGAAATAACAGTCTTTTAAAAGAATAACTTCATGTTGGAAAGAATCATATAAACAACTAATTCTTTGTCGGCTAGTTTGACTGCCCTTGATGTTGTTGTTGTCTGTTCCTTGATGTTGGAAGGAGTCATATAAATCAGTTTGATATCTTATAAGAAGTAAAGGATTAATTAATAAAGCGAGAAATAGATTTGAGGACCTCTAATTCTGTAAATAATGAGATACCACATTGGGATCTAGATTAAACCTCAAAATTTTCCAAAATATCCCACATTTGATCGAATGGTTTTCTTTTTTCCCATATCATGACTAGGTACTAAAACACACCATTGATCATCAGATCTTTACAGTCCTAGGATTCTCTTTCCAAAATTACTGATGTCCCATACCATCAGCTTTTCCTTCCAGAAAATCCTTAATCGCCTTATCTGATATTCTAGAGATCCACTGCTCATCTAGCTGTCCTATAATCACTATAGGTTATTATTTCTTATTTCCAAAACACTAGAGAATCCATTTATTCGGATGACTGGCATGCCTAGCAGATGGGTACTACGAATCCACATCTGATCTTGTGATAATCTAGGGACAAGCTTCTGTCAACTAACAGATCCAATGTAATCCATGTACAACATTCCACTTTTAACCTCACAATTGACATCCAAAACTACGGATAACTCAATGGTTACAAAGATATCAGTTACGAGTTCAACTGGATGAATTCAAACCAAGAAATCAATAACCAGTATTAAGCAATTATTTACAGGGATTACCAAAATCCTAACTGCGAAATACATTTCCTGATACTACTTACTACCATCCGATATCCACTCTTCTTCCTTCCTTAGAATTTTCAGTTCTCTGGAAATCTATTTCAGCTAAGGTACCAAAAAGACGTAATGGCACTAGTAAATGTTTAAAAAACAATTATTATAGGAAAAAGTTCAAAACAATTTTATTTCTGTCCTATACCTGGGCTGAATATCTGTTAAATCAAAAATCATTTACTAGTATGTGAAACCGTACTAGTCTGATCTTTTGAATATAATTCACCATAGGATTTTACTGGAAATGAAATCAGTTATGTAGTTTCTATTACTACAAATTTTCCAATAAAATTGGACTGTTTTTTCTTTTTATTGACTGGTTTGGCATTACTCCGTTAATATTGATAAATCCTATCCAAACTCATAATTTAAAATTTCATGACTGGAAATCCCACCAATAGGATTTCAGTAATTCTTGAACCATATCCTGTCAGATTTACTGTCTAGATAAAGAATACTATTCCCACTCATTCAATCTGGTCATTTCATATTGTTTGACGATTTTAATCAAATTTAACGAGTATCTTGCACAAACATTCCTTTGACTGATTTCTAGCGATCAACATCGATTAGAAAACTATCAGACAAGTAACTGATTTCAAACTTTTACCAAACTGAAATTCAATAAAAAAGAAAAAATTTCAAATTTTAACTTTCAATTTGGGAGTTCCCAACTCCAAAAGGCAAAAGAATGACAATACAGTAAAACCTGTCGGCAATTTCATTGCGGTTCCTCTTGTCAATTTTAACTTATCTATCACCACAAAATAATTTAGACTTAGTGAAAACACTGTGACCAATTCTGAGTGATAAACTCAGTTTAATCAATTCACTAATCTAAACTGATTCCATAGATGACAAAAAAATGACCGAAATTTTGATTTTTTTGGAAAACTCAAATTTTGCTTTTATTTTACGTGGATCGAAAATTCTGACGAAAATACTGGTAGTGCAAATGGCAATCGAAATCAAAAAACTTGAAACACTGTCCAATTTCTAATGTTACTAACCCAATGTCAAACTGGCATGCAAAGCAGACTACATCAGTTACAAACGTCATTACGAAATTTTTTAACGTAAACTTCAGTTTTACGGAATTTGTCATCCATTAACACTGATTTGTGACCCAACTGTCAGAGCACATGCGTATGACCACTCAAATCAATTGTAAATCTCTCATGCATGTCAGAATCACTCTGAGAATTAACATGCAACTAATCCATGCAAGCACAATACTACAAATTAGGGAAATGACTGGCATGCAATCAGAACAATTTCAAAATTTGCCAGTTTTACTCACAAAACTACAATACTTCAGATGATCATAACTTTGGCTATAGGACACCAAATTGGGTGCTGTAAAGCTTATTACAGAGGGAGAATAAGTGAATAAGATGCTTGCCACATTAGCCTGCCACCTAGCTTTACACGTGCGAGATCAGAGTGTTAGAAAATTTGTAGTAGGGCGCTTTTCCACAAGACAATATCATGCAGAAACGTGCAAACACCCATTCTAGCCCAAAATTGATGCTACCAACAAACTTAAACAATCAATTAGACCTCCATGAAGCATTCATACTGATCCTAAGATGCAGTATAGGCTGAGAACGAAGTTTTCTTGATTTGTAGAAGTCAAAATAGCTTCAAACTTGATGGAGATCGTGCATAAGCCACCGACCATCAGTTCAAAGGTCTGATAGCTTGATGGGAAGGTAAAAAGGAATGCTAATCATGCTATAAATAATTTCAGAATAATCTCCTTATGGATTTGGAGAGATCTATCCCCTAAAAATCACCAAAAAATGGTCATTTTTTGAATTTTTTTGACTTCCTACAAGTTCAATTGTTGGAATTCTTGGTTCTAACTTCAGGGAAAGCTTCAAAAGTCTTTGATATACCTATTTACAAGCTCTACATGGTGTTTTATAGCCACCTACTATCCAACTTTATGAAAAACAAGCAAAAATGATGATTTTTGGCTATTTCTTGGTTTTATTATCACAATAAAGTGGTAATTCATGACATACAACTCTTTCTCTAACACATGCAAACCAATTTATAGAATTACAACCATCTAATTGGTCTGATCTTGCTGGATTATGGTTCTTACTATCTATTTTGTGCCAAAAAACATGAAAAACCAAACAATTTTGACCAAAACATAGCCTAGAATCCTGAATCATTGGAAAGAACCAGCATGCATCATTGGAAAGAGCTGGATTGGGGAAGCTAATCAGTTATGCTTTGCTGAGTTCCAATCCGAGTTGTATCTTTCTCTGCGAGATCTTTGTTAGACCGATGATTGTCTTGGTCGTATTTGGCAAGATGTCCTGGCAAGAAGCTCTATTTTGAGAGAAAATCTAGGAAAGCAGGATTCCAAGAAATCTCGTGAAGAGAAGATACTTGATAATTATTCCATTAGAAATGGTTTGCTTTTCGGTAGAGAAAAAGTTTGTGCGTTGGATATTGTGGATATTAGGGCCCAAATCCTACACGAGTGCCACGATAGCCCCAGCGCGGGACACCCTGCCTAGTATACAGAGGACACTTGACCTTGTTAAGAGAAAATTCCCAAGTCAAAGAAGGGTCACGATGCTATTTGGGTAGTAGTTCACGGGTTAACCAAAATGGTGCAGTTGATTCCAACAAAACTATTGTCAAAGCTTCTAAACTTGCTCAACTCTTCATTGAAAAGGTGTTCAGTTTGTATGGTTTGCTGAACGATATCGTTAATGAACAGGATTCCAAGTTCACTGTCAACTTCTGGCAGGCGGTCCTTAAAAGACTAGAAACTACTTTACGTCTATCATTTATGGATCACCTAGAAACCGATTGTCAGACCGAATGTGTCAACTAGTCGATGGAAGATATGCTTTGCGCATATGTTTCCAGGCAACAATCAGATTGGGAAAAGTATCTCCCAATGGTTGAGTTTGCATACGATAGTATGAAGCATTCTACCACTGGTTTTAGTTCTTTTATGCTTTTGTATGGCTTTCAGCCTCGTTCTCCTATCTCCGTTGGACTCAAAGGTCTCAAGGTTCAAGCTGCAGCGGATTTCTTGCATGATATGTAGGAAATGTTGCAGGTGGCTAGGGAAAGCATTAGATCGGCTCAAGATAGAGCCAGTTCTATGCCAACCGAAGTTGCGTTCCTCGAGAGTTTGAGATCGGTGATTGGGTGTATCTTAGAATCCCCAAGGACTCTAAGACTCTTCAAACGGGGAAATGTCCGAAGTTATCTCCACGTTTTAGCGGTCTTTTCAAAGTTCTTAACAAGATTGGTAGGGCTGCTTATAGACTAGAACTCCTTGTTGGAACTAAGGTTCATCCTGTATTCCATGTTAGTCATTTAAAGGAACAACTTGGTGGGAAAGATGACCTAATGCCACAGATGATCTAATTCTATTGGAGGATTTGACTGCTTTTGTACCCCATGAACAAGAAAGGATTGTGGATACTTGATGACATCAACTGAGAAATTGTTTGATTTTTGAACATCTGATTTCGTGGAAAGGTAAGTTAGATGATGAGGACACCTGGGAGAAGGAGGATGATTTTAGACTTAGATTCCCTGGTTCTTTCCCAAAAAAGGAAGTTTTTATGGGTGGGGGGGAATGTTATATACCATAACGGTATGCCCTTCAGTGACGGCCTCGCAAGGAGCATGATGCAAGACTGGAGTTTCCAACATGTTTGGGTGCCACACATCACCATCCTAGGTGGTCACGTGTCGCCGACAAGACCGTGCTTGAAGGGACCCACTGTGCTATGCCTATATAGTGGTGGGATTCCTCTCTTTCCATTCACTTAGTCTACCCGGGAGTTGGTGGATGGAGAGCACGTGCATGAGCCAGGATGTATCTTTAGGCTAGGAGATGTGTGCTAGGGAGAGCCGAGTGGGTATGGGATGCCAGTTATCGTAGGAAGCTTGACCGGGCATGATTATGTCAATTGCTCCAATGCATGGGGGTGGGTCGGTTGTGACCCTACGGATGGACAGTTACGGTGCATCGTCACTTGTATGGGGTGTGCGGAACCTTTAAGGCAGTCGATGATCCTAGGGAGTTGTAACATATTCCCAATCATTATTCTTGTTAATACATTCTGAATATGCACGTGAATTAGATATTGGCCATTGAGTTGAAGAGAATCCATAGGAATAAGAATCTCGAATAGAAGCCACTTTAAGCTCTTGCGAAATGGCTCAATGAGGCATTGAACAAGAATCCGAGTATTGATATGAGTTGGATTTCTATGCAATAATAAAATCTCTTCATTGCTAGTAGTATCCATGTTGAATACCTCATACTCCATAAGATTGTTGTCAAAAATAAAATCATTCACTGAAGCTCCCAAATCAAACTAAAATGGTTCGCATATCGGGTTCTTAAAATAGCCACTCAATTTCAAGCCATGGAATATTGGTGCTGTATAGTCCTCATTCTGAAAGTCTGGTGAATGTCTTGATCGACTTTCTTTGAGCATAACACTATTCTCGATTTGAAGACCAAAAAAGCTCTTCATGTGATCAAGATGAATGTGACAAATTGAACTTCTCAAGGAAGTTGGTAAGTGCACTACATCTAGTGAGGCTTGGGAATCTCTAAAGAACGTTTATGAGTCCAAGTTTACATCGAGGGTTCTAACCCTTGGGAGTCAAATCTTTTCAAGTTTTCAAAATAAGGATGAGAGTGCTTATGCTTTTGTTTTGAGGGTTAAAGCTTTCAATGATGAGTTAGCATGTATTGATGAAAGACTTAAGGAGATAGCACTTGTTCAAGTAGTTTTCAATGGCTTGTTGGATGATCATGGTAATCTTGCTCAAAGTTTTGCTATTCAAAAGACATTGCCAAATATTGTGGACATGCAATAAATCTTGGTGAATAAGGAGTTTAGGCTTCTATCAAGAGGAGGATCCACTTCCACATCTCAACCTGGAAAGGAGGAGGCTATGTGCTCAAAGGGCAAGTTCAAGGGCAAGAGCAAAGGCAAGTGATCTAGAGGACAATCTCAAGGTGAGCCTTCTACTTTTGTTGGCAAGAAGAAAGATAAATCTAAGCTTAAATGCTTCTATTGTGGAGTCAAAACATGGCAAGGTTGCCATCGATGGGACCAAGTCCTGACATTTGTGACATTGCGCAGCACATATATGACATAGTGTACTTATGACAAGGATGTGTGTACATTGTAAACATTGAAACATACTGTATTGATAGATTTCTGCCATCGTAGGACACTTAAGATTTCAATTCCAACAGTTTGTTCCCAAGGGAGCAATCACAAATTTGAGTTTATTGAACTTCTGCCTTAAACGATTGCAATTGATGATCAGATGCCTATAGCTCATAGTGATGAAATTATATTGTTCATGCTCTTTTTGATTGAAAGACACTTAACGAAATAATTTATCTTTTTGGCTTGTAAAACTTTGTGCCCGTTCATATATATTCTAAGCAAAATACTGACGCAATGGTAATACTACAAAGGAGCCATAGTAAAGGCCACGAGCAATTGAGACAGAGCAATCACAATTACAATTTTCTCTACCAAGTAAATTGTAGACCTCAATTATCTTGCCTTTCAAGAACATAAACAACGATAAAAGATGTTGTATTTTTGTCAGTTAATTTGATGCCATGTTACTCCTCAATACCCAGCTAGTAAATAATCTTGCGATAGTCATTCCTGATGTGCAACTAGTGAAGAATCACTCAACAAAATTTCGTTACTGCAGAAATGAGTTTTGTCCTACCCGCGACTATGTCATCAAAAAGATCACGTACGGTGCACTCCAAACTTTCCAAACCACAGTTCAGACTGTTTAAGCTATGCCGAAGCTCCGTAACATTTGCAATTCGAACGAGCGCGGAACCTGTTCTCCAAATGACTGACATTCAATGAAAAAATTATCCACATGAGCTTGCATGTTTGCAAATTCTCTTAGAAGGATTTTCTCTTTTGTTTCCTCACTGAACCGCACGCCAATTTGTTCGATAAGCCTTTGATGTGAAGTAGACGTAGATTTAGCCCATTCGCCCGTCGAACAAATCGCAATCAGTTTAGCGGAGTAAGAACTATCCATGTGAAGCAATCCAAACAGAAGAATCATTGAAACGAAAGAAATTATGCTCTTCATGGGGTAAATTACTGCGCAAGGATCAAATTGCTTTGCATATCTGCTACCCAAATTCCAAAGCTGCTCCTCTGCCTCAAGTTTCATATCAACAAGTTGCTTGTTTGCTTGATGTATTCTGGACATCTCTCGTCGGCAATGATTTAGAGCCTGAACTATGGTATTATAGTCATCCCCACCTGCTTGAAGAGCTTCAACCGCTATATGGACTACCCGCCCATAAATTCTCAATCTGGAAATACCCGTCATCAAAGCTTTATAAACATTCATAAATCGCACTGTCTCATCCATCAGAGTACTAAAGCATTTTAATGGAAAAACAACCTTCTCCACTAGATCCAAAAAGGCTGCAAGAGAAGATCTGAGAATATCCAGAGCATACTGCATCCAGTCTATTGTGAAAAACTTATCTCCAATTGACTCTTCCAATTTTTGCAGACATGACGACAAATTGTCGTGAAATGACATATTGGCAGCACCATGACCGTGAGATCGCAGCGAATTTACAAAAACCATGGCGGTGTTTCTTCAGGCAGAGTTAAGGAAGCAACCTTTGCCATCTGTGTATATTGCAGAAATCAAGGTAAGGCTACCGGCCTACCGCTGTACCTTCTAAAATAGCTTGAGAACGTTGTCAAGACAAAAAAATTATGAAGTAAAATTCGCCTTGAGATTGTCGACGAACCCAGCTACGGATTATGACTGACTCAGAGGTTCGAAGGAATTTATTGAGTTCCGCCCTCTGTCTCTTACATTCAACACGTCTGCATTCAAGTAAGGCTCTTCTTGGCAAATCGTTCGCACTCTCACTCTCGCTCGCTCGCTCGCTCTCTCTCTCTCTCTCTCTCTCTCTCTCTCTCTCTCTCAATCAAATGTGTGGTGTTCTCTCTATCGATCTCTATTTATATGCTATTTGGACACCTATTTGGACACCTTCAAAACCCTAGTCGTTACATAATATGTAGTACCCTAGAACGTGACTAAATGCATATTGGACCCCTAAGAGGGCTAAAACTTGGGACAAAAAAACACTTTGGATACCAACCCAACAAAGTGATCCAAGGGAGTTGCCTGGAATATGACTAGGTAATAGAATGTCATGGTTAACCTCGGTACTCGTTATTTATTTAGCTAGGTCGGACTATGCATCCCATTTTCAAGTTGCATCGCATGCCAAAGTGCTATTTGTCTTTCAAAGAAAAGCAAATATGTCAACAAGGCGAGCATGAGGGTCTTGAGCTAGAGCCTACACTACATCGTGGGTGACTAGGAGGAGGCTATGCTAGACATCACTAGTTGGCCTTTAGGTATCATGATTCAGCCCTATCTCCTCAGGCTTTACTATGAAGAATTTAGGATTTCACTTTTAGGTTGTTTACACGTTGCAGACTGATAGATATTATAACAATTTGTGATTTGCTTTTATGAAATTTGGATAATGGAATTATAGAAGTTGGAACTACATGCCATTCATCGTTTATGTATGTACTACGATTTCAGACTTGTCACTTGTATTTCAATTATGGTAACAAGCATTACTTCCCCTCTCATCAGACAAGCATTCATTGCATGGATTAACAATGATCACTTAAATAAGAATACAGAGATTTTACTATATGAGCAAAACTTCATAAGTATAATCTTGAAAATAGCATAGAGAGAGTAAATCATTCACATCAATAAAATGAGAATAGACTAACTCACTAACTTCACTTCATTCGATTTCAAAGAAATATGCGAGAACAAATGCTCTTTATATAGCCTCGTAGATGTTCTAAATATGAAATAACCGTCTTAAGTTCCATAACCACTTCTTGGCATTGGCCCTCGATAATCGCAAGCCTGAATCCTTTGGTGAGTGAGCTAGTTTACAATTGATCAGATTGTATCTGATAAGGGTATTGTGAAGATACCGTTGCTGAGTGATAAAGATTAGCCTTCTCGCTCTGTCTATGTGGATTTGAATGCCCAAACAAAAGTGAGCTTCGCCCAGATCGGTCATGTCAAGTTCGGAAGACAACATCTGTTTAGCAAGCATCTTATTCACTTGGTCTCTTTCTGTACAAAGCTTTACAGCACCCAATTTGGTGTCCTATAGCCAAAGTTATGATAATCTGAAGTTTTGCAATTTTGTGAGTAAAATTGGCAAAATTTGAAATTGTTCTGATTGCATGCCAGTCATTTCCCTAATTTGTAGTACTGTGCTTGCATGGATTAGTTGCATGTTGATTCTCAGAGTGATTCTGACATGCATGAGAGATTTACAATGGATTTGAGTGGTCATACGCATGTGCTCTTACAGTTGGGTTACAAATCAGTGTTAATGGATGACAAATTCCATAAAACTGAAGTTTACGTAGGAAAATTCCGTAATGACGTTTGTAACTGATGTAGTGTGCTTTGCATGTCAGTTTGACATTGGGGCAGTCCATTGACTATAGGCACGCTTAAGCACGAGGCTCGAATTGTCGCATCGGCGGCAGAGGCATCGAAGGTTTGCATGGAACTTTGCATTTGCCTTTGAAATCGTCAAACCATTAGAGGAGTTCTAAATCCAAGAAAGACCCTTTGTAAAGATTCTTTTCATATTTTTTCTCAATTTTTTCTTACACATGGACCAATCAAAACACTCAAATTTGAAATCTACGTAACGTAACGTTTTGAGTCCACATTTTGATTCCGCACTAAAGATGGCATAACTTTTTAGTGGTAAGTCCGAATTTAGCGGAGTTTGGTGCATTGAAAAGCACTCAACAAGCGCTTTCCAATGATATGTTACATGACATATTTTGAGCTATGATTAAGAAGTTATGGAAAGTCAAAAGTATTAGTGCTATAATATTTTAATAATATAAACTAAATCTTGCACGAATTCTTAAAGGGTCTTTTTGGAGCTCAAAACTCCTCTAATGTGATCCTCAATAAAGACTGTATCCCTACTGAGTAAAATCTGCTAGGTATCAAAGTCGTATAGCTTGGTCAGATGAAGTGTATCCAATAAGGATGGTCTTGAGACCTCGGAAGTTGAATTTCTTCCTCGTCTCCTTCGGGATCTGTGCATAGGTGATGCATCCGAACACTCGAAGGTTCTTCATTGAAGCTCCAAACCTCATGTGGTGTTTTGCCTACGAGTGCCTTAGTCAAACATTTTTTCTGGACGTAGGCTGCAATGCAGACAACTTCAACCCAGAAGCTCTCCGACAAAGATTCATGTGCCAGCATACATTTGGCTGACTCGACCAGGGTACGATTCTTCCTCTCGTCTTTGATTTGTCTGCCAATTTCTTTCTCTTCATGCTCCTTGAAGATTCTGAAACAACTGAAAGCTTTTGACTTCTTCTTGATAAAGTACACCAAGCAATCCGCTAGAAACACGTTGATGGCTTGATCTAAATGGTTTCATGGCCAGTTTACAGACTAGACAGTCTTGACAAGTAGATAATTTGACTTTCCTATCTGGATAGTCGAGATCAACAACGATAGATTGTTTAAACATTTGTTGTACAAAATGGATAATTTAGGTGACAAAGTCTATAATGCCAAAGTGAACTGTTATTTCTTTAAATAGAAGTACTAAGAGCCTGACTAGAGGTAGAACAACAATGACTTAATCTGTACAAGTATCTATGTCTCTTTCCGAGTGCTAGGATCCTGTCTTTCCTATCAACTACTTTACACTCATCAGATTCAAATTCTACTCTATGTCCTAGATCTGTAATTCTGCTAACAAAGAGCGAATTTGTAGATAGATTCGGTACATGCAGTACATTTCAAAGTAGCTTAGATTGATCATTTGCAAAGCTCAATCTTACTGTACCTTCACCTTTGATAGCATGTGTGCTATTGTTTCCCATGTGAACAAATTGTTTGGTATTGGAAGGCGTATAGGACTCGAAATAGCCAATATGGCTAGTCATGTGTTGTGTGGCTCCGGAGTTCAGAAACTAGGAGCTGTCGTTGGATGTTTTTTGATGGCTAGTCATTAAGGCATCATTATCAGATTCTTGAATCGACTGTGGTGCTTCTGTACCTACATTTGCCACTTGTTTCGACTGCCCCTTGCTGTTGTTCTTTTCTTGCAGTATGCGACAATCTTGGATCTTGTGGTTGGTTCACCGGAATATGCGTAGAACAACTAATTCTTTGTTGGCTAGTTTGACTGCTCTTGACACTGTGTTGGTTCATGATTTAGCTTTGGTTGCCTTGGGCCTTTCTTCTTTTGCTTAGTTGAGCTTTTGTTGGTGTATAGGGCATGAGAGTCGACACATGAGGAACCAGAGACTTTGTTCCTTAGCTCTCCTCCTAAAACAACATTGTCATGACTCTTGAAAGAGTCAATTCAGGGTGTGTCAAGATGATCATCACCCAGCTGTCGTATGAGCTTGGAAAGCTTGAAAGTAGTGTCATTACTACATCTTGATCATCTATGACAAATCCAAAAGTGGCCATTTGCTTTAGCAGGTTCTTGAACTGGTTGATGTGATTCTATAGGGAATCTGCGTTGGTCATCTTGAGGGAGAAAATGTTCTTTCTTAGATGTAGCTTGGAAGCTACGTCGCGCACATCGTACATAGTGCTCAAGATGTCCCAGACTTCCTTGGAGATCTGAGCTTCATACACATGGCCGATTTGAGTGTCTGATATATTGAGGATGATCTCCGCAAAGGCTTTGCCATCCTTTAGCTTCCATCGAGAGATTGCAGCATCGTCAGCTTCGTTTCTTACCTCGACACCTATAACAATGTCATACAATTCCTTAGCCATTAGCACATTTCTCATCTTAAATTTCTATAGATGGTGATTGGCTCCATCAATCTTGTCCATCATAGGACTGGATTTCCCTTGGAAATCCAGGTGGATATTAGTCTAAGCAATAGTAATAACAATCAGTGACTTGAGAATGAAAATAGAGTAACTCACTAGCTTCACTTCATTCCATTTCAAAGAAATATGCGAGAACAAATGCTCTTTATATAGCCTCGTAGTTGTTCTAAATATGAAATATTTGTCTTAAGTTCCATAACCACTTTTGACAAGGATCATAATAACATATGAACTCTGGGTCGAATTGAATATCGACCATGGATCGATTTGATCTTCGACTTGGTATCGAAATACACTTAATCTACTCTAAGCTCATTCTTTTTAAAACAACAAACTAACTATCATAAGAAAGAATTATTTTGCATTATGTAGACTGAAATAAGAGGCAACTAGATCATGCCATGTTATCACATGTCCTCATCCTCATATTGAGCAGGTCCTCCAAATGTAGATGAATTTTTGTAATGTGCTCCTTCCAAAAATCTATAAAAGTTTCAATATGAAAATTTGGGACTGTGCAAATGGATACAACATTGTTGTTGTAATCTATACAAAAATTCGCACTCGACGTTGAAAAAAAAATGACCAGTCTTTATTGTTGCATCAATCATTAATTGTTTTTTTGGGGTACATCTTTGCTTGTCGATGTCCCACCTGCTTCAGTTTGTATGTGAACAAAGTTATAACATGAATTACATCAGAAGAATTACTTGATGCAGCAGAACGTTTCTTCTTGAGCATATGTAAAGAGGGTACATCTTTTTCGTAAGAGACCAGTACTCGAGTCTTCCATATAACAGTTGCACATTATATAAGGTTTTGGCTATAAATTTAACCAAATCATTTCTTTATAAGCGATCTAAATCGTATGTGTCAAATGATTCTCACGACTATGAATATATTCTTTCATACCTTCAAAGTATTCACTATATTTATCTTCCCATTTTATGTATATCATCCATAGTAATGGATAATAGAATTCAACTAGTAGCTCTATTCAACTTTTCTATGAATATATTTGAGGGCCTCTAATTCTGTAAATAATGAGATACCACATTGGAATCTAGATTAAACTTCAAAATTTTCCAAAATATCCCACATTTGATCAAATCGTTTTCTTCTTTCCCATATCGTGACTAGGTACTAAAACACACCATTGATCATCAGATCTTTACAGTCCTAGGATTCTCTTTCCAAAATTACTGATGTCCCATACCATCAGCTTTTCCTTCCAGAAAATCCTTAACCGCCTTATCTGATATTCTAGAGATCCACTGATCATCTAGCTGTCCTATAATCACTATAGGTTATTATCTCTTATTTCTTAAACACTGGAGAATCCATTTATTCAGATGACTGGCATGCCTATCAGATGGATACTACGAATCCACATATGATCTTGTGATATAAACAGAAGAATTACCATGGTTAAATATTACATCCTGATCCTTTCTGGTCAATGAATAAGCTTCAAATCTGTCAACTAACAGATTCAATGTACTCCATGTATCAGATTCCACTTTTAACCTCACATTTGACATCCAAAACTGCGGATAAGTCAATGGTTACAAAGATATCAGTTACGAGTTCAACTGAATGAATTCAAACCTGGAAATCAATAACCAGTATTAAGCAACTATTTACAGGGATTACCAAAATTCTAACTGTGAAATACATTTCCTAATACTACTTACTACCATCTGATGTCCACTCTTCTTCCTTCCTTAGAATTTTCAGTTCTCTGGAGACCTATTTCAGCTAAGGCACCAAAAAGACGTAACGACAGTAGTAAACGTTTAAAAATCAATCACTATAGGAAAAAGTCCAAAACAATTTTATTTCTGTCCTATACCTGGGCTGAATATCTTTTATATCAAAAATCATTCACTAGTATGTGAAACCGTACTAGTCTGATCTCTTAAATATAATTCACCATAGGATTTTACTGGAAATGAAATCAGTTACGTAATTTCTATTACTACAAATTTTCCAATAAATTTGGACGGTTTTTCCTTTTTATTGACTGGTTTGGCATTACTCCGTTAATATTGATAAATCCTATCCAAACTCATAATTTAAAATTTCATGACTGGAAATCCCACCAATAGGATTTCAGTAATTCTTGAACCATATCCTGTCAGATTTACTGTCTAGATAAAGAATACTATTCCCACTCATTCAATCTAGTCATTTCATATTGTTTGACGATTTTAATCAAATTTAACGAGTATCTTGCACAAACATTCCTTTGACTGATTTCTAGCGATCAACATCGATTAGAAAACTATCAGACAAGTAACTAATCTCAAATTTTTACCAAATTAAAATTCAGCAAAAAAGAAAAAAATTCAAATTTTAACTTTCAATCTGGGAGTTCCCAACTCCAAAAGGCAAAAGAATGACAATACAGTAAAACCTGTCGGCCATTTCATTGCGTTTCTACTTGTCAATTTTAACTTATCTATCACCAAAAAATAATTTAGACTTAGTAAAAACACTGTGACCAGTTCTGAGTGATAAACTCAATTTAATCAATTCACTAATCGAAACTGATTCCATAGATGACAAAAAAATGACCGAAATTTTTATTTTTTCGGAAAACTCAAATTTTGCTTTTATTTTACGTGATTCGAAAATTTTGACGAAAATACTGTTTGTACAAAAGGCAATCGAAATCGAAAAAATTGAAACACTGTCTGATTTCTAATGTTACTAACCCAATGTCAAACTGGCATGAAAGCACACTACATCAGTTACAAACGTCATTACGGAATGTTTTTACGTAAACTTCAGTTTTACGGAATTTGTCATCCATTAACACTGATTTGTGACCCAATTGTCAAAGCACATGCGTATGACCACTCAAATCGATTGTAAATCTCTCATGCATGTCATAATCACTCTGAGAATCAACATGCAACTAATCCATGCAAGCACAACACTACAAATTAGGGAAATGACTGGCAAGCAATCAGAACAATTTCAAATTTTGCCAATTTTACTCACAAAACTGCAAAACTTCAGATAATCATAACTTTGGCTATAGGACACCAAATTGGGCGCTGTAAAGCGTATTACAGTGGAAGACCAAGTGAATAAGATGCTTGCCACATTAGCCTGCCACCTAGGCTTCACACGTGCGAGATCAGAGTGTCAGAAAATTTGTAGTAGGGCTCTTTTCCACAAGACAATATCATGCAAAAATGTTCAAACACGCATTCTAGCCCAAAATTGATGCTACCAACAAACTTAAACAATCAATTACACTTCCATGAAGCATTCGTACTGATCCTAAGATGCAGTATAGGCTGAGAACGAAGTTTTCTTGATTTGTAGAAGTCAAAATAGCTTCAAACTTGATGGAGATGGTGCATAAGCCACCGACCATCAATTTACAGGTCTGATAGCTTGATGGGACGGTAAAAAGAAATGATAATCATGCTGTAAATAATTCCAGAATGATCTCCTTATGGATTTGGAGAGATCTATCCCCCAAAAATCCCCAAAAAATGGTCATTTTTTGAACTTTTTTGACTTCCCACAAGTTCAATTGCTGGAATTCTTGGTTCTAACTTCAAAGAAAGCTTCAGAAGACTTTGGTATACCTATTTACAAGCTCTACATGGTGTTTTATAGCTACCTACTATCCAACTTTATGAAAAACAAGCAAAAATGATGATTTTTGGCTATTTTCCGATTTTTTCATCACAATAAAGTGAAAATTCATGACATACAACCCTTTCTCTAACACATGCAAACCAATTTATAGAATTACAACCATCTAATTGGTCTGAGCTAACTGGTTCTTATTATCTATTTTGTGCCAAAAACATGAAAAACCATACAATTTTTACCAAAACATAGCCTAGAATTCTAAATCATTGAAAGAACCAGCATGTATCATTGGAAAGAGCCGGATTGGAGACGTTAATTAGTTATGCTTTGTTGAGTTCCAATCCGAGTTGTATCTTTCTCTGCGAGATCTTTGTCGGACCGATGAATTTTTTGGTCGTATATGGCAAGATGTCCTGGCAGGAAGCTCTATTTTCAGAGAAAATCTAGGAAAGAAAGATTCCAAGAAATCTCATGAAGAGAAGATACTTGATAATTATTTCATTAGAAATGGTTTGCTTTTCTGTAGAGGAAAAGTTTGTGCGCCAGATATCGTGGACATTAGGGCCCAAATCCTGCACGAGTGCCACAATAGCCCCAGCGCAGGGACACCCTGGTATACAGAGGACACTTGACCTTGTTAAGTGAAAATTTTATTGGCCAAAAATGAAAGGTCATGTCGAGGCATATGTTCAAAAATGTAAACAATGCCAAGTAAATAAAGCAGAAACCAGTAGGAAATGGGAAAGTACTTCCATGGATTTCGTGGTCGGACTTCCCAAGTTAGGGAAGGGTCACGATGCTATTTGGGTAGTAGTTGACAGGCTAACAAAAATGGTGAAGTTGATTTCAACGAAAACTACTGTCAAAGCTTCTGAACTTGCTTAACTCTTCATTGAAAAGGTGTTCAGTTTGTATGGTTTGCTAAACAATATCATTAATGATCAGGATTCCAACTTCACTGGAAACTACTTTACGTCTATCATTTATGGATCACCTAGAAACCGATTGTCAGACCGAATGTGTCAACTAGTCGATGGAAGATATGCTTTGCACATATGTTTCCAGGCAACAATCAGATTGGGAAAAGTATCTCCCAATGGTTGAGTTCGCATACGATAGTATGAAGCATTCTACCACTGGTTTTAGTTCTTTTATGCTTTTGTATGGCTTTCAGCCTCGTTCTCCTATCTCCGTTGGACTCAAAGGTCTCAAGGTTCAAGCTGCAGCAGATTTCTTGCATGATATGTAGGAAATGTTGCAGGTGGCTAGGGAAAGCATTAGATCGGCTCAAGATAGAGCCAGTTCTATGCCAACCGAAGTTGTGTTCCTCGAGAGTTTGAGATCGGTGATTGGGTGTATCTTAGAATCCCCAAGGACTCTAAGACTCTTCAAACGGGGAAATGTCCGAAGTTATCTCCACGTTTTAGCGGTCTTTTCAAAGTTCTTAACAAGATTGGTAGGGCTGCTTATAGACTAGAACTCCTTGTTGGAACTAAGG
Organism: Diphasiastrum complanatum; assembly: GCA_029204225.1. Taxonomy (NCBI): domain Eukaryota; kingdom Viridiplantae; phylum Streptophyta; class Lycopodiopsida; order Lycopodiales; family Lycopodiaceae; genus Diphasiastrum; species Diphasiastrum complanatum. The sequence continues at coordinate 6,224,834 of CM055101.1, forward strand.
TTCATCCTGTATTCCATGTTAGTCATTTAAAGGAACAACTTGGTGGGAAAGATGACCTGATACCACAGATGATCTAATTCTATTGGAGGATTTGACTGCTTTTGTACCCCATGAACCGGAAAGGATCGTGGATACTTGATGACATCAACTGAGAAATCGTTTGATTTCTGAACATCTAATTCATTGGAAAGGTAAGTTAGATGATGAGGACACCTGGGAGAAGGAGGATGATTTAAGACTTAGATTCCCTGGTTTTTTTTCAAAGAAGGAAGGTTTTATGGGTGGGTGGGAATGTTATATACCATAACGGTACGCCCTTCAGTGACGGCCTCACAAGGAGCATGATGCAAGACTGGAGTTTTCAACATGTTTTGGTGCCACGCATCACCATCCTAGGTGGTCACGTGTCACCGGCAAGACTATGCTTGAAGGGACCCATTGTGCTATGCCTATATAGTGGTGGGGTTTCTCGTGCATGAGCCCAAATGTATCCTTAGGCTAGGAGATGTGTGCTAGGGAGAGCCGAGTGCGATGACTGGTGGTATGGGATGCCAGTTATCGTAGGAGGCTTGACCGGACATGATTATGTCGATTGCTCTAGTGCATAGGGGTGGGTCGGTTGTGACCCTACGAATGGGCAGTTACGGTGCATCGTCATTGGTATATCAAATTGAATAGGCAATATGAGATACATCCCATATACTAAAGATACGGGTGTTTTCTTGGTTGTTATCTTTTCATATTTTGATATACCAAAAGAACCGCTGGTATTTTTGTGTCCCATGTGGATTTAGAACAGCTTAATGAATAGGGATGGAGAGGATAGAAATACAACAGTTCTTGTCTGCTTAACATTAGGTTGCCGCGTTATGAGAACCCAAGTTTGATCTCCTTTTAAAAATCACCCAGTTTGCTATTGTGGTTGTGTAGTTCTATCAGCCCTTGGCGTAGTCCCCCTGGTGGTGGTGTGTTCCTTCCTTCGAGCAGCTCACAACTAGCAGTTCGGTTTCCTCCTGAAGTTTGTTACATTTATCATCTCTATCATGGAGCTGAACCTCCATATCAGATAACTGCTACTATTGTCATTTCAAATCTACCATGGAGTGCCACAGTCTATTCCTGCAACAACATTGTCATGACTCTTGAAAGAGTCAATTTAGGGTGTGTTGTGATGATCATCATCCAGTTGTCGCATGAGCTTGGCAAGCTTGAAAGTAGTGTCATTACTGCATTTTGATCATCTATGATATATTCGAAAGTGGCCATTTGCTTCAGCAGGTTCTTGAACTGGTTGATGTGACTCTGTAGGGGATCTCCGTTGGTCATCTTGAGAAAATCTTCTTCCTGAGATGCATCTTGGAAGCTATGTCGCACACATCATACAGAGTGCTCAAGATGTCCGAATCTTTCTTGGAGATCTGAGCTTTAGACACATGGCTAATTTGAGTGTCTGATATATTGAGGATGATCAATGCAAAGGCTTTGCCATCATTAAGCTTCCATCAGGAAATTGCAGCATCGTCAGCTTCGGGTCTTACCTCTGCGCCTATAACAACGTCATACAATTCGTTAGCCATTAGCATAGTTCTCATCTTAAATTTATATAGATGGTAATTGGCTCCATCATGCTTGTCCATTATAGGATTGGCTTTCCCTTGGGAATCCATGTGGATATTAGTCTAAGTGATAGTAGTAACGAACTGTGACTTGAGAATGAAACTAGATCAAGCCATGTTATCACATGTCTTCATCCTCAGATTGAGTAGGTCCTCCAAATGTACATGAATTGTTGTAATGTGCTCCTTCCAAAAATCTATTAAAGTTTTCATATGAAAATTTGGAGCTACACAAATGGATACAACATTGTTGTTGTAATCTATACAAAAATTTGCACTCGATGTTGAAAAAAAAATTCCCAGCATCGATTATTAATTGTTTTTTTGGGGTACATCTTTGCTTGTCGATGTCCCAGCTGCTTTAGTTTGTATGTGAACAAAGTTATAACATGAATTGCATCAGAAGAATCACTTGATGCAGCAAAACTTTTCTTCTTGAGCATATGTAAAGAGGGTACATCTTTTTCGTAAGTGACCAGCAGTCGAGTCTTCCATATAACAGCTGCACATTATATAAGGTTTTGGCTATAAATTTAACCAAATTATCTCTTTTATAAGTGATCCAAATCTACGAATATATTCTTTCATACTTCAAAGTATTCACTATATTTATCTTCCCATTTTATGTATATCATCCATAGTAATGGATAATAGAAATCAACTAGCAGCTATATTTGGCTTTTCTATGAGTATTTTTGGACATTCAACATGTTATCATTGGATGTTACAATAAACCTTAAGTAATGATATGTTTTGAAGGTTTGGCTGCAGTTATTTTCAAAGGCCGGATCCTTTTGTCTCAAATGTTCGTAGATTAAACTATTTGATGTGACTAATAGCATTGCTTGATCTATCGTTCTGATAAACATATTCAAACCGCTTTCGCGAAGCTACATCTGATAAACAAGATAATTTGTGCATGGCTATTGAATCAGCTGTTTAGATCCAATGACTTGAAGGTTGTGATCCTGATCTGTCTGAATCTGATAGACATAGTTGCATTTACTAAGGATTCCCCATTCGCTTTTCTATGTGGCGATGAGAATAGCACCGAATCCCAACATGGTATTAGAGCATATTACTATGACGTATCTAGAACTGACATTATTAGAGCGAGCATTCTGATATAGTGTAGACAATAGCTATAATTGTTTTTAGTCACATTAATCTACTATTTGCATAACACTTACCCTAGAATTCCAAATGGATTCGGAACCACAGTCTGCTCTAATGGTAGAGAAACTCGATGGTTCAAATTACCAGATATGGAACTTCAAGACGAAAGTGGTATTGATGGCCAAAGAGCTTTGGAAAATAGTCGTTGGAACCAAACTAATTCTCAGTGTCGATGAGCAAGCCATTTCCAAGTGGAAGCTCAGTTTGCCATCCTCTTATGAAAATTGGATGATGATGATAACCACACACTCAAATATAACCTTGTCCAGAGTCTTAATCATGCTACTGCAAGAGGAAACAAGAAGGGATAGAACATCCTCATCCTCCACAAACGACTCACAGGCATTATTCTCAAAGAAGAACACTAGGAAGCAATAGAAGAAGAAAGCTGCCCGACAAACCGACAACAATCAAAAGCAAACACATAAGACCCAAAATCAGCCACATGTTCAAAACAAGAAGAGGCTCTTCTATAGATACTGCAAGAGGGCAAACCACAAAATCCAGAACTGTCAAATCTTGGAGTTCAACAATGGCAAGAGGAAGCAGCCGGACCAGCAAGCCCATGCAGCGAACATGAAACAGAAGAACCAAGAAGATGATGATGAGCAGAAAGTCTTCATGGTGAGCCATCGCCATGTCAAACAATCAGAGGAATGGTTCCTCAATTTTGGAGCAACGCAACACATGACAAGCCATCAAGGATGGTTCATCGATTATTCGGCCTATAGCACCAAAAGATTGGTCTCACCATGGAGATAACAACTCCCACATTATTGAAGGTGAAGGTACTGTTAGGTTGAATTTTTAGAATGGAATGTCGAAACTTGTACCAAATGTATTGTATGTCCCAAACCTAACAACAAATCTATTGCCTGTTAGTCGAATCAGAGATTTAGGACATAGGGTAGAGTTTTAGATGGATTCCTATCAAATTCTTGATAATAGCAAGAGAGTTCTTGCAATCGGCAAGAGACAAGAATATCTCTATAGGTTTAGTCATTGTAATACTGTGGCTGATCATGCTTTAAGCAGTTCGACATCTATCAATAAAGAATTGATTTGGAATTATATACTCGTTCACCTTAATCATACATCAATAGGATACATGTCTAGACATTCTTCAGTCCATGATTTAGACTATCAAATTGTCGACCCTCCTGTCTGCCAAAGCTATATCATAGGAAAGCATGCAAGAAGGCCATTTAAGTCAAATCAAAAATATATTTCCAAAGATTTGTTAGGCATTATACATACTAATATATGTGGCCCAATGCAAACAACATCACTGCTTGGTGCAAAGTTCTTTATTACATTCATAGATGACTATTCGACAAGAACTGCTGTATGATTTTTGAAGCAAAAATCTGAAGCCTTCTAGTTCTACAAAAAATACAAAGAAAATGTTGAGTTGCAGATAGACAAAAGAATCAAAGCTCTCATGAACGACAATGGCGGCTAATACATATCAAATGAATTCAAGGATTATTGCTCAGCCAATGGCATCGAGCAACAGTTTTTTGCTTCCTATTCTCCATAGTCGAATGGACTGGTTGAAAAGAAAAAAAGGACCTTAGTTGAATCTGCCAAATGCATGAAGCCCAAATGATTCTGGCAACATGTTGTTTCAACAGCAACCTATGTGCATAATCAATGTATAACTAAAGGCCTTTTTGACAACAAACTCCTTATGAAGTTTTCATTGGATTCATACCTTCAATAAAACATTTGAGAGTATTTGGATGCATGGCATATGCTCATGTCCCAAAGGACAACAAAAATAAAAATTTTGAGCATTCATTTAAGACTATTTTTGTTGGCTATTGTACTTCTGATGGAATGTATACACTGTATAATATAGACACCTATAAAATTTTCATTAATAGAGATGTAACTTTTATAGAAGATCAGTTTATTGATCTAAAGGGCAAGGACCAGATGCAGTCTACAATTTCTGCCCCGACAATTGACTCTTCTCGGAAGACAAATTCTATTTCTTCTTGTAGTCACCCAATATAGTCAGGTCCAGAAGAAGAAGAAGAAGAAACTGCAGCCGACTCAGCCAACACAAGGTCGAATTTCGTAGCCAGAAACGTCAACCAAAAGATTAATAAGAATTCAAATCCAACCTATCCGATACACTGACGAGTTCACACAGTATTCCATTCAGGAGTCAACCATAGTTGTGGAAGCCTTATCACAGGCATATTCAGATCTCTAAAGAGAAGCGATGGACAAAGAGTGCAACTCACTGCTAAGGAACAACACTTGGTCACCGACCTGCTAGCAAACAAAAAGATACTACAAATGGATCTTCGAAATCAAATATAATGCAGAAGGTAGTATCAACAGAAGGAAAGCTCGACTCGTGGCAAGGGGGTTCTCACGTATTCCCAATATCAACTACTTTGAAATCTCCAGCCTAGTCATCAAGCATACCTCTATTCGACTGCTACTTTTTATGCTGCTGTAGCAAATCTTGAGGTACACCAGATGGACCTACAAATGACATTCCTAAATGGAGTCATCGAGGAGGACATCTATATGATTCATCCAAAAGGCTATAATCTCAATGGTCAAGAAGACCAGGTATGCAAACTCCACAAAGCTTTGTATGGTCTGAAACAATCTTCTAGAGCATGGTTTCATCGTATCAACACGTTCTTGATCAATCATGGATTCCAACCTAGATCTGCGGATTGTAATGTTTATTTCAAAGCTGTTAATCAATTCTTTGTCATCATCACACTTTATGTGGATGATACATTGTTGTTCGGAAACAACATTGCTCTGACAACGGATACAAAGAGGATGCTATCCCAAGAGTTTGAGATGACAGATCTAGGAGAAGCGCATTATTGTCTCAGGATTCAAATCCATAGAGACAGAAGCAAAGGTCTTCTCTATATCACTTAGCAGAGGTACTTTTATAATTTGGTGACGAAATTCAATTTCATGAATAGCCCATACACAATCCCATGGATCCAGGTCTAAGGAACAATGCCCTCAGAATGATGAGGAGAAGGCAGACATTAAGGAGTATTTATATCAATCTATTATCGGATCCCCGATGTATGTAATGATCTCGTCCAGGTCAGATCTTGCATACGCCATGAGTTCCTTGATTCAATACATGACCAATCCTGACTTTCAAGGGTTTTCCAGTCTTCTCGTGCCCTCCTTCCACCATGGCTATCCACGGCCACTGGGGATAATCTTGCTGGCACTAGGGTGCCCTCCATCAGCCTTTTACAGCATTGAAAAACATTGTCAATGGAGAAAGATCCATGATTTTTCACTTGTAAACTCTTGCCTTTGAGGAAAGAGAGATATCTTGGGATATGCTAAGTATTTTCTCGAGCTTTCTATAAGGGAAGCTCCCTAAGATCCTGCTTACAAGACAAAACACAATGGGAAACACACTATGGAGCAACTACCCAACCAAGTAGAAGCAACCAATCAACTCTAGAAGCTTCACCCCCAAGCCAAGGAATAAGAAGCATGAAGGTAAGTGAAACCCTGGCAATGAATCAATGATCACAATGAGGAGTAGGGCGAGTTTGGCCTCAATATATAGAGCCAAAAACAACTTGGGCACATAGCCATGCATAGCCCTAAGTTCCCTATACATAGATTCACCTAGAATAGAGTCCTAAGCATGGAGCAACTATTCATAGAATTTATATTGATAACTATACACATGCATACATTGTCTCATACCTTGTCTAAACTCCATTTAGTGTGTTCTGGGCCTCACAGGGATATTAGTTACTTTCCGGTCACATCCAGTTGTGGCATAACTAACAGCTTGATTTAGTAGAGTACCGTGTATCCAAGACTAGGAGTATACTGAATCCTACTTACTGGCCATGGTCATAACATTCTTCCCTCTTTAAACTGCTTCAATCCTTAGAAGCTCTTTAAACAGGAGAGAATTACAGTTTCTTTAACTTTCAATATTAACCGAGAAAATCATTATCCTTAGTCTGACTTTCATATCAAACAAGTACTAAGAGATAAACCTATTTCCAATCGTTAATCTCTGCTTTGGAGTACAAACTCCTCATTCATCTTAATAGACTTGTCTGTCTCCTAAGATAACTAAAAATCCAATCAAATCAAGAATTGTACTCAAGCATCTGCAGACCATAAACTGTAGCAGAATAACATCCACTAGATAAATTAAATCTTCCACAAATAAAATATTTATTTTGTGAGAATGTCTGTGAGATCCATAGGTTCTCAAATAAAATACAGGAGTAGAGAGATTCAAAACACTAATCTAAATTCTTACTCAAATAATAGATCAAGAATTAATCAACACACTTAAGAATCATCACAATTCCTTTTAATCCACTGACAACAATGAAGTAGCTATTTATGATTTGTCAACCATAAATTCGTATGATTTGTCAATCGTAATTTTCTGGAATCCAAAATTATACTTAATCATTCATAAGATACTGGAGTATATATTCCACATAACTCAAGAAAAAGTAAGAGTCATTCAAAAAATCTTTCCATTAAGAAAATACTAGATTTAGGAATACTTTCAAAACATGATTCTTTAAGTGAAGTGCAAGATTCAAGTTCTATAAACAATTGGTAATTAAAGACTGAACGTATATCAAAATGACAATCATCTTTAACTACAAAAAACTTTAGACTACAATCCAGAATCACATCTAGATACCCAAAGTCCTGCTGAATATCAATTCAGTTATTATTCTTGGATTCATTATGATTCGTTATCCAATTGAGCTCTCTGGGATACAATCACTAATGAGCTGAGTCTCTTGCTTAACTAAGGAATAATCTATTCCAATAATACTGTATATCCAATGCACACAATTGTAACTGATGAACCCAAATGATTCACTAATCATGCGTCTACAAGCAATATATAAATCAAAACCATCAGTTTTTGGTGAATCCAATGTCTAGGTGAAGAATTCAATTATACTAGTATGACACCACATTTAGATCCTTACCCAAATCATTTATAAGTTAATCCATAAATCTTCCATACAAAGATTTGTTAAATCTGCAAGTATCTGTCAAAACAATACTTAATCATGTTCATGTTCATGTTCACCGACTAGGTTAAGTGCACCAGATAACCTTAGTAACTAGGATTACACATTAGATTCATACAAAATTAATCGTGCACATATGAGAATAATCTCACTATGACCCAATACATAAACACATTCTTACCTAGTAGATTCCTTGAGAACCCACATATGTTACTCACATATCTTATTGAGATCTTGTAACTCAACTACAAAAGATTTTCTATACCTCATGAGTAAATAACATATCTGGAAAATCTTTGAGATAAATCCAATCTCAACAATTTTCCAATCCAACTTACCTCTAATTACATAATTTCTTCCAGTCAATCAACCCCTCTCTGATCTAATACTCAAACCAAGATTAGGTTGATCCAATACAGAAATCTCAAACTTAAATCCTGATCAAATTTATTCCTATTCCAATCAAAACAGAATTAATAACTTTTGACGTTTTACTATACTACCTATAGATAATGATTCAAATTCCAAACTTGTTCTAGTTCCAGATTGTCCGCACAATCCCTAGAGAATTTCTCATATTCGAAAAGTTCCAATTAGGCATCTTACTCTAAATCTATCAGAAATTACTTTCAAACCACATCTCATTTCTATACCACAGTTGGTTCTTTTCCGAAAACTACGCAAACCAAACATTCCCAAATAGAAATTTATCCACCACTTCACCTCTCCTTTTAAAGAAATTATCAATATGAATAAAAGTTAACTGGAAAGATGATATATGAAAATATCCAAATCCAAGAAAAGTCAGTAATAAGTGCTTCCACTAAAAGGATTCACTTAATTACAAACAGGACTTCTCCTTCAAATATTTTCAATCTGAGTGATAGAAGTTACTATTCCATAGAAATCCATTTATGTAACAGAGATATTCTAGGTTTAAGAAATTGAAACATTTTAACCTTAGAATTTATCTGAATTCCAAGTCTATTCACACAAGTAGTAATTTATATGACATAACAGTCTTTTAGAAGAATAACTTCATGTTGGAAAGAATCATATAAATCAGTCTGGTATCTTATATTTGAGAAATCACTAAGAAGTAAAGGATTAATTACGAAAGCGAGACATAGATTTGAGGGTCTCTAATTTTGTAAATAATGAGATACCACGTTGGGATCTAGATTAAACCTCAAAATTTTCCAAAATATCCCACATTTGATCGAATGGTTTTTTTTTTTCCCATATCATGACTAGGTACTAAAACACACCATTGATCATCAGATCTTTACAGTCTTGGAATTCTCTTTCCAAAATTACTGATGTCCCATACATCAGCTTTTCCTTCCAGAAAATCCTTAACTGCCTTATCTGATATTCTAGAGATCCATTGATCATCTAGCTGTCCTATAATCACTATAGGATATTATCTCTTATTTTCCAAAACACTGGAGAATCCATTTATTCGGATGAATGGCATGCCTATCAGATGGATACTACGAATCCACATCTGATCCTGTGATATAAATAGAAGAATTACCATGGTTAAATATTACATCCTGATCCTTTATGGTTAATGAATAAGCTTCAAATCCCCTAATGATGCCTCAAATCTAGGGACAAGATTCTGTCAACTAATAGATCTAATGTAATCCACGTATTAGATTCCACTTTTAACCTCACAATTGACATCCAAAACTGCGGATAACTCAATGGTCACAAAGATATCAGTTACGAGTTCAACTGAATGAATTCAAACCAGGACATCAATAACCAGTATTAAGCAATTATTTATAGGGATTACCAAAATCCTAACTACGAAATACATTTCCTGATACTACTTACTACCATTTGATGTCCACTCTTCTTCCTTTCTTAGAATTTTCAGTTCTCTGGAAATCTATTTCAGCTAAGGTACCAAAAAGACGTAATGACAGTAGTAAATGTTTAAAGATCAGTTACTATAGGAAAAAGTCCAAAACAATTTCTTATTATATCAAAAATCATTTACTAGTATGTGAAACCGTACTAGTCTGGTCTTTTGAATATAATTCACCATAGGATTTTATTGGAAATGAAATCAGTTATGTAATTTTTATTACGACAAATTTTCCAATCAAATTGGACTATTTTTTCTTTTAATTGACTGGTTTGGCATTACTCTGTTAATATTGATAAAACCTATCCAAACACAGAATAAAAAATTACATGAATGGAAATCCCACCAATAGAATTTCAATAATTCTTGAACCATATCATGTCAGATTTACTGTCTAGATAAAGAATACTATTCCCACTCATTCAATCTGGTCATTTCATATTGTTTGAGGATTTTAATCAAATTTAACGAGTATCTTGCACAAACATTGACTGATTTCTAGCGATCAACATCGATTAGAAAACTATTAGACAAGTAACTTTCAAATTTTTACCAAATTGAAATTCAACAACAAAGAGAAAATTCAAATTTTAACTTTCAATCTGGGAGTTCCCAGTTCCAAAAGTAAAAAGAATGACAATACAATAAACCTGTCGGCAATTTCATTGCGGTTCCTCCTGTCAATTTTAACTTATCTATCACCACAAAGTAATTTAGACAGTGTGAAAATACTATGACCAATTCTGAGTGATAAACTCAGTTTAATCTATTCACTAAAGGAGCATGATGCAAGACTGGAGTTTTCAACATGTTTGGGTGCCACGCATCACCATCCTAGGTGGTCACGTGTCGCCGACAAGACCATGCTTGAAGGGACCCACTGTGCTATGCCTATATAGTGGTGGGGTTTCTCTCTTTCCATTCACTCAGTCTACCCGGGACTTGGTGGATGGAGAGCACGCGCATGAGCCAGGATGTATCTTTAGGCTAGGAGATGTGTGCTAGGGAGAGCCGAGTGCATATGGGACACCAGTTATCGTAGGAGGCTTGACCGGGCATGATTATGTCGATTGCTCCAGTGCATGGGGGTGGGTCGGTTGTGACCCTACGGATGGGCAGTTATGGTGCATCGTCACTTGTATGGGGTGTGCGGAACCTTTAAGGCAGTCGATGATCCTAGGGAGTTGTAACATATTCCCAATCATTATTCTTGTTAATACATTCTGAATATGCACGTGAATTAGATATTGGCCATTGAGTTGAAGAGAATCCATAGGAATAAGAGTCTCCAATAGAAGCCACTTTAAGCTCTTGTAAAATGGATCCATGAGGCATTGAACAAGAATCCGAGTATTGATATGCGTTGGATTTCTATGGAATAATGAAATCTCTTCATTGCTAGTAGTATCCATGTTGAATACCTCATACTTGTTGTCAAAAATAAATCATTCACTAAAGCTCCCAAATCAAACTGAAATTGTTCGCATATCGGGTTCTTAAAATAACCACTCAATTTCAAGCCATGGAATATTGGTGCTGTATAGTCCTCATTCTGAAACTCTGGTGAATGTCTTGATCGACTTTCTTTGAGCATAACACTATTCTCGATTTGAAGACCAAAAAAGCTCTTCATGTGATCAAGATGAATGTGAAAAATTGAACTTCTCAAGGAAGTTGGTAAGTGCACTACACCTAGTAAGGCTTGGGAATCTCTAAAGAAGGTTTTTGAGTCCAAGTTTACATCAAGGGTTCTAACCCTTAGGAGTCAAATCTTTTCAAGTTTTCAAAATAAGGATGAAAGTGCTTATGCTTTTGTTTTGAAGGTTAAAGCATTCAATGATGAGTTAGCATGTATTGATGAAAGACTTAAGGAGATAGAACTTGTTCAAGTAGTTTTCAATGGCTTCTCGGATGATCATGCTAATCTTGCGCAAAGTTTTGTTATTCAAAAGACATTGCCAAGTATTGTGAACATGCAAGAAATCTTGGTGAATAAGGAGTTTAGGCTTCTATCAAGAGGAGGATCCACTTCCACATCTCAACCTAGAAAGGAGGAGGCTATGTTCTCAAAGGGCAAGTTCAAGGGCAACAACAAAGACAAGTGATCTAAAGGACAATCTCAAGGTGAGCCTTCTACTTTTGTTGGCAACAAGAAAGATAAATCTAAGCTTAAATGCTTCTATTGTGGAGTCAAAACATGGCAAGGTTGCCATCGATGGGACCAAGTCCCGACATTTGTGACACTGCGCAGCACATATATGACATAGTGTACTTATGACAAGGATGTGTGTACATTGTAAACATTGAAACATACTGTATTGATAGATTTCTGCCATCGTAGGACACTTAAGATTTCAATTCCAACAGTTTGTTCCCAAGGGAGCAATCACAAATTTGAGTTTATTGAACTTCTGCCTTAAACGATTGCAATTGATGATCAGATGCCTATAGCTCATAGTGATGAAATTATATTGTTCATGCTCTTTTTGATTGAAAGACACTTAACGAAATAATTTATCTTTTTGGCTTGTAAAACTTTGTGCCCGTTCATATATATTCTAAGCAAAATACTGACGCAATGGTAATACTACAAAGGAGCCATAGTAAAGGCCACGAGCAATTGAGACAGAGCAATCACAATTACAATTTTCTCTACCAAGTAAATTGTAGACCTCAATTATCTTGCCTTTCAAGAACATAAACAACGATAAAAGATGTTGTATTTTTGTCAGTTAATTTGATGCCATGTTACTCCTCAATACCCAGCTAGTAAATAATCTTGCGATAGTCATTCCTGATGTGCAACTAGTGAAGAATCACTCAACAAAATTTCGTTACTGCAGAAATGAGTTTTGTCCTACCCGCGACTATGTCATCAAAAAGATCACGTACGGTGCACTCCAAACTTTCCACAGTTCAGACTGTTTAAGCTATGCCGAAGCTCCGTAACATTCGCAATTCGAACGAGCGCGGAACCTGTTCTCCAAATGACTGAAATTCAATGAAAAAATTATCCACTTGAGCTTGCATGTTTGCAAATTCTCTTAGAAGGATTTTCTCTTTCGTTTCCTCACTGAACCGCACGCCAATTTGTTCGATAAGCCTTTAATGTGAATTAGACGTAGATTTAGCCCATTCGCCCGTCGAACAAATCGCAATCAGTTTAGCGGAGTAAGAACTATCCATGTGAAGGAGTCCAAACAGAAGAATCATTGAAACGAAAGAAATTATGCTCTTCATGGGGTAAATTACTGCACAAGGATCAAATTGCTTTGCGTATCTGCTACCAAAAATCCAAAGCTCCTCCTCTGCCTCAAGTTTCATATCAACAAGTTGCTTGTTTGCTTGATGTATTCTGGACATCTCTCGTCGGCAATGATTTAGAGCCTGAACTATGGTATCATAATCATCCCCACCTGCTTGAAGAGCTTCAACAGCTATATGGACTACCCGCCCATAAATTCGGAATCTGGAAATGTCATCAAAGCTTTATAAACATTCATAAGTCGCACTGTCTCTTCCATCAGAGTACTAAAGCATTTTAATGGAAAAACAACCTTCTCCGCTAGATCCAAAACGGCTGCAAGAGAAGATCTGAGAATATCCAGAGCATACTGCATCCAGTCTATTGTGAAAAACTTATCTCCAATTGACTCTTCCAATTTTTGCAGACATGACGACAAATTGTCCTGAAATGACATATTGGCAGCACCATGACCGTGAGATCGCAGCGAATTTACAAAAACCATGGCGGTGTTTCTTCAGGCAGAGTTAAGGAAGCAACCTTTGCCGTCTGTGTATTTTGCAGAAATCAAGGTAAGGCTACCGGCCTACCGCTGTACCTTCTGAAATAGCTTGAGAACATTGTCAAGAAAAGAAAATTATGAAGTAAAATTCGCCTTGAGATTGTCGACGAACCCAGCTACGGATTATCACTGACTCAGAGGTTCGAAGGAATTTATTGAGTTCCGCCCTCTGTCTCTTACATTCAACACGTCTGCATTCAAGTAAGGCTGTTCTGCATTCAAGTAAGGCTGTTCTTGGCAAATCGTTCGCGCTCTCACTCTCGCTCGCTCGCGCGCTCTCTCTCTATCTCTCTCAATCAAATGTGTGGTGTTCTCTCTATCGATCTCTGTTTATATGCGATTTGGACACCTTCAAAACCCTAGTCGTTACATAATATGTAGTACCCTAGAACGTGACTAAATGCATATTGGACCCCTAAGAGGGCTAAAACTTGGGACCAAAAAACACTTTGGATACCAACCCAACAAAGTGATCCAAGGGAGTTGTCTGGAATATGACTAGGTAATAGAATGCCATGGTTAATCTCGGTACTCGTTATTTATTTAGATAGGTCGGACTATGCATCGCATTTTCAAGTTGCACCGCATGCCAAAGTGCTATTTGTCTTTCAAAGAAAAGCAAATATGTCAACAAGGTGACTACACTAGAGCCTACACTACATCGTGGGTGACTAGGAGGAGGCTATGCTAGACATCACTAGTTGGCCTTTAGGTATCATGATTCAGCCCTATCTCCTCAGGCTTTACTATGAAGAATTTAGGATTTCACTTTTAGGTTGTTTACACGTTGCAGACTGATAGATATTATAACATTTTGTGATTTGCTTTTATGAAATTTGGATAATGGAATTATAGAAGTTGGAACTACATGCCATTCATCGTTTATGTATGTACTACGATTTCAGACTTGTCAATGTATTTTAATTATGGTAACAAGCATTACTCCCCCTCGCATCAGACAAGCATTTATTGCATTGAATAATGATCACTTAAATAAGAATAAAGAGATTCTACTATATGAGCAAAACCTTCATAAGTATAATCTTGAAAATAGCATAGAGAGAGTAAACATTCACATCAATAAAATGAGAATAGACTAACTCACTAACTTCACTTCATTCCATTTCAAAGAAATATGCGAGAACAAATGCTCTTTATATAGCCTCGTAGATGTTCTAAATATGAAATAACCGTCTTAACTTCCATAACCACTTCTTGGCATTGGCCCTTCGATAATCGCAAGCCTGAATCCATTGGTGAGTGAACTAGTTTACAATTGATCAGATTGTATCTGATAAGGGTATTGTGGAGATTCCGTTGCTGAGTGATAAAGATCAGCCTTCTCGCTCTGTCTCTGTGGATTTGAATGCCCAAACAGAAGTGAGCTTTGCCCAGATCGGTCCTGTCAAGTTCGGAAGACAACATCTTTTTAGCATCCTTCACCAGATTGGTATTCTTGTTGAAAAGCAACATATCATCGACATACAAGGTGATAATTATAAAATATTACTGCACTAACTTGAAGTAGACATTAGAATCAGTCATAAAGTGCTTTGTGGAGCTTGTAGACATGATACTTCATACCTTCATGAACGTATCCTTCAATCTGGAGCATATAGATGTCTTCTTTGATGATTATGTTCAAATAAGCTGTCTATACATCGAGTTGATGTACTTCAAGGTCGGCTGCTACAACATATGATAGGAGGGCTCGTATCAATGAATGCTTGACTACTGGACTGAAAGTCTCATTTTAGTCAATGTTGGGGATCTGAGCGAATGCTCGTGCTACTAGTCGGGCCTTCCTTCGATCATAGCTCCATTGGCATTGTACTTGATGTTAAAGATCCATTTGCAATCAATAAGATTGTTGCCAGAGGGAGCTTCGACTAGTGACCATGTCTGGTTCTTGATCAGAGAGGAATACTCTATGTTCATCGCTTCTCTCCAAACATTAAAGTCTGGTTGTCTAAGTGCCTCTTAGACAGTAGTCGGCTCATGTATTAAAAGACATGCCGAAACTCAGGAATGTACCATGTGGGCTATGTGCGCACTCGATTTGACCTTCTTGGAGGAGGTGGCGTTGGCTGCCAATCCTTGGATTTGTTGTTGCCGAGTAACTGCAAGTTCTTCGCCTGACTCGTTGTCGGGTAGTCCATCGACTATAGGCACACTTGAGCCCGAGACTCGAATTGTCGTATCGGAGGCAGAGGCATCGAAGGTTTGCATAGAACTTTGTATTTGCCTTTGAAATCGTCAAACTGATCCTCGATAAAGACTGTATCCCTACCGAATAAAATCGTATAGCTTGGTCAGATGAAGTGTATCCAATAAGGATGGTCTTGAGACCTTAGAAGTTGAATTTCTTCCACGTCTCCTTCGGGATCTGCGCATAGATGATGCATCCGAACACTCGAAAGTTCTTCATTGAAGCCTTAGAACCTGTCCAAACCTCATGTGGTGTTTTGCCTACGAGGGCCTTAGTCGAACATTTTTTTTGAACATAGGCTGTAGTGGGGAGAGCTTTAACCCAGAAGCTCTTCGACAAAGATTCATGTGCCAGCATACATTCGACTGACTCGACCAGGGTATGATTCTTCCTCTCGGCTAAGCCATTAGATTGAGGCAAATAAGGAGTGATAAACTGTTGTTCAATGCCTTGGCTCTGGTAGTACTCCTTGAATTTAGTAGAGATGAACTCTCCACCATTATTGGACCTCAGGGCTTTGATTTGTCTGCCAATTTCTTTCTCTGCATGCTCCTTGAAGATTCTGAAACAATTGAAAGCTTTTGACTTCTTCTTGATAAAGTACATAAAGGATTATAAAACGACCCCCATATAAACTGCCAATCTAAGGAAATTGCTAATGGAAGTCGTTCTATACCACAATTATAGCTCAAGTACCATTGGGTTATGGAGTCGACTTATGAGCAAGAGTCTAAGAATGGTTTAGAAGAGCACAGCTCTATTCTTCATTTGCTTAGAGATTCAGCATTGCTCAACAAAAAGATGGATAGCCATTGTAATGGGCTCATAGGCTCAAGAGTCGGACAACAATAGGTGATGAGGAGTATATCACTTGCTAGGGCACTCACATTCAAAGGCTATACAGCTTGACAGATGCTTAAATAGCATATGAGCAAATTCGTGTCCATGGTTCATAAATATAGCACTTGGATCAATAGCTTTTCTTGGATATTAGTGACCTAAACACCAAACCCATACATAAACATCTTCAAGGGAGTGCAAGACTTCAGGTTTGGCTTGACTAGACGAAACAGTCAAACATTCTCACACTACAAATGAGTCTCATAGCAGAAGGTCGGGCCATCTCAATAGCAAATGTTAGGCTTTCAAGTCTCCAATGCTATAATCACAAATAACAATAGTTGGCATTTGAACCTGGGTTCCCTCCGCAATACGCTTCTTATACATCAGAGGCATTGATTCTTGGTTATAGGAATTAGGAGCCGTAGGGCACGGAGCAACCACGGCAGCGATGAAGTATAAGCAGGGCTAGGTAGGTTAGGAACCGCAGGCAGGATCGCGGCAGCAGGGAAACCACGCGGCCAGGCAGGTTAACGTGGCCAGAGGGAGAGCGAGCCAGACAAGCAAGGAAACCACGCAGCCAGGCAGCAAGAGGAGAAGAAGGTCTGCAGGAGCAGGGTCGCGGTTAGGTGAGGGAGGTCGCAAGAAGGAAAGAAACGAATCTGATGCCATGCAGGCAGATCGGAGGAGGGAGCGGGAACAGGCTGAGGGATGAGCACAGCGATGGCCTCTCCTTCACAGATGGGAAATGGACAGGGTGAGGAGCTACATCACGGCTATCTAACGAGCCACAGCAGAGACAGGGAGAAGGAACCAGCCACAGCAGGGCAGCGATGAAGAGATGAAAGAGCAGAAAGTGGCTCAGTAACACATCGTTGTCTTCAAAGACTGATACTCTCACAATATGTAGGCCATCTTCAAGAGGCACATGAAAGCAATGCATTGAATGCATTCACCATTGGCAGGAAGGAAAGAAGTACCTCTATAGACTGCAAGATAGATTCCAGAAGAATGATGGGTTTCAAGTAACTAGATTCTTCATTCCTTGAAAAGAAACTGCACACAGTTGGCTTCTAGAGGCATTAACAAGCAGAGCTCTTTCAAACAATCAGGCCCTCAGGGCTCTATGCCTGTGTGTTTTTTTTTCTTAAGGGTAAACAAGATAGGGAAATATCCAATGATTTTGACAGGCAGAAAAATGGCCTCAAGCAGAACTAGAGATATGTACTCTGCTTTTTGACAGGCCCACGGGGTATTGGATCCCAAACAGATCAATAACTTCTCAGAAAACTAGCAATGAACAGGCTCTGTTCATTGGGCTTCCCTCAAAACTACTGACAAAGCTTTGAAAGCCTTAGTGCAATAAACAAGGCAATGACTGCCTTCTTGGATAACAAACAATCTTTAAATAAATCATAGAACCTTGTGAATGTAACAACAAAGCTTTTCACAATTGCAAGCTTTGCAGACACAAGATTAATGACAACAATCTACATGATTAATCCCAGTGCAATCTACACCCTTCCAAGATCTGCAACCAAATGTTAGAGATGGCAGAAAAAAGAATTCACAAATCCACAAACATTGGTAACACAATGCTAAAGGCTGAAAAACAGATAAATAGCAATGAAAATGAACAGAATTTAGAGTAAAGATCCAACAAAGAAATTAGAGTGGAAGGCACCAGGCAGATCAGCGTATTCTCCTTTCCTCCTCCTTGTCTCGTGGATTGAGCACAAATAGGAAGTGGAAGAGATGGGAGGCACCAAGCACAACAACTTCTACTCCTTCCCTTTCTCTCCAAGCTTCTCTCTCTCTCTCCAAGAAGATGACAATGAACAATGATATGCTGTCCCACACACCTCCCTATACGTAGGGGCTCAATGGGCTGGAGGTGCACCCCTTCAAGAAATGGGGCACCTCCTTATAACTTTTAAAAAACTGACTCTAAAAATAGGGCACTGTCCCAAATTTGGTTTTTAGCACCTAGCTTGGCCTTAACTTGCAATTTCAAAGTCAAGTTGGGTCCTATTTATGATTTCAGTTTTTATGGGCTCACGACCAAGTTTTTAATTACTGGTATTACGAAAATACTTGGCACCTCTTAGTCCCGACAAACCCGGAAGCTAGGGGCATAGGCCGCATGAATGACATTTTCATACAACTTAACAAATGAACAGTATTTTAATAGCAGTGCAACCGGCCATTATGGGCCATTTATGCGCCATTTATGCGTCAACGTAATAGCGCGCGGCAACGATTTTTCGTCAAAAATAGTTTGAAAAAGGTGTCTTTTCCCCCGCAAACAGTACACCAAGCAATCCACTAGAAATATGTTGATGGCTTGATCTAAATGGTTTCATGGCCAGTTTACAGACTAGACAGTCTTGACAAGTAGATAGTCAAGATCAACAACAATAGATTGTTTAGACATTTGTTGTACAAAAGAATAATTTAGGTGACAAAGTCTATAACGCCAAAGTAAACTTTTATTTCTTTGAATAGAAGTACTAAGAGCATGACTAGAGGTAGAACAACAATGACTTAATCTATACAAGTATCCATGTCTCTTTCCGAGTGCTAGGATCCTGTCTTTCTTATCAACTACTTAACACTCATCAGATTCAAATTCTACTTTATATCCTGGATCTGTAATTCTGCTAACAAAGAGCGAATTTGTAGATAGATTTGGTAGATGCAGTACATTTCAAAGTAGCTTAGATTGATTGTTTGCAAAGCTCAATCTTACTGTACCTTCACCTTTGATAGCCTGTGTGCTATTGTTGCCTAGGTGAACATATCGTTTCGTATTGGAAGGCGTATAGGACTCGAAATAGCCAAAATGACTAGTCATGTTCTGTGTAGCTCCGGAGTTCAGAAACCAGGAGCTATTGTTGGATGTTCTTTGACGGCTAGTCAATAAGGCATCATTATCCGATTCTTGAACCGACTGTGGTGCTTCTGTACCTGCATTGGCCACTTCTTTTGACTGCCCCTTGTTGTTGTTCTTTTCTTGCAGTATGCGGCAATCTTAGATCTTGTGGTTGGTTCACCGGAATATCTGCAGAACAGCTAGTTCTTTGTTGGCTAGTTTGACTGCTCTTGACGCTATGTCGGTTCATGATTTAGCTTTGGTTGCTTTGGGCCTTTCTTCTTTTGCTTAGTTGAGCTTTTGTTGGTGTATAAGGCATGAGAGTCGACACATGAGGAACCAAAGACTTTGTTCCTTAGCTCTCTTCCTAAAACAACATTGTCATGACTCTTGAAAGAGTCAATTCAGGGTGTGTCAAGATGATCATCACCCAGCTGTCGTATGAGCTTGGAAAGCTTGAAAGTAGTGTCATTACTACATCTTGATCATCTGTGACAAATCCAAAAGTGTCCATTTGCTTTAGCAGGTTCTTGAACTGGTTGATGTGATTCTGTAGGGAATCTTCGTTGGTCATCTTGAGGGAGAAAATGTTATTTCTTAGATGTAGCTTGGAAGCTACGTCGCGCACATCGTACATAGTGCTCAAGATGTCCCAGACTTCCTTGGAGATCTGAACTTCATACACATGGCCGATTTGAGTGTCTGATATATTGAGGATGATCTCCGCAAAGGCTTTGCCATCCTTCAGCTTCCATCGAGAGATTGCACCATCATCAGCTTCATTTCTTACCTCTGCACCTATAACAACGTCATACAATTCTTTAGCCATTAGCACAGTTCTCATCGTAAATTTCTATAGATGGTAATTGGCTCCATCAAGCTTATCCATGATAGGACTGGCTTTCCCTTGGAAGTCCAGGTGGATATTAGTCTAAGCGATAGTAATAACTATCAGTGAATTGAGAATGAAAATAGACTAACTCACTAACTTCACTTCATTCCATTTCAAAGAAATATGCGAGAACAAGTGCTCTTTATATAGCCTAGTAGTTGTTCTAAATATGAAATAGTCATCTTAAGTTCCATAACCACTTTTGAAAAGGATCATAATAACGTATGGACTCTGGGTCGAAATGAAAATCGACCATGGATCGATTTGCTCTTCGACCTGGTATCGGAATACACTTAATCTATTCTAAGGTCATTCTTTTTAAAACAACAAACTAACTATCATAAGAAAGAATTATTTTGCATTATGTAGATCAAAATAAGAGGCAACTAGATCATGCCATGTTATCACATGTCCTCATCCTTAGATTAAGCAAGTCCTCCAAATGTAGATGAATTGTTGTAATGTGCTCCTTCCAAAAATCTATTAAAGTTTGAATATGAAAATTTGGGACTGTGCAAATTGATACAACATCGTTGTTGTAATCTATACAAAAATTTGCACTCGACGTTGAAAAAGAAATGACCAGTCTCTATTGTTGCATCGATCATTAATTGTTTTTATGGGGTACATCTTTGCTTGTCAATGTCCCAGCTGCTTCAATTTGTATGTGAACAAAGTTATAACATGAATTGCATCAGAAGAATCACTTGATGCAGCAGAAGTTTTCTTCTTGAGGGTACATTGACTTTGTAAGTGACCAGTACTCGAGTCTTCCATATAACAGTTGCACATTATATATGGTTTTGGCTATAAATTTAACCACATCATCTCTTTTATAAGCGATCCAAATCGTATGTGTCAAATGATTCTCACGACTACGAATATATTCTTTCAAACCTTCAAAGTATTCACTCTATTTATCTTCCTATTTTATGTAGATCATCCATAGTAATGGATAATAGAAATCAACTAGCAGCTCTATTCAACTTTTCTATGGGTATTTTTGGACATTCAACATCTTATCATTGGATGTTACAATAAACCTTAAGTAAAAATCCCACAGTTTGTTGTTGTGGTTGTGTAGTTCTATCAGTCGTTGGCGTAGTCCCCCTGATGGTGGTGTGTTCCTTGCTTCAAGCAGCTCACTACTAGCATTTCGGCTTCCTCCTAAAGTTTGTTACATTTATCATTTCTATCATGGAGCTGAACCTGTTGCAGTATCTTCCTGCAACAACATTGTCATAACTCTTGAAAGAGTCAGTGTAGGGTGTGTCGTGATGATCATCACCCACCTGTCGTATGAGCTTGGAAAGCTTGAAAGCAGTGTCATTACTGCATCTTGATCATCTACGACATATCCAACAGTGGCCATTTGCTTGAGCAGGTTCTTGAACTGGTTGATGTGACTCTGTAGAGAATCTCCATTGGTCATCTTGAGAGAGAAAATCTTTATCCTGAGATGCAGCTTGGAGGCTATGTCGCACACATCGTAGAGAGTGCTCAAGATGTCCCATACTTCCTTGGAGGTCTGAGATTTAGACACATGGCCGATTTGAGTGCCTGACATATTGAGGATGATCAGTGCAAAGGCTTTGTCATCCTTCAGCTTCCATCAGTAAATTGCAGCATCGTCAGCTTCGGGTCTTACCTCTGTACCTATAACAACGTCATACAATTCCTTAGCCATTAGCATAGTTCTCATTTTTAATTTATATAGATGGTAATTGGCTCCATTAAGCTTGTCCATTACAGGACTGGCTTTCCCTTGGGAATCCATGTGGATATTAGTCTAAGTGATAGTAGTAACTATCAGTGACTTAAGAATGAAAATAGACGAACTCACTAACTTTACTTCATTACATTTGAAAGAAATATGCGAGAACAAATGCTCTTTATATAGCCTCGTGTTCTAAATATGAAATAATCGTATTAAGTTCCATAACTGCTTTTGACAAGGATCGGAATATTATATGGACTCTAGGTCAAAATGAAGTTTGACCACGGATCGATTTGATCTTCGACTTGGTATCGGAATACACTTATTCTATTCCAAGCTCAACCTTTTTAAAACAACAAATAAACTATCACAAGAAATAACTATTTTGCATTATATAGATCGAAATAAGAGGCAACTAGATCATGCCTTGTTATCACATGTCTTCATCCTGAGATTGAGCAGGACTTCCAAATGTATATGAATTGTTGTAATGTGCTCCTTCCAAAAATCTATTAAAGCTTTCATATGAAAATTTGGGGCTGCACAAATGGATACAACATCGTTGTTGTAATCTATACAAAAATTCGCACTCGATGTTGAAAAAAAAATGACCAGCATCGATCATTAATTGTTTTTTTGGGGTACATCTTTGCTTGTCGATGTCCTAGGTGCTTCAGTTTGTATGTGAACAAAGTTATAACATGAATTGCATCAGAAGAATCACTTGATGGAGCAGAACTTTTCTTATTGAGCACATGTAAAGAGGGTACATCTTTTTTGTAAGTGACCAGCAGTCGAGTCTTCCATATAACAGCTGCACATTATATAAGGTTTTGGCTATTAATTTAACCAAATTATCTCTTTTATAAGTGATCCAAATTTACGAATATATTCTTTCATACCTTCAAAGTATTCACTATATTTATGTTCCCATTTTATGTATATCATCCATAGTAATGGACTATAGAAATCAACTAGTAGCCCTATTCAACTTTTCTTTGAGTTTTTTTGGACATTCAACACCTTATTATTGAATGTTACAATAAACCTTAAGTAATTATATGTTTTGAAAGTTTGGTTGCAATCATTTTCAAAGGCTGGTTCCTTTTGTCTCAACAATTCCAAGGCTATATCATGTGAAGTCTTTCATTTATTACCTTATTGGAGATGTCTCCTTTGAATTCCTGAATTCGATATGTGGGCACATCAAATTGAATAGACAATATGAGATACATCCCACAAACTAAAAATAAGGGTGTTTTTTTGGTTGTTATCTTTTCGTATTTGGATATGCTAAAGGAACTGATGGTATTTTTGTGTCCCAAGTTGGATTTAGAACAGCTCAATGAATGAATCTAGATTAGTAGAGAATAGGGATGGAAAGGATAGAAATCCAACAGTTCTTGTCCGCTTAACACTAGGCTGCCACAATATGGGAACCCAAGTTTGATCTCCTGTTAAAAACCCCCCAACTTGCTATTGCTTCTGTGTAGTTGTATCAGCCCTTGGCGTACTCCCCCTGATGGTGTTGTGTTCCTTCCTTCTAGCAGCTCACTACTAGCATTTCGGCTTCCTCCTGAAGTTTGTTACATTTATCGTCTCTGTCATGGAGCTGAACCTCCATATCAGATAACTGCTGCTACAGTCATTGCAAATCTGCCATGGAGTGTCGCAGATTAGCCTGCTCCTATATTGCCTCTGGATCGATAGCCATCCACTACATTGCCCCGAAACAGGTAACATCCCTTGCCTTT
This sequence comes from Diphasiastrum complanatum, assembly GCA_029204225.1. Classification (NCBI taxonomy): domain Eukaryota; kingdom Viridiplantae; phylum Streptophyta; class Lycopodiopsida; order Lycopodiales; family Lycopodiaceae; genus Diphasiastrum; species Diphasiastrum complanatum. The sequence continues at coordinate 6,248,628 of CM055101.1, forward strand.
CTACAAGCTTCTTTTCTAATTGCAAATTTTTCTCCCATAGAAATCCTTGCTCTTCCACATACTACTCTATCTTGTCAGCTACTCTCGTTCGCACTATGGTCTTGGTCCATTCGTTAGCCCAACATTATCTATCCGAACTGGTCCCCCTGCCCCCTGCAGTGCTAGTGAGTTGAGATTGCAAAAGCTCCTTTTCATACTCATAAGCATCCTTGGATGTTTGGGCTGTAAACAACTCCTTTGGTAGTTCAGTAATCCGCTCAAAATACTGAGCATTCCATTCACGTAATAGATTGTTATCCTCTTCTTTTCTCCTTGTCTCGTCTTGAATGTTTGCACTTGTGCTTGATATTGGCACAATTTCGGCGCCTCCTCCTCCACAACCCTAAGTTGTTTCGTTTGTTGTAAATATAATGTATGCCAATATGCGGCCTGGTCTTTCAAAGATAGATATTGTCTTACAAAATCTATCCCAGATTTAAATCCTGGGGAAAATATATTAGAAGCTTGCAAGAAATTTATGATCATCACATCATCAACATATTTCGTGTTCTCCGCCAATATTGTAGCATCCTTAGGTTGGTCAAAAGTGTACGACACTAAATTGCCTGCTGGTGTAAAGTCGTGTGGCAGTCCTCCATATGCGTCCCCATCCTGTTGTTATGTCCCAGCCGAATCTCATGTCAGTCCCTCCAGCAGCCCTATGTCCTGTTGCGGTCCCGGACTGAATGAATCGGACTGGTCTTATGCTTTATCACCTGGCAATGACAAGGTACTTCTCAAAGCAGGCTCCTGAACAGAAATATGTTGAACTAGCCCTGCCTCTTGATTAGTGAAAACACCAAAACTGTCGCACAATTTTGTGATGTGTGCTCCCCATTCACTATACTTCTATTCGCTTTCCAAACATTTCATGAACTGTGAATAAGAAATTATTCCCCAAGGTATTGGCGTTCCATGCAATGCAACGTGAATGAGTGCAAAAGATTTTACTGATATGTAATGTTCAATGTGCTTCCCAAAAATGACTTCATTCATCCAACGTCATATCCTAATACAGAGTTTTCTTCTTTTAATCTATCCAAACACTTATAGTTACTAACGAGCTTCTCTCACATCCCCGGAAAGAGGACACATATTCTACTATTTTCCTAAAAGATTAATTAATGCCAGTAGTCTCATTGATATAACTCTCTTTTAATGTAATCTTAAAGATATTACTATAGTGACACTAACTTCCTCTCCTACCACACATCAACATATATTCATCCTGTTCTTTTTATCCTCCGTTTTATTAAAAGACTCAACACTTTCCTTTAAAACCCTCAAAACCGTACCATACCACCGCAAAACTTAAAATTACTCCTAACACCGTAATTATGTACAATAACATTTAAAATGTAAAACAATAATTCCAATAACTTCACAAAACTAGAGTTTTTTTTTTTTTGGCAAATTATTTCCAATACTAATTCCTTTTCTTCTCCTTTTCCACTTTTTATTTTTCATTAAATCACAAACATTCCCAATAATAGAAAGTCTACTGACTAAAGAAGTGAAAATATCAAATTGATAATAAAAAAGTATTCAATCCATGATGTTCTGATGAACAAAAAAAAACGATGCACAACCGCATCATAACAGAACGTTCGCAACTCAGCCAAACATGTTGCGCATAGTGTCCACTATAAAGAGTACCGCAACGAATATCAACAATCCAACAACTAAAAATAACACTACATCGATTCCAAATAGCCTGTAATCTTTGTTCCATATTGCAAAGTTACTCAGTTGTTCTCTCTTTCTTTCAATCATCTCTTGCTGATGTGTTATGTACCATAACGGTTCACTCTTCAAGGACAACCTGCAAGGGGCACGACGCAGGTCCGGCATTATCGACATGTTCGAGTGTCACGCATCACCATCCTAGGTGGTAACGTGCCACCGACAGGACTGTGCTTGACGGGACCCACTGTGCTATGCCTATATAGTGGTGGGGTTTCTCTCTTTCCTTTAACTTACTCTACCCGAGAGTTGGTGGATGGAGAGCACGTGCATGAGCCAGGATGTATCTCTAGGCCAGGAGATGTGTGCTAAGGAGAGCTAAGCGCGATGGCTGGTGGTATCACAAGAACACATGTAGCAAATATCCACGCACCACGCAAGTGTCATTTCCGACAGCAGATCAGCCAAATGTCGTGAAATTCAAACCGCATGGATTATTCATGCCAACTCGGACAACCGGCAGCTGGGCAAACCTCTGACAACGGTGCCGGAAATGAAAATTTTAATTTTGCGTGGATAATCCACGTCGTAATAATTTTTTTTTAAAAAAGGTTGGCTTTCGCGTGGATACCCTGTGGATAATTATCCACGCGAAATTTTTTTTTTCTACACTCGAAATCCAGAGAACTGGGGCCGTGGATAAATTTTTTTTTCTATCCACGCGGTATCCACGCAATTAAGTTTCTGGATTTCGCGTGGATTATCCACGCGTCGCGTGGATAATCCACGCAAATTTTTTTGACCAAAAAAAAAAAACATTTGGCGCGAACCAAAATGTGGTTCGCTCCTAAACTAGAGATTGACTTTCTTTTTTTTGTTGTGTCAGAGAGAGAAAAAGAGAGTATAGATGGGAGTGAGGATGAGATGAGGATGAATGTGAGTGAGAAGATTGATAGTGTTTAGGGTTTTTAGTTCATTGATGGATGTTAATAGTATGTGTTTTGTGATCATAAGATTTAAGATCTTTTTTATTTGTCATGTAGGCTTGGATATGAAAAATGAAATAAAGAGCTTTCATTGCAAAGGATTGAAAGATCAAGTGCATGCAAAAGGAAAGCAAAGATTGCAAAGCAATGGAGATACAATAGTGAAGGTAAATTCACATTTATTTTGATTCATTTGTATTTAGTTGATAACTTAATGTGTTATCTATTGATGCATTATATTGTGGTTTCCATTATTTTCCATTGTGCTTTCCATTACTTTCTATTATGCATTCTCGCATGCAAATCATGTGTAAAATAGAAACATTGCATTGAATTCTTTAATAAATACATCAATAGATACATTTGCATTTTGCATTCAAATGACTATACATTTGCATTCATGAATTAAAAATATATGCATTCAAAATTTTTGCAAGAATGATGTGTTGCCAAAACATTATATTGATTGATTTAAAAAAAAGTACATTGATGAAAGAATAAATTCTCCCTTCCTACATGGCCTTCTACAAGGCCTTACATTTAATTTAAAAACCTCTACTCATCATCACTTCCTCCCTCCTCGCCTTCTTCGTCTTGTAGGTGTATGTTGGTGTCCACATCTTCAAACTCCCCTTCGCTCTCATTCACGTTCTCTTCCACATTTTGCTCTTCAAAAGTTTCTACATTTTCTTCCACATCCGAAGTTGTAGAGCCTCTCTACAAAATAGAATCAAAGATTCAATTAAATTGAGATTAAGCTTACTTGTAAACCACAAAGTAAACAATCACAAAACAATAAAGGTTAAGAGTTTACGATTGGAAACAATCCATGAAATTCCATAAAAGCCTTAAGGCCAGCATATCCATGATCGTAACCTTGTTTGGTACTCCACGAGCGGTCATGTGTCTTCCAAAATCACTAAGCTACATTCAACAAAAAAAACATAGTTTAGCAATAAAAAAACATTAACAATCTCACTACAAAAATAGAATCATAGTAAAAACTATTGCACTTACAAATTGGGCCTCTACATGTCATGTTTACTGTGGCCATGTTTTAAGAGCTTCTCGGCGGTGGCCTTGACGTTGTTGTTTATACTTTTGGTTTGCAACAATTCTTCTTTCACCTTCCTCCAATCCTTTTGGAGCACCATCCAGGCTTTGTGGGATTCTTGGGATTCCTCACGGCTTCTCTCATCAATTGGCTTTTGTTTTGAATCCAAAGGCACATTGTATTAAGGCCCAAGTCCTACTAAAGCATTGATTGAGGGAATTCAGAATATAACGTCTCTATTATTTTATTTTTGTCTTCAAGCGATTAGGAGACCAATTGATCATGTAATCTTTACCAAAATATAAAACAACTAAGTCACGCAAACGGGCAGGAACTACTTTGCCACGCATATTTTTTATAACTTCACCACGTGGATTAAGATCATAATACACACTACAAGATTATTGGGAAGGGGCATCTTCGGAAGCTCTTCTCTCGGATGATTCATCCCCGAAGAAGATAACACAAGATTTTTTGATTCTATCTCTTTGTTGAGGAGAGAGATTCTCAAACCACTCTTGATTACATTCTTCTTCGGGCTCCTCACGAGCTCTTCTCCTAGATGGTCTCCCACTTGACCTTCCACTTGACCTACCACTTGAAAAACAATTGTAACAAAGAAAAACTTTAAAAGTTAGAAAGTAGTGGAGAGAATGGGAGTGAAAGAGTAGTGAAGACTCTTATGTCAAATCGTACTGATCATAATATTATTCTAGGGAAATTATCGT